>CM070841.1:23765600-24190550 GCA_036326025.1 Chrosomus eos
CAGAAGTTATAACACACTTCCTGTTTCCATTATTCGCCATAAATTCGTTTCCTCGCCACGGCCAAACCGTTCGAGATATCAAAAATCCCCTGGCAATTTTTTATCCTCAATGTCTTGACTTCATGCTGACTGAGTTTCGTGGCGATTGGTTGAATTCTCTAGGAGTAGTATATCGAATTCCAGGGGCATACGCTTTCAAACAAACCATAATAGCCGACTACCTGTTGGGCTGGGGTAAAAAGTAAAAGTACAAAGGATATATGAATCGATGAGATCTATATGTGTACCAAGTTTCATATTATTACATGCAAGCGTGTTTGATTTATGGACCAAGTTTTTGGACCCCGTTCCAGGGGGCGCTGTCGAGCCCCCCTGCCACGCCCGGGTACCAGCTTCAGCCCGGCCCTGATGGCCGCGGGTTCTGACCCGTGTGCAAAGATTCAAGAGTTTTTGAGCACGTTAAGGGCCCCAAAGGTGCGCTGAGAGTCTCAAAAGTATCCAAAAAGAATATTAAAGTTTGATGCGTTGTCACGGCAACAGCATCTAAGATATCAACAATCCTTTCACAGGTCTACATCTGGCATGTGTCTACATTATACACATCAAGTTTGAAGCAAATCGGGTAAAGCCTGTTTGATTTATGGACCAAGTTTTCGGACCCCGTTCCAGGGGGCGCTGTCGAGCCCCCCTGCCACGCCCGGGTACCAGCTTCAGCCCGGCCCTGATGGCCGCGGTTTCTGACCCGTGTGCAAAGTTTCAAGAGTTTTTGAGCATGTTAAGGGCCCCAAAAGTGCGCTAAGAATCTCAAAAGTATCCAAAAAGAATATTAAAGTTTGATGCGTTGTCACGGCAACAGCATCTAAGATATCAACAATCCTTTCACAGGTCTACATCTGGCTTGTGTCTACATTATACACATCAAGTTTGAAGCAAATAGGGTAAAGCGTGTTGGATATATGGACCAAATTGTCGGACCCGTTCAAGGGGGCGCTGTCGAGCCCCCCTGCCACGCCCGGGTACCAGCTTCAGCCTGGCCCTGATGGCCGCGGGTTTTGTCCTGTGTGCAAAGTTTCAAGAGTTTTCGAGCACGTTAAGAACCCCAAAAGTGCCCGAAAGCATAAAAAAGCATGAAAAAGCTTAAAAAAAGGAATATTAATGTTTGATGCATTGCCATGGCAACAGTGTCTAAGATATGTGACCCTGGACCACAAAACCAGTCTTATGGGTCATTTTCCTTAAATTGAGATTCATACATCACATGAACGCTGAATAAATAAGCTTTCCATTGATATATGGTTTGTTAGGATATGTCAATATTTGGCCGAGATACAACCTTTTGAAAATCTGCAATCTGATGGGGCAAAAAATCTAAATATTGAGAAAATCGCCTTTTAAAGTTGTCCAAATGAAGTCCTTAGCTACGCATATTACTAATGAAGGGAAATAAATCAAATTTACACCATTGATTTACCACAACTAAACCTTTATTCACACAAAAAATCTCATTAAAATAGCCTATTTGTAATGCGATCTGGTCAAACCCATCGGCTGTCGCGCTGCACGGTTTCAGTATAAGGTCTAAAAATAGATCGAATGTCAGTTTTTTGTCAAAATTGGGTTTTCATAAAATTATTATTCTATAACATCTTGTCTATCCTCTTTGAATATATCTTGGGAAAATTTACAAGTTTAGTGCAGAAAAATTGCGATTTATAGTGGCAAGCTGAAAAGACTGTCTTACTTTCTCTTTAAGAACACGCACAGAGAGAGAGAAAAAATCGACATTTTAATCAATGAAAGAAATAAAAACAGATTTGGGAAACAGATTATCAAAACCTGTAATAGGCTATGTCAAATTTCACCATGTGGTGGCTTTTCCCAGATCGCATCACATTTCACCAGGAACATATAAAATTGAAGAGATCCACACAACACACATTGATCGAATTCGTCGTCTTCCAGGGCATATTATTTGCCAAGCCGGTCTCTGGACATTCTGTATCATCTTCCCAATCATTTGCGAAAAAATAATTTACTATGTTCGTTACATTATTGCTGTCATTAAAGTTTAAATTGAGCAAACGCGCTATCTCAGAATCCATGGCTTGCACCGTAACCATTGCGGATTGTGTACACTGTGCACGCGAGGAAGTCGCCAGCCAATGAGAGGCGCTGTAGCAGGCCGTTGCTAGGAAGAAAACGTTTTTTTTTACACGAGAAAGTTTTGTTTTAACGCTCTCTATTGGCTTACTGCTCTAATGACGTTGTGGAGAGTAATGAAACCGAAAGCTGGAAATCTAAGCTTGACAACGATACCAAACTTAGCAGCGAGCGAGTTTTTTTAGGCGTGTTTTCTGACTTTTTTTGCGCGATTTTGCTGCATCCACTCACAAAAATATTTTTTATATATATTTACGGTAGGAAATTTACAAAATATCTTAATGGAACATGATCTTTACTGAATATACTAATGATTTTGGCATAAAAGAAAAATCGATCATTTTGACCCATACAATGTATTGTTGGCTGTTGCTAAAAATATACCCGTGCGACTTACGACTGGTTTTGTGGTCCAGGGTCACATATCAATAATCCTTTCACAGGTCTACATCTGGCATGTGTCTACATTATGCACATGAAGTTTGAAGCAAATCGGGTAAAAATAAGAGGGTGATTTAAAAGCATTTTGAAAGTGACACACTTCCTGCTGCCAGTTGGTGGCGCTATAACTTTGACTCACAATAGTCACATCCATGTGATCGGGCTCTTACAACGAACACACTGCTGAAGTTTCATCAAGATTAGTTAATGTATGCAGTAGTTATGACACACTTCCTGTTTCACGTTTCTCGCCATAATTTCGTTTCCTCGCCACGGCCAAACCGTTCGAGATATCAAAAATCCCCTCGCAAACTTTCATCCTCAATGTCTTGACTTCACGCTGACCGAGTTTCGTGCCGTGTGTTTGAATTCTCTAGGAGGAGTGTTTCACATTCCATTGCATGCGTTTTCCAAACAAGCCTAAATAGCCGACTTCCTGTTGGGCTGGGGTAAAAAGTTAGAGTGCGAAGTATATATGAAACGATGAGATCTACATGTGTACCGAGTTTCATATTATTACATGCAAGCGTGTTTGATTTATGGACCATGTTTTCGGACCCCGTTCCAGGGGGCGCTGTCGAGCCCCCCTGCCATGCCCGGGTACCATCTTCAGCCCGGCCCTGATGGCCGCGGGTTCTGACATGTGTGCAAAGTTTCAGGAGTTTTTGAGCATGTTAAGGCCTCCAAAAGTGTCCAAAAGGTAGTAAAAAAATAAATAAAAAAAAAAAAATAATAATAATAATAATAATAATAATAAATAATCCTTAGGAAAACAATAGGGCCTTCGCCCTTTGGGCTTGGGCCCTAATAATAATAAATAATCCTAAGGATAACAATAGGGCCTTCGCCCTTTCGGGCTTGGGCCCTAATAATAATAAATAATCCTAAGGAAAACAATAGGGCCTTCGCCCTTTCGGGCTTGGGCCCTAATAATCCTTAGGAAAACAATAGGGCCTTCGCCCTTAGGGCTTGGGCCCTAATAATACTAAATAATAATCCTTAGGAAAACAATAGGGCCTTCGCCCTTAGGGCTTGGGCCCTAATTAGTTTAAAAAAGACTGTATATTCCGAGAAGTTTCACTCATATTACTTTGAATAAGAGAAAATGCAACGCGCAATATGGCGTAAAAGAGCCAATCATTTATCGGTAAACAAGTCATCTCGTCACTGTAGTTGCCACTGTTTCCATAGAAACAGTTAGTATTCAGCAAAATTTTGTGAACAAAAATGGTCCATTGTCAATAGTGTATAGCAGTATGAAGTCACTGAGCAAGCAGCCATCTGTTGGTCAGCGTGTCAAACCGCATGACTAACTTGAACCCTTTGTGAAGAATTTTTCGTCCCTCACAAAATTCCTGATCACTTGAATTTCCATTGAAATGACCAGATTTCACCCAAGAAAATTTACTGAACAGTAAATGTGTCCACTCCTCTTGGGACTGAATATGTTAGTTGGCTGGACCAACCTAAAATACATGCTTTTGTAAAACAAAATATGTTTTATTTTGTTTAGCGTAATGAAGGGTAAAGGTAGATCTGTCTTTCTTCATCTGGACTCCAGATGTTTCCTTAAAATTTCTCCTACTAGTAAGCAAGCACTCGATTTGGAGGTTAGTCATTTTAGGTGAAATATATCTCACTATACGGTGTCCTTACACATTTACCCACTCGCGCTCTGTAAAAAGCTCATTTTCCTCTGCTGGATTTTGCACAAATAACCTTACAGAACAGAACATGACTAGCAGGAAGGAACCTTGAATATGTCATTATACTTTCTCACTTGACCAGCTCACCCGTATGCAACTGATCACACTTATTTAAAAGAAAAAAAAAACATAGATATATAACAAAGCATTTCTTTTGCTGCACATCGCACAAGTTCTGCTCAGTCTATTATAACTTCTTTTAAAAGAGCCTCGTGTCTGATCAAAGACGAACCAAAGTAACAGGAGAGCGTAATGTTCGAGCTCATTTCGGAGTTTTCTAATTCTGCCGGGTGCTGTTTCTAGTGGGGGGGGGTAGAGCCGATCCTCGTCTGCTAATGAAAATGCACTGAAGCAGGTTAAATGCACGGAGCAGGAGCCAAAGGCTGCTCTGATTGTATTGCAGGCAGCGCTGTGGCAGCGTGTCTGTCTCCCTGCTCATTTGCATCTGATGGACTTAATAGGAGTTTGTCTCCAGAATGCAGATGAATGCACAAACAAAGGGCTGGAATGGAACCGATTCCACCCACCCCGCTGGGTCTTTCTGCCTCACTGTTTTTTTTCCCCTCTTTCTCTTTTTTAAATATTTCAAACAATCCGAGTTTGTCCAATCTCACAGCCACTCTCCGTTATTAAAATCGTGCGCTCCTTAGACAGGAACGACTAACGGAATCAGCTGTTATTGACTGCTTTGTGTGTGTGTGTGTGTGTGTGTGTGTGTGTGTGTGTGTGTGCATGGCTAAAGTGGCACTAGTTAATTATGTCTGGCCCTTAATTATGCACAGATGCAACATTGAGAACCGCACGCTACCCTGCAACCCGGCTAGGTGTGTGTGTGTGTGTGTGTGTGTGTGTGTGTGCTACTGTTTATAGCGGGAGGAAGGACTACCTCAATGTGTTTATGATTCTCTGCAGTTGCTACATTGATTCATTTTCTGCATGAGAGCACATGAGAACGTTTTACAAGAGTTTCCTAATGAACAGTGCCTCCATCGCACAATGCACAGTGTGTCTAAACAATCTCGCAGGTACATCGGTGCGCTTTGTGCTGATCTGGTCGCATTGGTTTTTAATGTTCGGGAAGGAGATATTTTGTCTTTTTTTTATTTGCTTGTTGAAATATCTACATACAGGAACACTTTTAGGATTTTTTTCTTTTAGTTTAGTTCGTCCATCTGATGAACCCAGAAGAAAATTGCAGTACTCAGAAGTTGCCCATTCATTTCTCAGGAGACTGAATAGAGTTTGCAGCTACGTTTCATTCAAGCATCAATTTTGTTTTAGATGTTCCTTATAAAAATGCTTAGGATAGTGGTTCTCAAACTGTGGGATGTTGGGTGCCCTCAGGTGGTAAGCAGCATTACTCAAAATGTGCTCTACCTTTCAGAAGTTTGTTGTCAGTATGATTTTATTTTTCAGAAAGAAATTAATACTCCTATTCAGCAAGGATGCATTCAATTGAGAAAAAGTGACAGTAAAGACATTTAGAATTGTATTTATTTTTTTATTAAATATTTCTTCAAACATCCTGAAGAAAAGAATTTATAATAGTTTCTGCAGTACATCTGTTTTCATTGATAATAATAGGAAATATTTATTGAGCACTGTCACAGAGTCATCATGACCACCTGCCACATCAGCACCCGATCACTCGACTCCGCCCATCCATTATCACCAGAATACTGACTCACCACACCTGCACCCCTTCACCACCACCACATATAAACCCACACATCCCTTTACTCAGTGTCTGGTCTTGTCAGAGATACATTAGACTCTTCTGAATACCCAAACTATATCATCTGTCTTCAGCCTGTGATTGTCGTTCATGGTAGGCTTTCACCGCCCACTTCAAGGAGGTTTTCGGCCTCAGCACCTCCGCTCTCTCCGTCCATGATCAGTTGTATCGCCTTCGTCAGAGAAAATCGTGCGTAAATGAATATGCTTTACATTTCCGCACTCTGTGGATGAAATGAGACTGCGCTAATCACCTGATTTCCTCAAGGATTGAATTCTACCATTCGTCATCAATAGCCAATAGTCTATGACGATGTCATCAGCTTAGAAAACGTCATTCAGCGTGCCATTCGCATCTCTCAACGTCTCACCGCTTGTGCCCTGGACCAATCCGTTGTGCACCCTCTGCCTCCCGCACCATCTATGACCCTTCCAGCATCTGAACCAATGCAGCTTGACTCTTACCACCTCTCCGTAGCAGAACATCAATGACGTGTTCATAACAGCCTCTACATTTACTGTGGTTCGGAAGGACATCTCATTCCCCAATGCCCGGTGCGATCACCACGCCCAGTGGTAAGTGCGGTCCATATTTCCCCTATTATCTCTCCATTATCATGTACTCCAGTTATAATCTTGACCCGTTCACACTAGGGGTGGAACGGTACACAGAAGTTACGGTTCGGTTCATACCTCGGTTCAGACGTCACGGTTTGGTACGATTTCGGTACAATGGATGGAAAAGCAAAATAAAAATGCAGAAGGCATTTTTATAAATGTCTTAAGCCTTGTATTTTTTAAATAAGTTTTATTAATAAAGGCATAGAACCAGTTTATTTGTAGTGCACTGACAGGAGTTTTATATAATTAGTTTATTAATTAAATTATTAAAAGATGAAAAGACCTTGAGATATGTTTGGTAATTGTACCTGAATGAATTTAAAATTAATTTGCTATTTCAGATCAATATATTTGTTTTCTTTCATTTTAGTTAACCCTAACTTTATTCTCATCTGAATTATAGCCTAAGTAGGCTAATTGATTTCCGTATAAAATAATACAACCATTAAAAACTTTTGTTAACAGTTGTAGGTTACAGTTTGACAAGAGTTTAGAGTGTGACAAAAGCACAATGTTGTGTTTTATTGCGAGTGTACACAAAAATAAGTAAACACTTTGCAGTTAATGTCCTGTATGAAAAAAATTACGGAGTATGTTTTTATGTTTCCACTGTTCGATCGCGCACGACACGAGAGATCTCTCTCTCCGCACGCTCGCACACGCACACACACACACACACACACACACACACACACACACACACACACACACACACACACACACACACACACACACACACACACACACTCTTCGATCGCGCAATTCGCGCCCCCCCTCCCTCCCTCCCTCTCTCCCTCCCTCCCTGCCTCTCTCTCTCTCTCACACACGCGTGCACGCGCGCGCACACGCACGCACACACACACACACACACACACACACACACACACACACACACACACACTGTTTATCACGGTGTTCATCGGGCCTCTCTCTCTCTCGCACACACACACACACACACACACACACTCCAACATTGCAATCTTGATCGCAGCCTGTTCATTATGCTGCGCTCACAGTCACACCAAAAGCGAATAGAGCGAAATTTATCGCTATTTAAGAGTTTTTTTTTATGTACCGTGTATTCTCCGTGCAAATTCGTGCACCGAACCGTGACGCCCGTACCGTTTTGGTTTGATACGAATACATGTACCGTTCCACCCCTAGTTCACACTGTGTTCCAGCGTACGCCCTCGTTGACACCGGCTCCTCTGCGAACTTAATTTCCCACCAACTCCTCAAGAAACTCCATCTCTCAAGGAGAAGGATCACGAAGAAGTTAGAGATCCACACAATCTTAGGTAAGCTGCTGGGCCATGGTCAAATCTGTCACCAATCACCCGTAGTCACACTTCGCATCGGAAGTCTTCACCAAGAGGAGATTTCGTTTCTGGTGCTGGAAGGGTCCACAGCGGACATCATCCTGGGACACCTGTGGATGTCAGTGCACTCATCGCAAGTCAACTGGACCAATGGGGAGATTACCCACTGGGGAGATTACGCAATGGAGTGAATCCTGCTTCATCTTGTATGACGCACTCTCCCATCTTCATGTGCCTGAATTCAACTTGTCACCTCCTGAAGCTATACTCCCTCCAGCCATAATTGTCAGCCCCATCGAATGGTCCCTCGACGATCGCATTCGAGAAGCCACCCGTTCTGAACCAGCTCCGCCGGGAGGTCCTGAGGGACGGGTATATGTTCCATTCTCTCTACGCCTGTCCCTCATGGCTTCAGTTAACATGTCCCCGGGCTCTGGACATCCAGGCAGCCAGCGAACCCTCTTGCTCCTTCTTAACCGGTTCTGGTGGCCCTCTATCTCGCAGGATGTCTCCTGACACGTTCGTGGATGCTCAGTCTGTGCCACCACCAATACTCCACGACGACTGCCCGAAGGAAAGCTGAAACCACTGTCACGTTGGTTTGTACTGTCACGGAGTCATCAGTATCACCTGCCACTAGCCTGGTTCAACCAGACTCTCGTACATTTCATTTGTACAGAGAGTCTGGCCTCGCTCCATTGAGAAACGTTTACTTCCTTGTAGGCGGGTTCTCTGTTCAAGTTCAAAACTATTGGATCTGCCCAGAGTCACTCAGGATCTGTCATAGCCAATCGCTAACGTGTGGTCCTGACGTATGTCAGGCGCTGAAACCGGTCGGAAACAAGTCCGAATGATCAGAGAATTATGTTTACAATAGGATGTCTGTCAACGAGAGCTGCAGGTTTTGTTCATCTAGGAACAATTATTAATTCGAAATGTAGGCTATATTTGACACTAAGGACAGTGATGTATTCATTCAACGGTCGAAGCTGGGTCTAATCATTAAAAATACACCGCTGCGGTCGTTTCAGATCTGCCGCAAATGCTGTACAGTGAATGATCTGTCTCTATCTGCAGATGTGTAATAAACAACAATTTTTCATATTATGTCTTATTGTTTCTTAATTACCTTAATTAATTATGGTCTTCAAAGTATGTGTTTGTACATTTTTTATTTATGACATTTAGTTTTTTTTTTATTAAAACAAACTATTGCCATCTAAAACTGAAACTCAAATTATGGTCTTCAAAGTATGTTTTCACATTTTTATTTAAAAAAAAAATACAACAAATTTTTATGATTTACAACATTTAAAACTGACACACCAACCATGGTCCTGCACGAGTACACAAAGGGGCTCAAAGTGTTCTATTTAGCTCAAATTCTGAACAGTAAATTTAGTGATTCTTGTGATACTGATGTCACGTTTTGATGTATTGAGTTCTGTTTTGTATCTTGTTTTCCCCTGTCTTTTGTGATTTTTGGTTTAGTCCTGTTAGTTTTCCCGCTCCTCGTTTGTGTCCAATTTTCTGCACCTGTTTTCAGTTAATTATCTTGTTTGGTTCAGCGTATTTAAGCCCTGTGTTTTCCCTGAGTGTTTGTCGATCGTCGTCTATGTATGGTTGTGTGTAAACCCTAAAGTCCTGGAGTTTTGTTCTTGTTTCATTTTGAAAGTTTCATTTTGTTATTAAAACTTTATATTGAAGCTTCCGTGTCCTCGTCTTCGGTCACCTGCACCCAACCCTGACAGAACGATCGACCTACAACAAAAGATGGAAGGCTGGAAGCAGGCCTTCATGGGAACCCGGATGGCCGTATTTCGCGGGACCCGTGGAGGTCGTAGAAGGGGATGTGATCGAGTTCTGCTGGTCCCGAGTCCAGTATGGCCTGAGCCCATCGCATGCCCGCCAAAGCCTGAGCCCATGGCATGCCCGTCAGAGCCTGACCCTTTTGACGACCTACCTGAGCTTCTTCCCCCAGAGCCTTCACAGCTGGTCCCGTCCAGCCTAGTCAAGCCTTCACCGCTGGTCCCGTCCAGTCCAGTCAAGCCTTCACCGCTGGTCCCGTCCAGCCCAATCAAGCCTTCACCGCTGGTCCCGTCCAGCCCAGTCAAGCCTTCACCGCTGGTCCCGTCCAGCCCAGTCAAGCCTTCGCCGCTGGTCCCGTCCAGCCCAGTTGAGCCTTCGCCGCTGGTCCCGTCCAGCGTCCAGCCAGAGACCGTCCAGCCAGAGACCGTCCAGCCAGAGACCGTCCAGCCAGAGACCGTCCAGCCAGAGACCGTCCAGCCAGAGCATGAGTCCGTCGCCTGCCAGCCAGAGCATGAGTCCGTCGCCTGCCAGCCAGAGCATGAATCTAGCCCCAAGCTCCCTGATGTGCTGGCCCCGTCCAGTTCCGAGTCCCCTGATGTGCTGGCCCCGTCCAGTTCCGAGTCCCCTGATGTGCTGGCCCCGTCCAGTTCCGAGTCCCCTGATGTGCTGGCCCCGTCCAGTTCCGAGTCCCCTGATGTGCTGGCCCCGTCCAGTTCCGAGTCCCATGATGTGCTGGCCCCGTCCAGTTCCGAGTCCCATGATGTGCTGGCCCCGTCCAGTTCCGAGTCCCATGAAGCGCCAGAGCCCTTTGACCCAGAGCCAGAGCCCGTTGACCCAGCGCCAGAGCCAGAGCCCGTTGACCCAGCGCCAGAGCCAGAGCCCGTTGACCCAGCGCCAGAGCCCGTTGACCCAGCGCCAGAGCCCGTTGACCCAGACCCAGAGCCCGTTGACCCAGACCCCGTTGACCCAGCGCCCGTTGATGTCAAGTCTGTTCCCGTTCCTGAACCTGTCCTTCTCCCCAAGAAAATTTTGGGGGGGGGGGCTATACGCCTTCGCCGTGGCCGGCCAAAGATCCACGGAGGCCGGCCAAAGATCCACGGAGGCCCGGAAAAATAACACCGCCGTGGCCACCTGATGGGTCTTCACCGCCGTGGCCACCCGAAGGGTCCTCACCGCCATGGCCACCCGAAGGGTCTTCACCGCCATGGCCACCCGAAGGGTCTTCACCACCACGGCCACCCGAAGGGTCCTCACCGCCATGGCCACCCGAAGGGTCCTCACCGCCATGGCCACCCGAAGGGTCCTCACCGCCATGGCCACCCGAAGGGTCCTCACCGCCATGGCCACCCGAAGGGTCCTCACCGCCATGGCCACCTGAAGGGTCTTCACCACCACGGCCACCTGAAGGGTCTTCACCGCCGTGGCCACCTGAAGAGCCTGCACCGCCCCGGACGCCCGAGGGTCCCACAGCTCCGCCCTGGACGCCCGAGGGTCCCACAGCACCGCCCTGGACGCCCGAGGGTCCCACAGCTCCGCCCTGGACGCCCGAGGGTCCCACAGCACCGCCCTGGACGCCCGAGGGTCCCACAGCTCCGCCCTGGACGCCCGAGGGTCCCACAGCTCCGCCCTGGACGCCCGAGGGTCCCACAGCTCCGCCCTGGACGCCCGAGGGTCCCACAGCTCCGCCCTGGACGCCCGAGGGTCTCACAGCTCCGCCCTGGACGCCCGAGGGTCTCACAGCTCCGCTGTGGCCACGCCCACAGCCTGCTCTGCCCTGGCCACACCCACAGCCTGCACCGTCGTGGCCACGCCCACAGCCTGCACCGTCGTGGCCACGCCCACAGCCTGCTCCGCCGTGGCCACGCCCACAGCCTGCTCCGCCCTGGCCACGCCCACAGCCTGCTCCGCCCTGGAGGCTTCCCGGACCTGCACCATGCCCTCGTCAGCCTCCAGGGCGCCCACCCTCTCACCCCTTTGGATGTTATACGGCGCGAGGACGCGCCTTCGGGGAGGGGGGAGGTACTGTCACGTTTTGATGTATTGAGTTCTGTTTTGTATCTTGTTTTCCCCTGTCTTTTGTGATTTTTGGTTTAGTCCTGTTAGTTTTCCCGCTCCTCGTTTGTGTCCAATTTTCTGCACCTGTTTTCAGTTAATTATCTTGTTTGGTTCAGTGTATTTAAGCCCTGTGTTTTCCCTGAGTGTTTGTCGATCGTCGTCTATGTATGGTTGTGTGTAAACCCTAAAGTCCTGGAGTTTTGTTCTTGTTTCATTTTGAAAGTTTCATTTTGTTATTAAAACTTTATATTGAAGCTTCCGTGTCCTCGTCTTCGGTCACCTGCACCCAACCCTGACAACTGACATGACTCCTGAGTGCATCTTCAACAACATTTTAGCAGCTAGGACTCGGGGCTTCCGAACACCAGGCTAAATCGTCCGTCCAAAATGTCGCGGTCATCGTGCACGCCGAGCTGCCCAGCACGAACTCCTAACTTTTCTGCCTCCTTCACTTGGTCCTCCATTAGTGCAACAAGAGGGGAGACGACAACAACTATCGGCTTTGCATCCCTATCGTTCGCCTTAGCTAACGTTAACTCATTCACGACTTAGCGGAGTGAGCTGGAAAATCAAACTTTTCCCGAATCCCGTGGGGAGGAGGGCCACAACATCATGGCCAGCAACAAAACTTAGCAAACATTGTTCTTGCTCCGGCTTTAAATTCTGCATATTCAGCAGTTTTCCAACAACAGACCAAATAGCTTTTCTCACGTCTTTCTCCGCTGCCATTACTGAACTCAAACTGACGCGCTACATCAACGTCATCGTTCTCAGCCACTCCCTCTGTTCGCTGATTGGTCCTACAAAAAATTGATTTCTGGAAACCAAAGTCTATAGCACAATCCCAGACGTAGTACTGAAGGAAAATGAAATTGAGCGGAAGTGCGTAGGAGGGCGTAGCCAGGCTAACCTGCCACACCATCAGCACCAGATCACCCGACTCCGCCCATCCATCGTTATCACCAGAATACTGACTCACCACACCTTCACCCGCTCATCACCACCACCACCACATATGAACCCACACATCCCTTCACTCTGGTATCATCAGAGATACATTAGTCTCTGATACCAGCCTGTTCCTCCAGTTTTCTTCCATCCTCAGGACCGCACATATCCTAGGAAAACCATCATTACGTTCCATCCAGTATATACTTCTGCAAGCTTTTGTTCTTACACTTCCAGTCATTCTGTTTCCAAATAAACCTCTACTTATCATTTCATCCCATTGTCTCTCTCCTCTGTCTGTGACAAGCACTATGCAATGTATACATTTTTGAGTGTAATTTTATTCATATTGTCATTTTACATACTTTATTTTGTAGATCTGATTAATTTTACAGTAATATATTTTATGCATCAATAAAGTTATAGCATAAAGTTTTAAAATAGACAAAACTGCACCAAAAGTTACTATTGTGCATGTTTGTATTGATGCTGTAATGTATATCTCTAAGGCCCATCCATGATGTCTACTGAGTCTCATAGTAGCATGATTTATCTGAACTACAAATATATTCATATTACTCAAAATATGATTTTTATTAAAATCTTGTCTGTGTTGCTAAACGTTAAGCTTGTGTTCAAGTCGATGACTAGGTGATAAAAAACATTTAAGTCCTGTCGTACATGTTTCATGCAAATATGTCACATTATAGAAATCCAATGGGTTGTAATTGTCATTAGATGTTGACCTAAATGTTAGTAGCACTATTTAGATCATTTGGCCTTGGAGAAATGTTTAAGTCCTTGTTGAAGTATCTTGATGTTTGATTGCAGATTTTTGTATCTTGGCAAATCTGAGCACAGTTTAGGTACATTTGAAATTACTTAGATCTTTTCCTCAGTAGAAAAATCTGAGCAGCAGGAGACAATTTGTTCTCCATTCGGTCTCATTCTGTAGCGGTCTAGGAGAACAGCAGAGAAAGTTCTCAATATCAAGATTTTTCTTTCCTTTGTGATCTAATACATAATTTGTGCAAGCATTGAAACTTTTATTTTTCCCATCCAGATTCCCCCACCTAATCAAAACTTCATAAGAGAGAGTGTTTTATCTGTAGAACAGCTCTGCCTTGAATGCTTCGAGGGAACCAGGTGAGAGAGATATAAAAAGCTGCCAGAGATTTTCCTCAGGATACCATTCTGACAGCTCTTGGTTTTCAGCAGGCTTTGGAGCTGTTTGTTTGGTCAAAGCCAGTGCAGAACGAGATGATTATTCATTTTAATGGAGGTTGATTAAATATTTAGAACATTTAATTAGAAATCCAGCTCTATTATTGAGAGTGTCTCGATTATAGCACAATGTTTTTGAAGAGTCCTTCATTAGAGGGTCCTTTGAGCATTCACAGGGTTCACTGGGTCTCGTTCTGACGTACAATTTGACGTTCAGGGCATTACCTTCCCAGTGCATAGAGCAGCCAGCAGTGATGAGCCTGACAGGGAAGGAGGGATTTATTAATGAGGTGCAGTGATGTGGGGACCGTGACCAAGGCTAAGAAAACCTTCCACCCAGGACAGCGCCAGGAGAACTAACATGCCCTCCTCCCTCGCCGCCGCTGTCAGCTGCCAACCAGCGGGAGTGTGATCATGTCACACTGACGAGTCGTTGACTGACAGTTGTGCTGCGGTCTCCCTGTTTCTCCATCTCCTCATTAAAACAGAAATGAGTGGGAGCAATCGCTGTCACTCATGTGGCAAAGCTACACGGGCATTAATAAACACTGAGAGTTGTGGGGAAACAACCCGCTGCACTCATCTGAGCTGTGGCTTGAGCGTGGAGAGTTTTTAGACCTTGCTTCTTGCCGTCACTCTTCGCTATGTGATGATGGCTATATGCCGATTGTGAGCGTGTGTATGAATGTGTTCGTGCGTGTGTCCTGGAGATCTGATGTTTGTAGGACTGAACATGTTTGCAAGGTGGCAGTGGAAACCACACTGATCCGTTCAGGCCCACTGCAGGACACACAGAACAGATGTGAATTGTCATTCGCTTTGCACAGTGCATGAGCTGCTCTCCAGTGTGTTTCTTACATCTTACATCAAAACCTGCACCAGAACCCAGCTGTAGAGTTGTGGAGTAACGGAATGTATGTACGAGTGTATTTAGACTACTGAAGGGATTACTTCATTGTATTGTCTTTGTTGTTTTTCTATTTCTTCCACCATTGGTAAGCTTGTCGCAATTATTAAATGACTATCTGATCTCGGTTATTTGGTTTACGGCGATTATTTCAGTCAACCATGTTTAATGCGCTCTTCTAAAAGGCAAAAGGGGGAGGCATATACCAAAAGACAAAGACAAGGTTCCCCCTCAGTTGAAATCTCTTTTGAATGTGCGCTCGCTTCCCGGTGGTCGGGGGTGGGATCGCATGGTAGTTGGTAGTTGGTGGCTTACACAGGATGTGCACTCAGTGTGTAGGGAGTAGTGGTATTGGTAATTTACCAGCATTGACAAGTTAAAGCAGACTAGATGGGCTGACTGTAACATTTTCTTGATGGGAAAAAAATATGTAATTAATTTACTTCTAAGCAACACCAGCAAATTCTTTCACTTGTTTAAAACAAGTGAAAATATCTGACATTTTTAAAAGTAACCCTCCCAACCCTGCATATACAACAGCATCTGATTGCTAATTTACAGCGTCTAAAGTCTTCAAAGTGCATTGTTTGATCACCTTTTGTCTCATCTGCACAATTAAGAATGAGTCCGCTGAGTTTCTTTGCTCCCACTGAGCGCTGTCTGCAGCACAAACTGGCAATGTGGATGGCATACAAATACTGACACACATAACTTGTGTTGTAATTAACCAGCGAGACACACGTGGGGTACATACTCATCTCTCTTCCTGCAGGACGCCTCTTGTATACGTAGGCCACTATCAGAAGGGGTAAACAGGGTTGTGGCGGGTCTGCCAGTGAAGCATTGTGGGAAATCATGTTAGCATTGACACCCCCCCCCCCCTCCCCCGATCACAGAAGGAACACTGGAATAGATCAGCCGCGCAGTGGATGCATGCTAATTAGAATTCCAGATTCAATTAAATAGCTCGACTGATAAGCCATGGACAAGTGCCACATGCTGGGGAGACGTGCTCTCTTGCGTTCTTGCTCTTTCTCACCTCTGGTATTATGTCCCAGTCTGGATCTTTTAACAGAATTTTAAGAGGCCGCTGCCCGTTGAGAACTCAGATCTGTCTCTTGTCTGTATGTAAGGAAGAAATTGAGAATATGATAATTGTCTTCGTTTTAAGTGCTTTGGTACAAGGAGGCTGCATTTGCTGGATAAATGAAGCTGTAAAAGGGAAATTGTGGGATAATCAGAACTTCTCTTTGGTTCTAGTTCATCAGCAAACACATCCTGAAGCTTGCCTGTACATTCATGCTTGAAAAAAATTAATGAACTTGCTCAGAAACGCAGAGAATTGAACTTTCGAAAAGCACAGCTCCTAACAACAGAACCTTTTTTTTAATAAAGATAGGCTGATTTCATTATTTTTCTTGTAAGGCAAGACAATTCAGGCAAAAACCTTGTTTTTTCATACACTGGTGTATTTTGAGATTTTGGGCTATTTGGATTTTCATAAAAATATACTACATATTACACTTCATCTATTTGCGTCTGCAGATTTTAATTAATATATATATATATATTTAAAGGCTCTCTTCTCAAAATATTAGCCTTTTTTTATTGTGCTGAGCCAGAAATCTCTACTTCAGTACCGCTCATATACAGCAAATGTTCCAGTTTTATTCCTATCTATATTCTGAAGGGTTTTAAAAAGAGGTTTGTTCATATATCATTTGTCTGATTTTATGCATTTTATTCTTAAAAACATGGCTTTTTTTTCTGGCTATCGAGAGTATTTATGGAGTGATAAAAATAACCCTCTGCAAAACCATTTGACTCTAATATGTCAACAAAATTAAACCAATTTTGAACATGGCTTTATCCAATGTTCAGGTTTTTTTTTCTGGAAATGTATGTAAATTAGTGCATATTTAATTAGATAATGCATAATTTGCATATTTAAACATTTCAGAAAACTTGTTACAAAAAATCTTTTGCAATTCTTAATGTACTCAATCAACTTGGGGAATTATGGTGATATATATTAGTCCTGTTTTTTTACCCTTTTCGTTTGGTGTGTCTTTCCTTAATGAGGCATTTGATTCGTTTCAGTGTGGATTTAGCATATCAGAAACCACTAACTATTTCTCTCTATGTGACTACCTGGGCCCTGTTTGTCGCTTTCTGTGGTAAATGTGCGCTTTTGATCGTTCTTAAGCGAAGGTGTCAGATTAATGTGTCAGATTGAGCGTCTTGCACTCTCTTCATGTGAGAATCATATTTGAATCTCAAATACACGTTGAAGCTGATGCAACCCGAATCTCATATTTTAGAAACCGATCGCCGGACCATGGCCAGGGTCTGTGGTTTTTTTGGAAGGTGCTGGGGGTGTAAGGGGGCAAGTCTTTAGCTTGGGCTGACAGCAATCTGTTAATTAAACATCCTAATGGATGTAATTGCAACCATTCATGGACCCAGCTGCTGTTGTAATGCTAGCTTTGCCATGGCTGCCAGGATTCAGCTGTCTAGGAGGTGAGAGCTCTTGACTGCTTGGCAGGCGGGGGGTCCGCGTTTGACTCCTGCTGCAGGCTGATAGCAGCTGCTTTGAGCCGGTCACCTATCTGCCTTGCTTCACCTTCACCTCCGCAGTGTGGGGAGCAAAAGGGAGCAGTCTTCTGGAGCCAACGTTTGTGTATTCGAACGTGTGAATTGACGCTTTCCAAGTGGCTCACAATGCCGAAGCAGGTGCACCCAAACAAAAAAGCACAACACAAACATTGGCAGGTTGGTAATTTTTTTCACATTTTCAATAATAGCGCTGGATTCATCCCCAGTCCAAATGTCCTGCTGGCAGCAACAGGATGCTAATTAGGATTTTGGCACTGTTTTACCCAAAATGGATGTGTTGGATCCAGCCTAATCCCCTGCACAGTTCAAGCTGACCTTAAAATCCTACATATATCAAATGATTTTCAGGGTTGTTCAGGCTGATAAGACATTCTGAATGGCGTCCAAAACGTCAGCGAGAAAGGACTCGTATCCATATCGGCGCTTAAGTTCTTTTGTGTAATTACTTAACTGCAATAATATTTCTAGAGTGTAAATATATTTATTTTTATATACATATTTTATAGCCTATACATATATATTTATGCAATGCTCGATGTTTTAGTTTTGAGATATCTGGACCAGCTGAAGGAACCCAACCGAATGTTCATTATCGGATTTAAAGCCCAAGCACACGTGTTGGTTTGCCAGATGGAGTTTTGTAGATGAAGTGTTGTGTGGGGGTGTAATTGGATGTTGTTTAAGGAAAGTGGTGACAGTGGAAATGAAGGAAGGAGTGAAGCTGAGAAATATTCATGTTGTCTCTGGGATCCTGCTGGGTTACTTATGGAACAGCCAGCCATTGCTAATTGTAATGCTAAAGAGTCATCTCGGATTTAGTTTACTTTACTTTTCTACTTAGCTGTTTCTTTTATGCAAAGCAACTTAGATGAATGTAAGCTATTGACAGCATGTATGACATGCTTTTGTGTGCAAACTCATGTCAGAACTATAGTAGTCAACATTTGAGGTGAATCAAAACCTTTCATCAAAGTTATACATGAATTTTAAACAATACCTGTTCTTGTCTTAGAACAACTTTGATGAACTTTTTTGATCCACATCAAATGTTGACTACTGTATACAAAGCTGATAAAACCAGTAACTTTCGCATCCAGAAAGGCACCGGTCAAGTACACCAAAATTTTTTATATATTATATATATGTTGTCATTATTTTAAAGAACTTGTTTTAAGTTACTGAACCAATTAATTTACTCTGTCTTGTCACTTGTGTAATGTTAATTAATTTGGTTGTATGCAAATGAAAATTACTTTCTGTTGGTTTAATTTAAACTACTCGCATCAGCTCAGAGACATTACTGTTCAAGCTTGAAGCTGGGTAGCAAGCTTTGCATAAGACTGAAAATTATGAGAAAATGTATGTATTTTTGAGCAAGATTTAATGTTTTTCTATGGTGGGATTATGAGAAGTTTCTTTTTTTTATCTGTATTTTTAACCACTAGTATTCTACATCACTGTCAACAGGTGTCTGTATTCACCTTATTCTTTACATTATAGCAAGCGTGGACATTGTAACTTGATTGTGTCAAGGCTTCCAGTCTCATCCACTTCCAGTTATTTTAGCGGTACAAAAACAGTCCGTTATACTGCTTGAAATTGCAAACTGTTATTTGTTATCATATTACAGTATTTTAATTTCATCAAAATACACAAGGTTTGAAGCATAAATTATTTCAGCATTCACTGCATTGTGTAGTAAATAAGAAAGAATTTTGTTGTAAAACATGCTCTTGTGTTACAGTATTAGCTACTATAGTAAATACGGATGTGCGAGACTTTGTGACTTTATGCCAGACTTTATGTTTTGGTTTATATTTTACAAAGATTAATGTTGTATTTTAAGTGTATATCTGGAGTGTAAAACAAAATATTTTCAATTTACCTCAGACCATTCATGCATTAATTTTCTCTGTGTCACCAGCGCTGGCTAAAGAGAATGTCCAGTCAAAAGATAAACAAGGCGAGAGAGTGAGAGGGGTTTTGTGTCAATAAAACTGTGTCAAACTGGCAAATTCAACCTGATCTCACGGCAATTCATACGAATTCTACGAGGTGGCTAATTCGTACAAATTCTACGAGGTGGCTAATTTGTACGAATTCATACAACCTCACTTGTACGAATTAGTAAGATTTTTGCTAAATCGTACATATGTTACGAGTTGCCCAATTCGTATGAATTCGTACGAATTACCTACCCCTGACCCGCCCCTAAACCTACCCATCACGTGGGTTTAGACAAATCGTACGAATTCGTACTAGTGAGGTCGTACTAATTTGTATGAATTAGCCACCTTTTAATCACTCGTACGAATTCGTACGAATTGGTCGTGATATAGCGTTGGCAAATTAGGCTTGCTTATAGGCTTGTAACAAACAGTATACTACCGGTGTAACATAGTGGTGGTCGTGGAAGCGCACAACCAAGATGATGGGTTAATATAATAGCAAACTCAGGAGAACAACCATGTATCACAAACAATAACAGACAAGGGACTGAATAGAATGGGGAGAATAAATACATAGCAAATGAGCTACTAAGCTGACAAGACTTAACAAATAGGAACCATAGAGACTAACGAGAACAAATACAGACAAGACAGAAACTGAACTAAACTGGACATACCTGTGACAACTGGTAATAATGAACAATAATGGTATGAAAATGTATACTGGTGGTTTAAAGGTGAAACATAATGAATGACACTTTCTTAACATCAGCAGATCAATATCATAACGCACCCAACACATCTAGTTGCTGGTGCATGTCAATCTTTTCTTGCGATTTGATTAATAGATTAAGTAGGTTATTTCAAATAGATCACTTATACAGACTTCTCTGGGTTTTTTAGACTAGTCGACTAGTTTAAACTTTACGGAAATTAGTAGCGGCACAAATCCCTAATCCTGCCGATTAAATACATATCCTGCACACCCTTATCCTACAGCAAATGCTCCATTTAGTTTTCTCCTCTTCCATGGTCATACCACATGGACGGCTTAATACAAATTTGTAACGTACGTGGCAGGTAACAATTGTGCAGACTTTAATAACTGAATAATCACAGGCAGAGCCCTGAGATAAAGAGGTGAAGGCTTCCATGATTCTTCTGCTCATTTCACTCTGGAGGACCAGTGAAGAGGCCCATTACCTGTTCATCCAAACTCATTTGAGACGCAAAACCAAGGTCGTGTTTACGGCATGGAGTTTTTTAAATACCTGAGATTGTGTTTTACACTCAGCTGAGTTAATGGCCATTATTACGGGGTTGGCTAATTTGAACTTAGTAGTGTTTGGTATCGCCGTGACATGTGAAGCATGTTGCTCATTTCATATTCATGAGGCAAACCAAATCTGAGCTTATGAAAATGCTAATTATACAGCTCGCATTTTGCACAAAGAAAACTTTTTTCTGATGAAACTTTGCACATCTGCATAATTTCACAAGAACAAGCTCCGTAACAAGATCAACTTTCATCTGATTCGTACAAGACCCTCAAAAATAACATAAACGAATAATTATGAGTTTAAAGACTGCCGCAGTCGGAGCAATATTACACTGCAGAGCAATCATTATGCAAATCTGAGATAATAAAATTAAAGGCGTATTGAATTTCTTGTCATGGGTGTGAGAGCACGTCCCTGTATCAAACTCTCCCGCCCATAACAACAGCCCGTCATATAACCTTCAGGTTGGAGTCAATAAGTAATTTCTCCAGGCCGAGGCGGTGAGTGTGTGTATGAGGTAATTAGGGTGTGTGTTTGTGTTGGGTCATTAAGGTGTTTGTGTGTGCGAAGTAATTGTGGTTCAGAGTTGCCACTGCTCTGATAATGGGGAAAGGGGGCGAGTGTGCAAAGTCAGCGGCCCTGACAGGTGTGCAGCTGCGCTGATGAAGCTGTCAGACATTACCAGGCTGCTGGGGTGTTTCCGGCCCTCTCTCGGGAGGAGGAGGAGGAGGTGTTGGAGGCGGGACAGGCGGGGCTGACGGCAGGCCAGAGGGACACACGCTTGTTATTGATGCTTAGGCCGACTGTTGTCTACACAAAGCTCCACTCTACTCATCCGCAACACACCTGAGGTTTGAGTTGAAAAAGGGAAGAGCACTCAGGAAGCTTTCAGGCAGAACCCCTTTTTTTAAAAACCTTTTTGCATATGTATGCATATAAGTGAACTGAAGATGTTTCTCTCAAGGTTAAGGTCACCTTTTGTTGGAAAAGGGCTCAACAATACATTACTCTGTGGTGATAAGGCTAGTGGTTGGTTATAATAATGCTCTCATTGCTGGAACAGGCCTATTCATTTTTTTTTATTTAGCCTTTTATTTTTGTCTAGGACGTTTTTTTTTGCACCAAAGACAGTCATCATATAGTGAGTGACTCCATCGATATACCATCGTGAGTGACCCTGTAAACTCACATGACATATAAGCGCACTTGTTCTATTATTTTGGGGGGAATGATACAAAGCATGAGAAAAAGTAATTAATTTACAACAAATGCATTTGAAACTGTCTTTGTCATTGCTTTTTATTTGGTGACAATTGAATGCGCAGATACTGTGCTAAACTTCCTCTAAACACAATGTTTCTAGTATCTGGTCTAAGTATTGACAATAATTAAAAAAATTAAATTAGCAGAATTATTAATTAAATGCAACCTAACTTTATTTCTTTTATTGGAAGTTTAAAATGGAATTAAAAAAGTAATTTCTGTCAGTTTATGACAATATTTTGATACAATATTGGAGGGATATTCAGAAAGCATATTTACATGTGCTTAATAGAGTAATTTCCCTAGTTGTACAAACGTCTGCTCCTTTTGTTACTGTAACTTTAAATAAATGCAAATTACTTTCATTAGGTAATTGGCTTATAATTGTGCACCTACACTACCATTCAAAGTTTGGGGTTGGTAAGATTTTTAGTTTTTTTTTTTTTTTAAAGTCTGTGTTTATTTGTTATAAACATATTAAATGGTAATATTGTGAAAACTTATTTCATTTGAAACAACTGTTTTTTTATTTGTCTTCAGTGATCCTTCAGAAATCATTTTAATATGTGATTTGGTTTTCAAGAAACTTTTCTTATTATCAATGACAATGATGAAATCAGTTGTGTGCTTAATATTTTTGTAGAAATGATGATTCTTTGGTGAATAAGTAAGTTCAACATGTTTGTAACAATGTAAACTGATGTCTTCACTGTATTGTTGTTTATCCTCATTGTTGTTCATAAATGGCCGGATTGGAGAGGATCATTTTTGTGCAGAGTATATTCAAGCTCTTTCATGTCAAAACAGTAAGAAAATTCAGTCCATTTCCTTGAAATGCCTCGTTAAAAAAAAAAACCATAAATATCATGCATTCAGCAGTGGAAGAACATTGCCCCATTGATAAATCAAAGAAAAAGACAACACTGCTTTGATTGTCTCTGATTTGGCTAACTACATTCCATAAATGACAGATGAAAGCTTAACTCTTGCTCAGAGCAGATCTTCAGGGAAACGAAGTCAGAAATTAGACAGTCAGAGAGTCCTATGATTATTACATCAACCCACGGCTGAAAGTCCTTCAGTAGTACAGCCCATTAGACATCTGAATAGCTTCCTGGCTGGTCATTGGCTGAACTGGTCTAGGATTCCACATTACTATGGAAACAGAGTACTTTATTTTACCCATTTTTGTAAATATTATGCCCATTTTGTTTTAAGAGAAATGTACCGGCATCTTCAGCACACTATAGGAACGACAGACACGGCACTCAGAAAGATCATATTCATGTTTGCTTTTAGCTCAGTAAAGGACATTCTAGGAGACTGAAAGCAAATACTTTGTTTTGACGGACAGGAAGTGAGCGTGTAAGAGCTGTCCAGAAAGAGGTGACACTGCTGGAAACACCAACTGGTGACTAGTGTATCAAGCTGATGTTGAGTGCATCTTTTGTGTGAACTTGGTTTGCAATTTTATCTAATTCAGGGATTTGTTTATGTGACTTTTAGCATGTCCCAATACTTTAAATGGGGCCATTGTATAAAAAAAAAAACTATTGATAAGTTTCGAGGTTTGATTATTATTTTTTGAAAGATATTAATACTTTTATTCAGCAAATGTATCAAAAGTAACATTTGTCACGGGTAGGTTCAAGCAACGAGGAAGCAGGAGATGGTTGAAGCAGTATTTAATAACAAAACTCAAAGATCTCCAAAAGGAACAAAGAAACATGGATAGAGATAACCACCATAAATGCAACGTTCACGACAGACAAGGGATAGACTAAAACCCAGGGCTTAAATACACACAGAGAACAGATCAGTGAAACCAACAAGACACGGCTGGGACAAATTACTCATAATGACTAATTAACAGGACAGCAGGTGACAGGGATAACATAGAAACACACATGGGCAAACACTAAACGTGACATAACTCCCCCCTCCCAGTAGGCGCGTCCTCGCGCCGTATAACATCAATAGGGGTGGGAGGGTGGGCGCCCTGGAGGCTGACGAGGGCGTGACTTAGCAGGACAGGAAGCCTCCAGGGCGGAACCGGCAGTTCAGGGAGGAGCCATGGTGGTGCTGGCAACTCAGGAAGCCATGATGGTGCTGGGAGCCAGGGCGGGGCCATCACTTCAGGTGGCCAGGGCGGAGCTGTCCCTTCGGGTGGCCAGGGCGGAGCCGTCCCTTCGGGTGGCCAGGGCGGAGCCGTCCCTTCGGGTGGCCAGGGCGGAGCCGTCCCTTCGGGTGGCCAGGGCGGAGATGTATAGCCCCCCCCCAAAATTTTCTTGGGGGGAGCTATGGGTTTAGGCTCAGGGACAGGCTCAAGCAATTCGATGGATGGCTCCGGCTGTTCGGAGGAAGGCTTTACTGCAGGTTTCACCGGAGACTTCGGGGGTTCTGCTGCAGGCCTCACTGGAGACTTGGGCGGTTCAGACGCTTGAGCAGCGGCCATCTTGGCTGGAGTCGAGGGCTCAGGCGTGGCGGTCTCGACGTGGAGCTCAGGCTTGGCGGGACGAGACTCTGGGGGGCTGGTCTCGGCGGGACGAGACTCTGGAGGGCTGGTCTCGGCGGGACGAGACTCTGGAGGGCTGGTCTCGGCGGGACGAGACTCTGGAGGGCTGGTCTCGGCGGGACGAGACTCTGGAGGGCTGGTCTCGGCGGGACGAGACTCTGGAGGGCTGGTCTCGGCGGGACGAGACTCTGGAGGGCTGGTCTCCAGCGGTGAAGAGGACTCGGCTGGACTTAGGGTGGAAACATGTGGCTCAGGAGAGAATGGAGCTGAGGTAGCCGACAGGGAGGCATGTGTGGCCCAGACACACATAATAGCAGCAACATACAGGGAAAGGGTAGCCTCTTCAACCTCAACAGAACAGACATGAAGAGCAGACTGCTCAGGGGTGGCCTCCCAAATTCGGGGAACGCAGGAAGTCCTCTTCCTCCTCCGTTTACGAGAGCGAGGGGGTGCTGCAGCGAATGAAGACTCTGGGTCGACTGTGCATGCGACTGGCCCTGGATCAGCTGGGCAGGCGACTGGCTCGACTGGGTAGGCACAATGCGCGGGTTTGGCAAAAGCAGCACACTTGCGGGCCCCACGGACAGACATAATGGCTGGATCAAACATTTTTAACGCCAGATCAGCGCTATTCGAAACCAGCTTACGTGCTCTTGACCAGGAGATTCCCGCGACCAGTCCGGAGCGGATACGGGGCTCCTGTTCGGTGGATCTGGCTGAGCTGACATGAAGAGCTGGCTCGGCAGGGCAGATGACAGGAGCTGGCTCAGCTATTTTTGGATCAGCTGGAGTTACTGTGAGGGAAGAACCACAAACCCAAAGAGCTCTGTCCATAAACTCAGCAAAAGGTCGATTTAAGTCTTCGAGCAGCAGTATCTGGGCTAGTGGATCATCCAGTCCTCTCCAGAACCGCTGCTTTAAGAACTCTTCCTCCCAGTAAACGTCCTGATGCAGATGCAGGTAAACTTCAACAAATTCCTCCAGAGAACTCCCATTCTGATCAAACAGAAAAGCATCCATCGCATCGTCCTCCATTACTTCTTAGGTCTGTCGTTCTGTCACGGGTAGGTTCAAGCAACGAGGAAGCAGGAGATGGTTGAAGCAGTATTTAATAACAAAACTCAAAGATCTCCAAAAGGAACAAAGAAACATTAATAATATTGCAAAATATTTCTACTTTAAAATTGGTTTCTATTTATCAAAGAATCCTGAAAAGGTCATGATTTGCACAAAAAATATTAAGCGCATCTGTTTTCAACATTGATAATAAGAAAATGTTTCATGAACAGCAAATCAGAATATTAGAATGATTTTTGAAGGGTCATGTGACACTGAAGACTGGAGTGATGAATGATACTGGAAATACATCTTTGCATCACAAGAATAAATTACATTTTAAAATATACTAAAATAGAAAACAGTTATTTACATTTTTTTTGTGTGGTGTGTTTTTACTGTATTTCATCAAATAAGTGTAGCCTTGGTGAGCATAATCTATAAAATACTTCTTTCAAAAACATTAAAATATCGTACCAACCCCAACCTTTAGAATGGTAGTGTATGATTTGTGTGCAAAGTTAAAAATGCATATGTGTGAAGTATAAATCTGTTGCAGATATCTCATGAATAGTGCGAAAAACCTCCCTAGGAAGTTAAACCTTTGATTCTTGTTTCCTTCATGTACATGACATGCCATAATATACCATTATATATACAGACGTTTTTTCCTAGCAGAGTTACATAGAGTTGAAATTTTTGTTAGAGCCTCAAAAGGAGATGTTTGTTCAAACTTGGATACTTGAAAGATTTAGAGAAACATTCCACAGTGCTTTATTCACAGAAGTTTTCCCTCGTTTCACTTTAACACCGCAGATTCATGAACAAACTGTCATGACGCTCCTCTTATGGTACAGAGGAAAATCTCAGATACAGCTATGCAGAAGTTTCATCTAATTGTCTACTCATAAAATAGCTGATCTAGTGATCTAACGTCTCCGTTTGAATCTGGGCCATGGAGTACATTTTTAGCCAAACCTTTTCCATCTCTATTTTAAAGACATCATTTTAGGATATGACTTGTTCTGCGAGTATAAGTTGGCAAAATCATTAAAAATGTAACAGGATCCTGTCTATCATAGGCATAGGATGGGACAACTAGTTTAATTATTGGCCACCAGATAGATAGACATTTATCGGTTTCACAATAAAGTTAATTCTCCCAGGTGTATCTTTGTATCTCCATACTATTTAGTGTTTACTAGACTCATATTTTTTAACAGATTTGTATGACGACTTGATTGCAATAAGACACAGTCTAATCAATAAGTTTAAATGAGTCACACCAGGGTTTAATAAAAGGATTGTTTCATTACAGTAATGTGTTTCCACACCATATCGATCCATCTCACGTTTCATGCTACTGCATTATCAGCTCTGTACCTCACATGGCTAAAACACATTGATCGCTGTTGTTGGGCACCGCAGCTGTTGTGCATTGAAGCATTTCTCATTAGATCCTTTCACTTCTCTCCGAAAAATGATATTGCATTGGCTTCCATTTCACGGTTTCGCTCATTTAAAATAATTTTTTAAGTTTGCACAGTTAATTATTATGAGCGAAAGGAAGAAAAATCATTGTCTCTAGAGCATAACATCTCGCTTGATGCATTGATCATCATATTTGTTAAGAATAAGTCAGGAAGACTAATTCTAATAAGGACGTTGCTCCTTGATTATGCCACTTTTTTTGCAATCCAATTAAAATGTGCCAATCAGTGTGTGCTCACAATTGCATTTTATCACAACTGTGATTTTATGGGAAAAATCCAGAGCTTCTACTATCTACAGACACAATTGACTGGGTAAGAATGTCTTCTGTTTTGCACAACTTAAGCCCTATTCGGACAGTATTAACTTTATAAGGGTAGATGGAGTAATGTCATTTTACCACAGGACATCTGTAATAGTAATGGTAAATTCGCACGGGATAAGATATATCAGTAAATCTAGCAGAAGTGGGAGGAGTAACCCAATATACGCACCACTGTCACCCTCCTGTCATCATGTGTGTATTACGTTGCTTCCTGATATCACGTGCGCAAACACATTTAACCTATATTTATATATATATATATATATATATATATATATATATATATATATATATATTATATATATATATATATATATATATATATATAAAACAATTATGTTTGGTCGAACGATGTATTTACTAACTTCAGATTGGATTATGTTGGTAATAGGCACTAACCTAATGCTAAAAGATGTTTTGTGGCTCTAACAAGTTCTTTCGATCTTCTTTCTGATCTGAATGCTATGTGAAAAACACTTGAGTTTTGCCATAGACTTGTCCCAGCGTCTAGAATGCAACCGCCTCAATACTTGAAAAACTGCAGAAAACGTCTCGGGTTATGACTATAACCCTTGTTCCCTGAGAAGGGAACGAGACAATGCATCGAGAATCGACACTTTGGGGACGCTCCCTTAGCGTGCGCCTCTGAAGTAAAAATGAAACTATTCCAATCCTGATTGGTGTTGCGTCGTGACGTAACATGTGACGGCATAACCGGAAGCATAAAGGTGACGCTGACGCATAGAATGCCAGCATCGCGATGAAGCAAGACGCTCTAAGGCCTCGAGGGGCGTGGCAGAGCGATGCATTGTCTCGTTCCCTTCTCAGGGAACAAGGGTTATAGTCATAACCCGAGACGTTCCCTATCGAGGAAACTCGACAATGCATCGAGAATCGACACTTTGGGGAACGAATGCCCACTAGGCCACGCACCGAAAACAGGCCTGCCCCGGAGTGAAACTGATTCAGGCACTCAGCTAGGACGAGAGCACATGTGCGCCAGGCGTACTAGGGAGGAGCAGAATATAGAACCTAACAAGAGTGTGTGGGGTAGCCCAACCGGCTGCCTCACAGATCTCCTGGATGGGAACTCCCGAAAGGAGGGCCCTAGAGGACGCCATGCCTCTAGTAGAAAGAGCCCTAACGGCCAAAGGTGAAGGCAAATTGCGCACCTTGTAGGCCTACTTATGGTTTGTAAAGCCGGGAGCCCCTAATAGGTGATCCAAAACACACTACAGTAGGTCCGACCTCCTCCAAGAAGAGGACCTCTCAAGGTAAATACTCGGAACTCTGACTGGCAGAGCAAGGAACCTCTCCTTTTCTGCCGACACATGAGGTGGAGGATGAAATACTTGCAGGACCATGGACCTAGCCATGATAAATTGCACTTAAGGCACATAGCTGGGTCTCGGATGCAGGATGGCCTTAACTCCGCCGGGGGCACATCCCAAGCAAGCTGGCGATAATGCCAGGGCTTGGAGATCTCCCAGTCTCTGTAAAGAAATAGCTAAAAGAAAGGCTATCTTGAACGTGAGGTCCAAGGCGAAGCCGACTGGAGGTATTCGAAGGGAGCCAAGAATAGCCCTTCGAGAACCACCGCCAGGTCCCAGGAAGGAACCCTGGACCTGACTGTCGGTCTCATCCTCCAATACCATGGAGAAATAGTATGACCAGTTGGTGCCTCCCCAAAGGCCCAACATTTAATGGTGCATGGAATGCCGCAATGGCAGCCACATACACCTACGTGTGGATGGGGAGAGATTCGCAGAGAAATGATCTTGAAGAAACCCCAGAACTGAAGCCATTGGGCAGTTAACTGGGCCTAACTCAAGTTCTCTACACCAAGTGGAAAAACATTCCACTTGAGGTCATATAATCTCCTAGTAGACGGAGCCCTAGAGATAAGTATGGTTTCGACCACCCCAGATGATAGACCAGCATCTAGGTACTGAGCCCCCTCAGAGGCTAGACCCACAATTTCCACAGCTCTGGATGAGGATGGAATATAGTGCCCTCCGCCTGAGACAACAGATCCCTCCTCAGAGGAATCTGCCATGGCGGAGCTATTAGGAGTGAAATTAAGTCTGAAAACCATACTCGGGCTTGCCAACACAGGGCTACCAGAAGACGACTGATGCCCTCCTGACTGACCCTCTCCAGGACTCCCGGGAGCAGAGCGATCGGGGAAAAAGCGTACAGGCGAAGCCTCGGCCAGGCCTGTACCATGGCATCCAAGCCCCAGCGGGGCTGGATGAGTCAGGGAGAACCAAGGTGGATAGTTGGACGGAAGTCCCTCGAGAGGCAAACAGATCCACTTCCACTGGTCCAAACCTCTGCCATATCAACTCCACCACCTCTGGATGGAGTCTCAATTCCCGGGCCTCAGCCCCTGCCTCGACAGGATGTCTGCTCCCTAATTCAGAACCCCCGGGACATATATTGTTCTTATAGATAATATTTCCCTTGGGACCATAAAATGATCAGATGCGCCAATCTGGATAGAGGGCACAATCTGAGTGTCCTTTGTCGGTTCAGATAAGATACCACTGAGACGTGGTAACCTTTGATGTCTGTGAGGAAGCTCCTCAGAGCCCTGAACACAGCCAACATCTCTAGGCGATTTACATGCCAAGAATGATGATGGTCCTGCCACAGACCCCTGGCAAAGCGGCCGTCCGAGACCGCGCCCCAGCCAGCGAGGGAAGCGTCTGTCGAAACAGTTTCCCGGCGACATGACACCCCTAACACTGGACCTTGGGACAAGAACCAAGGTTTCTTCCATATTAAGAGGGAACGAAGGCATCTGCGCGTAACCTTTATTATATGGAACAGATTCCCCTTGGGGAAAAAACCCTTGGCTTTTGAGCCATCATTGAAGGGAACTCATGTGAAGCAGGCCCAAAGGAATTACGTTGGATGCAGCTGTTATGAGGACCAGCAGTCTTTGAAATTGCTTTACAATGATGGCCTGGCCTAGCTTTATCCTGGACCCCATGGCCAGGATGGATTCGATACGAACGGGAGACATACGTGCCCGCATCGTAACAGAATTCCGTACCACGCCCAGAAGAGTAGTCTTCTGAGCTGGGTCCAACACCTTTTCGTAGTGTTGAGCCTCAACCCCCGGTTTCTGAATGTGGCCAAGGACGACATCTCGATGCCGAACTGCCATTTCCTGAGACTGGGTCAATATGAGCCAGTCGTCGATGTAATTCAGTATACGGATGCCCTGAAGCCTCAGTGGAGCCAGAGCTGCATTCATACACTTTGTGAACGTGCGGGGAGAGAGTGCTAGGCCGAACGGAAGAACCCGATATTGGTATGCTTCGCCCCCGTAAGCAACCTCAGGAACCTCCTGTGATATGGAAGGATGGAGACATGAAATAAGCGTCTTTTAGATCCATCGTGACAAACCAGTCCTCGGATCTGATTTGGTTCACGATAATGGTTTAAACAGTAAGCATTTTGAACCTAAATCTCCTCAAAGAATGATTCAAAAAGCCCTAGATCTAAAATAGGCTTCAGTCCGCCATCCTTCTTTGGAACTATAAAGTACCGGCTGTAAAACCTTGACTCCCTGTCTGGTAGGGGAACACATTCTATGGCCCCTTAATTCCAGTAGAGTCTGTACCTCTTGTTCCATAACCCGAGCCTGTTCTGGAACCACTGCAGTCGGTACCACCCAGCAAACTAGGGAGGTCGGTGACCGAACTGCAATCTGTACCCATATTTTATAATATTTTATAATATACAGGACCCATATAGATATATGTTCGGAAGGCGTTGCCATTCTTCTACAAAATCTACTAAGGGAACCAGCCCCTCGAGGCTGGCCTCGGGTGTTTTTCGAGCACTATTCTCGACTTCCTGAAGTGGTGGACCGGCAGGAAAAAAGTCGATACAGATTTTGTGACCATAGTCGGTGCCCTGTTGCAAGCTTTTGGGCGAACGCCATGGTGTGCGTTCGCTGGAAATCGATGTGACCCGAAGCGTCAAAGGCGGCGGGACAACAACATCTTCCCCGAGGGCACCTGCTGCTAGAACAACATCGATTGTTCCACAGCGGGGGGGCAGCCCCTTTTTTTTTTTTTTTTTTTTTCGCTTCCTGAAACCTGTCAACGACTGTAGTGACAGCGTTGGAAAACAGGCCAGAAGGAGATAGCGGAGCGGCCAACAGGAAATATTCCCTTATTTAGATCTTTAAGAAGATCGGCCTGGTACGCGTGCAAAATCGTCATAGAGTGCAGGCACGCACCAGCCTGACCCTTTATTATTAATTTTTTTTTTTTTTTTTTAAATATTTTACCAAAGGAACCAGGCTCTCAAGCCTGGCTTCGGGTATTAATCGGGATTCGTTCCTGACCCCCTGAAGCGGGTTTCCGGCAGGGCTGGACCGAAAAACGATTCTCGATGGGCGAACGCGAAAGCTGCCTGGCCGCAAGCCTGTGGGGCGGACAGTGCAGCCTGCATTCGCTGGAAACCGATGTGTCCCGAAACGTTTTTAACGGGGGAAGAGCAACATCGATTTCCTGCACCATATAAGCCCAGCCAACCAGTGCAGAGGTGTCCCTGCACGGTTTGTTGGGCAGCACCGGGGCTTAAAGCAAAGATGCCAGATCAGGAGAAAGAAAACTCACTAAAGCTTCCTCCATCTGTGGCATCTTGCCAAAACCCGACTCTCTCGCACCCACCACATTCGAATAAACATATAATGAATGTGGTGAGATACGTAAAGTGTGGGGTTTCTCCCAGGATCTACACATATATATATATATATTTTTTATAAAGATCTGGGAAAAACAGTAAGCCCCGGCTCTGAGTTTGTGAACTGTGCTGCAGGAATCTCTCTAGTTCATTTTGACGGGGATCATCCTGCTTATTTTGTGGCCAGCTTATATATTTAAATATTATATATTATATATATATATAATTTATTTATTTATCTAATACTGGTAACAGCACTCATCACAACAATACAAGCTCTACATAAGCAGAAACAAAAGCCGGCGAGTGTGACTCATGTTGCTCGTTCCCAATGCTGAGCACATCTACTTCCTTATTTATAATTTTGTTTGTTTATAAACATAGCTCGAGCACTGGGCACTCGTCACGGGCAGAAGCCGCCGCATCGCGGGCGTCTGCGTCGTGAACTAGTGTCATAGAATCTGCGGATGATGAGAGAAAAGGTGCCTCAGCAGTCTCGTTCTCATCCGCGAGATCCTTCTGCGATCTCCGCGATCTAGGCCGTCGCACCGCCTCAACGGACGCGGGACCCGAATCGCGGGGATCGCGAGCCTGGCCATCATCAGTGAAATAATATAGCCAAGCGAGAGCGCAGCACTCTAATAGGAAGTGCTTCACAGTATCACAGGCAGCCCTCTCGAGGCGCTGACTGTGCGTGCTGCGCCCCTAAACAATACACACACACACAGCAGATGCGTGTCCCCACCCGTGGCATATAATCTTGGGCAGGGGTGCACACACTTAGTGTATTGTTCACTCGCCATATATAGAGCTTAGCACAGACAAACAACATCAAATAAGACAGACAGTTTCACAGAGAGCGCTTGCTGAAGAGCGAAAAGCTGGCATTCTATGCGTCAGCGTCACCTTTATGCTTCCGGTTATGCCGTCACATGTTACGTCACGACGCAACACCAATCAGGATTGGAATAGTTTCATTTTTACTTCAGAGGCGCACGCTAAGGGAGCGTCCCCAAAGTGTCGATTCTCGATGCATTGTCGAGTTTCCTCGATAGGGAACTACTTTTAAACAGGAAATTTTCAAATTATTAACATAGGATTAGTATTACCTGAGGTAATTTTTTCGGACCTTTTTACAGAAGGTAAAAGTCGCCGTAATCTTTACTGACATTGTCCATAATGATAACTGAGATGGCACATTCGGATGGGACTAAAATCACAGGGAATCTCTGGTAATTATTACTTTTCCCCACCTCTCCATGTTAAACTAGTCCCGTCTGAATAGGGCTTAAGAGATTTTGGTTAAAGCTGGAGTTAAATTCAGTTGGGCAGTCGCCATGGTGACATGCTTTTTTGGGCCACTTGACAGGATAGCTCACAGATACAAAAAAAAAAAAAAAACGTGCAATTGAGAGCAAACACCATTCCCTTGTGCAGAACCTGTCTGCTGATTATTTGGTTGATTGCGGTGATCATCATATTTAGTAATCAGGAAAACTGCGCAGAACCTGTTTGTTTCCAAAATGTAGAGCGCAAACGGCAGGATAATTTTGCCAAGAACTACAGATGAGTGAATGCATTGCTTGTGCGTTTCAAGTCAACAGAAAAGAAGGTTTAAATACACAGATTTACAAAGAGGTACAACACAAGATGAAAGTAACATTTAAATATAAAGCATTTTTTGCAATTATTATATTATTAAAGTCTAAAAAATGTGTGCATTTGCTAGTTTGGTGGATTTGGGATTTGGGGAAGAAATTACATGTAATCGCCAAAATAATGTAGAAAGAACATAAGTATATTTGAATTTTTTGTCGATGACATGGATTTTTTTCTCATTTTTAACCAATAGCCATTCACCATTACAGTATAAAACACAAAAAATCTGCGTAAAATTTTGTATATTTTAACTAGGCTTTCGACTAGAAAAAACACCACAGTTTATTAGCATAAGAAAATCACGGAGGGAATCACTCTGATTCCTTTTGAAACCAGATACTAAAGTTCTCAGGCAAACAAAGATTTGAATAATATGGATCACATGCTTTCCATTTTTTGACACAATGACTTTATTGTGCCTGACGCATAGCATTGCACTCTTAAAATAGTGTCCTTTGGGTTCATTATTTTGATCGTATTTATTTGAATTTGGGATGCTAGTTGGGAGGCTGGAACTTGTCATCATGGTCACAGTTTGAAATCTTCCACCCGAAGTAAAACATTTGAGTTTTTGTATACTGAAATTAATCGTCTCTTTCTCTCAGTGACTCATAGCCTACTTTTTTTACAGCCTTTTGAAGCTTTGTTGCTTGTGTTGAAAATCCTCTGCGGTGGGATTATGCCATTAAAAAGGGAATTGAGGTATTTGTGGGAGTTCAAAGCCCTGTAGCTCTGCAGGTACTTGATAGTTTCAATTACATTTGCAAGTTTTTCCTCTCAAATCACATATAATTCTTCTATTTAACAACTTCCCCTACAAACATACTCCCATTTAGCTAAACAACACATCCTATAGTCATTACTGCATCCACATCGTGACCATACATGGTGTGTGCTTAAATACGCACTTAATTTATACTGTTAAAAATTAAATAATAATTAACATAATATTATTAATTTCAATCTAATATTTATATTGTTTTTCAGTTTCTGTCCAGCTTTGACTGTGTTCAGGAAAGCACACAGACCTTATTTCCCCCCATCTCCACCGAGCAGAGGCCACAGACGCCAGAGGGATCTGGCCCTTGGACTGTCAACGAGAGTTAAAAGACCCAAAGCGCAGTGGGGGTCCGTCAAGCACGAGCTGTAACCTGCCGTGACACCTGATGGGTGATGTAAATTGACGTTGCTGCTTTGGAGTACCTTAGCCGGGGCTGAAAGTGCATCTCAGCACTGCTGAGGCCCCAGGGAGGAGGGCCCCCATTCCTCCGGCATCCGATCCAATTAACTGCGCCACGCTCTGGCTGTTTGTCTCACATTTCCATGTTAATACAGCCAGGAAAGTCTGCGTTTAGTCAGCAAATCTGTGCCGCTGCATAATACCAGAGTCTCTACTATCTCTAAATTAACTGAAAATGCATAAACTGGCTTTAGACCATGAGTAGAATCTGAGATTTCTTTTCCCATGCAGAACATAGATGTTTTGGCAGATCATGTAAGAATATAGCAGTGATGAATGAGAGATGGAGGCTCGGTGGACCTTGCGTTCCTTCACCTGCTTCATCCCCGTCCCCCTGTCGCAGCCTTTCACCCCGAGAGCAGCGAGCATGTGCTCACATCCTCTTTCATCTCTGTGGGTCCCGCTGCCCCAGTCAGAGCTAATCAGAAAACAAGACAACACAAAAGCTCAGCAATTCTACGCCATACTGTGAGCGTTCTACTCCAGCTCTGGGCTGTCTTGCATCACTCTCTCTCTCTTTTTCTCTCGAGAAACAACTTGAGCCACTTTTCTCTTCTATTCCACAGCAAAGTGTTGAACACTTGTAGATAGGGGTGGGCGATATGACCAAAATCTTATATCAAGATATGAGATTTTATTTTCACTGTCAATTTTATTTCACAGTAACATCTAGGTTACGTATGTAACCCCCTTTCCCTCAAGGAGGTAATGGAGACGTTACGTCAGAACTGAACTGACGAATTGGGATCTCGTCTGATCTTCATCTCACCTTCGAGTGTAAACTAACCGAGCCAATGCACGTTGGCGTGCAAGATTTACATGCAAACTCTGCTGCACAAAGCAGGTATATCAGAAGGAGCGCATGCAATGCACATTCAGGTTCTCGCTGAGGAGCCGAGCTGGTGACCCGACCACTCAGTGGTGGTACAGCAATTGTGGCGATGGGACGTTACATACGTAACCTAGACGTCCCTTTTAGTCAGTCACGGTCAACGTTATGTCAGAACTGAGCTGACGAATTGGGATCTCTATCAAAGCGCCACTATTGCTGCCCCTTCCAGCGCTCCATGTAAGCCACCTGATACCTGTCGAAATACTATTGGGTGAACTGGCAGTGGACGAGATCACACAGACCAAAACAAAAACGAACATTCCAACAAATAACAGGCTGTTTTTCAGAGAAACGATTATGTGAACTCAGCATGTTTCCTTAATATCTGCAAACATATCATGGTATTTTTATGCTTTAGTAGAGTGTAAAAGTTACATACAGCTTCTTTAATCATGCAGCCGGTATATCGCCCACCCCCATCTATCTATTGATCGTTCTATCATTCTCTCATTCTATTTATGCCTTTCACACAAAGGTTTTGTGAAGCCAACATATAAAAGAATATGAATGTCTGTGAATTCAATAATTTCTATTGTATTTAATTTAATTTGCATCAAAATTGCTAATTCAATTGCGATTCAAATTAAATTGAGTTATTGAATTAGAATTTAAAAGGCATTCTTAATTTCATTCAATTCTGAATTACACAACCCTGCTCAAAACGAGTGTCATGAACCTTTCTTGGACCTCCATAAAAAAATACATAATGATATGTTGTGTGAATTGTGTGAATGGTCCAGTAATCACAGGCTACGTGTTGAAATGTCAGTGGAAAACAGAGTCAGAGTTAAAATTGCTCGTATTTTTTTTGCATGCATGGTGCTTTCACTTCATAGAGTTCAGTGCATTGAAAGGGCCTTAAGTGTCTTGTTACAAACACTCACTATCCCCTTTGCCTCTGGCAATGTTTAAATAACGTATTAACATATGAAGAAGCAGCCCATCCCTTCCTCTTGCTAAATATTGTACGCAACAAGCAAAGTGATTGCACATAAATTGGATCTAAATGCTCTCTTGAGACGTCCATGGCTTTATATGTGGTTTACAAGCAAATTTAGCAATTTTATCTAATAACTTAATGCTCCTTAATTCTGATGCTCTTTAGATGATATCAGATCATGGAAGGATTCTATGTTTAGAACCTTTTAGATCAATTTCCTTCTGAAAGCAGAACATGTTGCTGATTGTAAAAAATCATATACAGTAAGCATAATGTTGTTAACAACGTTGCGGTTTTTATTTTAGCCTTCTCCTTTTTCCAAACCTCAAGTTTCTGCCGAGGACTCACTACTTCAGATGCCATGACGGGGGACTCTGAGACCTGCTATTACCTGTAGGCCGAGTTGAAATGCACTGTTTCAGAGTTCAGATTATTTTTCCTGTTTTCTGTAAAAAACAGCGTACTGCTTAAACAGTTATCGGTTCAGAGAAAGCATAAACAACCTAACTAAATGTCAGCTGCCTTGCTAATATCCTCGTGCTTCGAATAATCACTTCCCGCTCGCAAAGTCTCCATGTCCGTCTTTCACTGTACATGCTCTCTCTCGACAGAAGCTTCAAAGACTGAGTCGTACTGACAGACTCTCCCCGCAGCGTCTGTCTGACCCCCCCAGAGAGAAAGAGAGAGTCAGACAGAGCCAGAGAGGGATGCGGTATTATATCTGTGATTGCCTCTCTGTGGGGCTTCCTGTGTGCCGTACTCTCCTGCCCTGAGTCTAATGCTGTGTGGCAGCACTCATGCTCTCCTGTCCAAACGAATCCGTCAGACCTCTGACACACTCGCACAGCAACCAGTTACTCCCTGCCTCCAGTGAGCCGCGGACCCCGGGCGGCGCGCTTACACGCGTGTCATGTGCTCTCTGATATCGCGCACACAGGCTGCCGTGCTCTTCACGTATCAGTAATTTCAAATTATCGTGACTCTTCATGTCTGCTGTTTTCAAGGATTTGCGCCACCGGTCTTCGGTCGTAGCCTGACACGGGTTCGCGACTTACTGTACATGTATGCCGAGTTCCGCTTTCTGATTGGCTGCTTAGGAGAGAACAAACTAATGCTTAGATGAAAATATGTCATCTGTTCTGTCCATAGATGACACTTCGTCCTGATCTGTAATCTTAATTGCTTTAATGAATGGGAAAACCTTGTGGAATTCAGATTCTGAGGGTAATTAAGCAGAAACCTAATAAAAGAAACAGCCGAAAGCTTTGGCTTGCCGGGAGAAAATAATTACATCTTTCAAATGATGGCCACGTCACCCTGCGAGTTTGCTTAAGTCTTTTAATCAAATTGAGGCTGATGGTCGCCTGAAAATGACATAAGTGTCACACCACCGGTGAGGTCTCATTGCACGAGATCTGTCAGAGGACATGTTGAGGATTTACTCTACTCCGTATCTGTCATGTCTGCTGCCTGAAGCAGAGGGTTTCTTATCTAATAATGAAAGATGTTCGTGAGGAACACAAGTGGCCCAGTGTGTCAACCAGTTATTTTTTCCTGGTTAAGTTGGTTGAGTAAGGTTATCTTGCTGGTGAAGAAGCCAGGTGGGGAAACCGGCACTTTAGCATCTCATACTAGAGACCAAGGGCTAGTTGTATCCACTTTGCATACTATAATTTAGCCTAGTTGTAGTGAAAATGACTGTTAAGTTTAATCTGGTTTCTAAATATTTCCGCTTTGCACAATTTGAGGTCAGTATTTACTGCCTCTATTGATACTAGTCGTTTTATTATTTTGCATATACACTACTGTTCAAAAGTTTGGGGTGAGGAAAAGATAGACATTAATACTTTAATTCAACAAGGATGCATTAAATTGATCAAAAGTGACAGTAAAGACATTTCTAATGTGACAAAAGGTTCCTTATTTTCTATTTCAAATAAATGCTGTTCTTTTGAAATTTCTATTCACCAAAGAATCCTAAAAAAAAATGGATCACTCAAAATTGCTGCTAAAATTGATTCCATCACAGGAACATATCACATTTTAAAATGAATTAATTTTCATTTCAGGGTGAACTATCTATTTATAAGGCAGCTAATGCTGCAAATGAATGTTGTAAGAAACTGGCAGTGAACCACTAGTACCAGCATCCAAAACGCAGCATGTGCTGATGATCATTCATGGAACTATTTTTGTCTCACTGCTCACCTGTCACAAGTGTACAGGGCCAAATCCCAGGTGATCCTACACCTAAAGTAATGTGCATTTCATAAGGTCTCACTGTTCGCAGGAAATCAAATGAAGCACTGTCTTTACTTTCGTCTGCTGGTTTGTAACTGAACTCTTGGGATCAGATTCCGTCACCTAAAACCAATCCGTTACCTCATATGTCCAGAATCTTCCAGATATGACATGACATGCAGGAAAATGAATGACGCGTGTTGGTTTAGACCTAAAAATGGCATCGTTATCACAGATGAATGATCTCCATTCCCCCACCTCTAAGATTACCTCAATAATACTTGGGGAAAGGAATCTTTTAGCTTCCATCAGAACTGTCAGCTGACACAAGCCTTGAAAAATCACTCCATTCACTCCTTTAGTTATTTAGAAAATGGGTTTGGGTCCTTGAAGTTTTTGTTTCCGTTTTTTCTTTATGTAACACGTTTTGATGAATTTGCTGGGATTCATTGCAGAGGTGTTTGAGATGTGATCCTCTACATTCAAATCACAAAATACGCTGCTTTTAAAAGCATGAGTGACTTTAGTCAAACACTTTTGATGAAAGGGATTGAAGCTAATCTAACTAATTATATCAAAGGTTTTTTTCATAGCATTAGTGGTCTTGAACATTCTGTTCGTCTTTGTCTTCTCTCCATTTCTCTCGTCCATCTGTTCATGCTCTCCTTGTATTTGCCACACAAGAACTCTCACCTTCACTCTGTTGACTGTATTGTGAGGTTAATTAAATCATATTTTCAGAACCTTCATGTACACAACACTCCAAAATCCAGCTTCACACCTAACCTCTCCAAACAGCTGTGACATTAACCTGACTATTAATAATCCGTTATTAAAAGTCCATAGTCCTGAGCAAACAATCCTGATATTTCACGTCGTCAGGCACCTTAAGAGTGTCTCGGTCATGTTTTCGGAGGACTCAGGGCCTTAGGAAAACATGCCAATACATTTTGTGCTCCCCCCCCCCCCTCTATGTATTAAAATATTATCCACAAAGCTTTCCTATTCAAGTGTTTGATTGACATGTGGAGAGACTGTTCAGCACAATTGCTGGCCCCTCTCTGACACTCCATTTAGTCCATTAAAAAACACTTTCGAGAGCTAATCTGATATTATAACCTTCTGAATCCTATGTGTATTATCAGCATTGTCGGTTCAGGCCAAGGTGAAGTTGCCACAGTTTTTCGGTTGCCTTGTCTCTGACGACACTCTGGGCGAAGAAGCCCTTGGAGAGAAGGTTTATATATTGGCACAACTGTGGCTGAATGTGTGCGTCTGATTCTGTTATATTCTCTTGTGTAAGCAATTCACAGGTCATTTGTGGACAGAGTCTGTTGTTGAAATGGCATAAAGGTTTAGTTCACACAATGAAATTGAGCATTGTATTATTTGTTCATGCTCATGTTATTCCAAGCCACAAAAAGAGTACAAAATGACAATTCCAGCGAATTTTCCTGGATTTTCTTTTGCCTTCCAACTGTAGTGAGAATGGATGCTGTTAAGCTCGAAAAATCTCAAATAAGATTCATTATAGTCGCCCACACAACGTGCACTATGAAGTCTTATGAGGTCATATGATAGCATTGTATAAAGATACTAATACTTTTAAAAATACTTTCTACTGTAGTCGTTGCTGTAGCTCGCACATTCAAATGACTAGCCATATAAAATGTGAAAACCTACAGTATTCAGAACTATTGATGTCAAACACACAGTAGCATATTTGAACGAACACATACGCTACCTGCTCAAAAGTTTGGGGTTGGTAAGATTTTTTAATGTTTTCAAAGAAGTATCTTATGCTCACCAAGGCTGCATTTATTTGATCAAAAATACAATAAAACCAGTAATATTGTAAAATATTATTAGAATACATTTTTGAATACATTTAAAATGATAATTTATCCCTATGAAAGCAAAGCTGAATTTTCAGCATCATTACTCCAGTCTTGAGTGTCACATGATCCTTCAGAAATCATTCTAATATGCTGATTTGGTGCACAAGAAACATTTATTATTACCAGCGTATAAAACATTGAAAATAGTAGAAGGAAGAAATCTATTGATTATATAATAATGCCTAATATTTTTGTGAAAACTGTTAGAATTTTGTCTTGGATTAATTTGAGCAACTTTATGTATCTCTGCTATATTTAAATTTCTTTATAAAAAAGAAAAAAGTACTGACCCCAAGTTGTTAAAATGCGATGTAAATGTTATTGAGAAAGTTCTAAGAATAACAGTAATTTTAATCGGTTTCTCACAAGGCTATTTTATTAGACAGTTTGTGTGGATATGATATTGCGCACGTCTGAAATTGAATTAAACGCATCATGAAGATGTGCTATTTTAACAACACAATAGTTAATAGCACACATGCAGCAAACAGTTGTCTGGCTTTTAATCTGTCACATCTGATTCTTCTCCTCCTGCCAGTAGTTCATTACTTGGATCTATTGTAAATCTTGGAATGGCTCCAGTCAAATCTTTCAGCAGATTTCTGTATTGGGAAAGCCAAAAACAGCCTCAGTAACATCGGTGACGGTGCAGGACCAGCATTAACTAAGACTACAATGACAGACCGTGACATATGTTCAGCTAGAACATGCCAAGAACTGATCTATGTCTTCAAAATACCATCCAGCAGCTATAGGGCTACAGAAAACCTGCTGCTCAACATCCCATGAGCTTTGCGAGAAGAATGTTTGACATTGAGAAATGAATCCGGCAGGAGAAAAAAAACCTTTGCCCCCCCCCCCCCCCCCCCCCTCCTCTATTTTTTGCCAAGTTATTTCCAACTCAGTATAAAGAAAAGAGAAAGAGTCTTGTGCAGTATGTGTGGTCTGCTGTGATTAGCGGCCTTTCTTTAACCTGAGAGTGGAAGAGATTGTGCGTCTGAAAGGATTCACTGTGACATGATTGCTGGCCCCATTGAGTTTCAACTAATCACAGAAATGTTTGTTTCTAATTGCTGACTTACAAAGTCCCTGATGGCAATTGGAGACTGTTCTGAGCTATAATTTCTGTGCAGTCTCTCTCTGAATCACCTGCTATCATTCCACACGCATCAGGCACATATACACACGCGCATGCACAGAAAAAAAAAAAAGACACACACAAGCCTGCACAAACATCATTGAATTCCACAGACACCTGCATAACCTAAAATCAGGGATCTGCCTGGCTGCATTGATTTGTTTGGCAGCTGAGTTGTTCTCACAGGCCAAGTGAACAAGCTTGGCTGTAAAATCATTTGGTGCATTTAACTGATATTTAGACAACATGGCATCAAAACTGTTTCTTGTCTAACTGCACACAGTTAATCAATGGAGGTTGTTATTAAGTTATAGGTATTGATTTCCTGATTTGATTTGATTCTGATTCAGTTATCTTTTATTTTTCTTACACATGAATGTGTATTATAATACAATGTTCTCGTAATGATAATTTGTTGATTCAGTAACACGTTCAGTGGAGATTCAAATGGTTGAATCAGTCAAACGGTAAATCCAAATAATTTTTGAATGATTCAAAAAGACGGCTCATAACAGACATTTGTTTGTGAATGGCACTGCACTGTTTGCAAACTTTGGTTTTGATTCACCATAAAATAACCTCTTTATTAGAGTAATTTGTTCATGAATTAGACTACACTTTTGCACTGTGTGGTTTTTGATTCACTATTAAACAGCCAGATATAACAACCGGGTATTAGATATTCTAAAGTTAGCTTAGCATGCACTGTAGCTTTAGCATGTTTCACCACCTCTCGTTAAATCCCATACAAATGATTAAAATCACATTATTTTTCCACTGAATATTCTATTGTATACTCGTCACATTACAGAAGTTAAATGCGCTATGAATGCTGTTAATGAAAGAATTCACTGGATTATCCAGGATATGTGAATGATTGTAAATATCAAGCGTAGCGTCAGTCCTGGCAGGTCACGTTAGTCAAGCTCGCATCAGCTGATCCACGTCTACCTATAGGAATATGACACCTATCACTGTATACATAAGCTCTTCAGTATTATCAACGGCTATTGCGTTTCTCAGGAGGCTTTGACATTCTGATTCCCTTTGAATCAGAATAAATTCTCGAATTATGTTGTACTTTAAAATCTTGAATTAATGATATCTGCAATACATTCATTATGGTTCTGTTCTGTTTACCCTAAGGGGGGTTATTGCTGCTCTCGCCCTGAACGGAACCATACCGCCAATCCTAACTGTAGGCTAATTGTCAATTGTATTTGACGATAGTGGTCCTGGCAGAAATAAACGTTTCTATGAATGTCGTTCTGAATTCCAGCAGCAGAAAGCCCGCCTCTCTTTCTGTATCAGTCCACAGGCAGTTCCGCTCCATCCGTGGATGCGCTGCTCAAAGTTTATTCCCAAACAGTGTTTGCAAGTGTGCTTTGATTGTGACCCACTCAGACGCTGTTGTATTAATTCTTTCTCTACGAGCCGTTCGGCATTGCAGGAAGCTGACAGGGCACCTGAGCGCGGTTTCAGAGATGGAAGCTATTTTGAGTCGTGAGATAAAACTAGGCTCAATCCCACGTTGTTTTCTCGGCGGGTGGTCTCTGTTCCCACATTGTCGGGGATTGTTTATTGAGGGAGAAGGCAGGGCTGCTACCAACATGGTGTGTCAGAGACGAGAGAGCAGTCTGGTTGTGACACAGCCTGTCGCATGTGCTTGTGCACTGGGAGGGGCGCGTAACTGTTGCTCAAAAGCTACTTCTGACATTTCCATTAGACACAGGGTTATGAATCTGCCTGGGCCAGGTGAGTACAGGAGAGCCATGGCAGTGTCACTGCTTGTCTGCTTTAGCTGCAAGGGACACATTACTTAACCTGCCACCGCATCCCCACTGACATTTGAGCGGAATCTCAAAAAGCAGAGCTCAGTTCACCGCCACAGCTTTAATTTCTGCTTTCCCATATGGATACACAAACACAGCTTCCTCTGAACAGCCCAGCAGTTTGTAAGTGTATTTTGTGTGCAACATTTAGTGTTGATAGGGTTTCCCAAATGGGGGTTCGGGAGTTAATGAAAAGCCAATTCATTAAATTGAATGTAACAATAAAATAAAGTAATGGGTCAGTGCAGCTTTTTGAAATAAAACTAAAATAATGTGTTTAATCAAATTAAAAGCTACTTGAAGTATATTGTCTGTTGCACCGCATGTTTTTCAGATTCAAGAGCGGCACTAAGAAAGGAAAATGCAAGTTCAAGTGAAAAAGTTTTTAATTTTGCTGCATTGACAAAGTTTAAGTTTGGGGAAATCTGAAAAATGTGTATAAAGTGAAGATGTGTGACCAATAGAAGATTTATAAGTTGTTGCATGACTTGAATTAAAATAACTCAAACTTTAAATCTGCAGGATTGCAGCATTGCAGTAAAGTGGAATAGATGTTTTTACATTTTGAATTTATATGATTTATATGTTGAATTATATATATATTTTTAAAAGATGCCACTGAGCGTGATGTCGTATTACGATTGTTGTATGTCTGTAGAAATTGTGTGTGCTCAAAGTCTAGTTTGGCTGTTGCTCAAGGGGTTCGACTGACAAAAAAGTGGGTTTGGAACTCTCTGTCCTACCTGAAAATCACAGTATAAATACCTCAAACATCTCATTCACAATATAGCGCTCAGGTAAAAGCATGCTGTTCCAGCCAGGTGTTGATAGGCACAGTGCCATTAGTCATGATGATAAGGTCAGGCTGTCAGTTCAAGCCTACACTGTAATCTTCCCCGATTCGACCTTTAGACCGCAGATTAGCTCCATTAGTTCTGCTGGAGTGACGTAGTGGCGAGCAAACTGTTGGTGCGGTAATTCACCCGATCCTGAGCTTAAGTAGAATTCCTCCTCTGGGCAGCAGCACTTCACAGAGCTGAAGTAATTCAGTGCGACTCGCCCTTCCTAAGTGGCAGGCCGGCAGGTGGGGACGTCAGACACGTCGCAACGTGAATCACATGCTACAACGGGCGCGCATGGGTTCCCGGGGCAAAAAACATGCACCTGATTCAGAGTTCCTACATATCCAATACGAACGCAGCCCAGCATGATGAGTTGAGGCTGCCCTGCACCTTTCTGTTTTCCCCAGAGCCGCACAACGGTGCCAAGCCATGTGCTAATGCAATATGAGGGCCGAGATGTCACACAGTGAGTAATTGCGGACATAAAGGTGCTTTGAGAAATTGCTTGTCAGACGATTTGGTGTTTTATTAGGAGTAGGTGCATTGCCATACAGGAGACGTATACTGGAAATGCTCAAGTTTCCACAGCTGCTTAGAGGTGAGGCAGTTTTTCAGAGTTTGTGGTCCCAGGTTCCCACAGTAATTAGCCATGTTGGTGCTCGGGCTGCCCTGCCTGTTCGGGGCTGGGGCCTAAACACTGGCGCTAATGAGAATGTAAGTTTCTGTCTCTTTTATTTTTTTATCCATTAGAGTGGCTTTACGGCAATGTTAAAACCGCAATTATCGCTTGTCATCTCAGTGTGTGACAATTGCCAGCCTCTGCTCTGCCCTAAAAAGTAATTTGCGTGCAAAAGTCTGACAAATTCCTTTAGGATTCTAACACGTCCTCGTCTCACCTCGCCCTCCCCCTCTAAAATAATTTAAGGATAATTATCAACTATGTAAAGAATAAATCAGCGTTCCAGGCCGCGTGTTAAATTCGTTCTCGGTGTGTGTGCTTATGTTATGTATGTGCGGATGTGTCCTTGCGGCTGCTTCAGAGTTCTGTGAGTGAATGTGGAGCCGATGGTGAAGGGAGCAGGAGCCCGTGAAGCTCTTTGAGTGTCAGGCAGCAGGATTATTGCCCTGGGCAGCCCGCGGGGCAGAGGGGGTGGCTGAATCAGGCAGGAGTGCAGGAGGCCTTGAGTTTACATTCAACCGTGCCCTCACCGTACACAAGAGCAGTTGGAGCTCCCCGAGACGCCACCGCAGCCAAACAAAACCACCGGGCTGGTTCTTGGCATTGCCGGTAAGACTGTATAAACACATAAACCTCCTAGAGAAAAAAAAAACTGTACGTGAAAATAAAGATGCAATAAATGTCACAAACACATAATCATTAACTGCTTAAGCGGAACAACTCATTTGCCTAGCGGTTTGCTGTGTGATTTGCATATGATAACGCTTCACAAATTACCATAATGTTTCAAATTACAATTTTTAATTTAGACCCTGGTCTAAATTTGTACTCTTTGATGTTAAGATTCACCTGTTTTGATCTTATGTCAGAAGAGCAGTCGAATTTGGAATTAAGTGTTGACAGAAGCTGGTTTCCAGTGAAGCCTGTATATCTGGCACTTTTCCATGAATAGACCTATAATAAAATTTCCTGAATTTATTTATGTAATGGTCAGTGAAAGCTGGTTAATGTCAGGAGATCAAGTTCAATTTTATATGCATTTCTGTTCTAATATTAAACATTAAAAACAATCAAGTAAAAATGGCTTACAATAATAAATCACATTATGAAATAATTGTTTTTTATCCAAAACACATTACCATAACTATTGGCACCCTTTTATTTAATACTTTTGCAACCTCCTATCCAAGATAAGTTTTCTCCTATAATGGCTGATGAGTTTGGAGAACACCTGACAAGAGATCAGAGACCATTCCTCCATACAGAATCTCTCCAGATCCTTCAGATTCCCAGATCCATGTTGGTGCTTCTTCTCTTCAGTTCAGCCCTATCTTCTATAGGGTTCAGGTCAGGGGACTGGGACGGTCATGGCAGAAGCTTCATTTTGTGCTCAGTGACACATTTTTGTGTTGATTTTGATGTTTGTTATGGATCATTGTTCTGATAGAAGATCCAACTATGGTCCATTATAAGTTTAGATTTTTTATCTGTTGGTATTTGCTAGAATCCATAATACCATGTATCTGAAAAAGATGTCTAGGACCTCCAGCAAAAAAATAGGCCCACAACATACAAGATCCAGCTGTATATTTAACCGTGGGTATGGGGTACTTTTTTATCCCGGTTTGGACTAAACCCATCTGGTGGGTTTGCTGTCAAAAAGCTCTTTCTTTAGTTTCATCTGACCATTGAACCATGCAGGTCCCTTGTGAAGTTCCAGTCGTGTTTAACAGCTGAATATGCTGGGGTTTATTTTTAGATGAGCAAGGAGGATTTTTTTAACTCTCCCAAACAACATATGTGTCACGATTGTCATAATTTCAATGTGTTTAGTTCTGTTTTGAGATCTTGTTTCCCCCGTCTTTTGTGACTTTTGGTTCAGTCCTGTTAGTTTTCCCGCCATGTCTGATTAGAAATTCCCTGCACCTGTTTTCTGTTAATCATCCCATTAGTCCCTGTTCATTTAAGCCCTGTGTTTTCCCTCAGTGTTGGTTGGTCGTCGTCCATGTGTGGTTGTGTTCCTGATTTCCTGGATTTATTGTTCCTGTTTAAGTTTGGAAAGTTTTCATTTTGTTTATTAAAGCATTTATATTGAAGCTTTCGTGTCCTCGTCTTCAGCACCTGCACCAAACCCTGACAGAACGACCAACCGTAAACTGAAAATGAGCAAGGTGAGAAGAAGAAAGAAAGAGGTGAGCCCCATGGAAATACCAATCCTCTTCCAGAAGGAACTCTCTCTTGAGGAGTATGCGGGGCGTTACCTAGCCTTTTACGATGATGTGTCGTTGGAAGAGGAGAAACTCACAAAGAGTTTCTGGGGTGGTCTGAGGGACCCGTTATCCCAGATAATTCTTGTGAAGGACCTCCATCTATCCTTCCTGGAGTTCGTGGATCACACGCTGTGGGCGTGTGGATCCAACTACGTCGTGGAGGATCTCCCACTCCAACCCGTTCCACACCAAGTAGAGCCTGAGCCCATCACCTGCACGCCAACGCCTGAGCCCATCACCTGCACGCTCACACCAGAGCCCATCGTCTGCCCACCAGAGCCTGCACACCGCATCAGCCCTGCCGCCAGATCGGTCCCTGGACTTCCCCGGCTGATATCCGGTATGACTGATCCCCCACTGATATCGGTGCGACTGGCCAAAAGGAAGGCTCCCAAGGCTGGGGTTCACGTCAGCCACATCCAGCCAGAGCCTGAGCCCGTCGCCTACCCGCCAGAGCCTGAGCCCGTCGCCTGCCCGCCAGAGCCTGAGCCCGTCACCTGCCCGCCAGAGCCTGATCCCAGCCCCGAGTTTCCTGATATGCTGGTCCCGTCCAGCCCCGAGTTTCCTGATATGCTGGTCCCGTCCAGCCCCGAGTTTCCTGATATGCTGGTCCAATCCAGCACGGAGCCCGTTGACCCAGCGCCAGAGCCAGAGCCCGTTGACCCAGAGCCAGAGCCCGTTGACCCAGAGCCAGAGCCCGTTGACCCAGAGCCAGAGCCAGAGCCCGTTGACCCAGCGCCAGAGCCAGAGCCCGTTGACCCTGACCCAGAGCCCGTTGACCCAGAACCAGAGCCCGTTGACCCAGAGCCGGAGCCAGAGCCCGTTGACCCAGAGCCAGAGCCCGTTGACCCAGCGCCAGAGCCAGAGCCCATTGACCCAGCGCCAGAGCCAGAGCCCGTTGACCCAGCGCCAGACCCAAAGCCCGTTGACCCAGAACCCGTTGACCCAGCGCCCGTTGATGTCAAGTCAGTTCCCGATCATGAGCCTGTCCTCCCCAAGAAAATTTTGGGGGGGTGCTATACGCCTTCGCCGTGGCCGGCCAAAGATCCACGGAGGCCTGGAAAAATTACACCGCCATGGCCACCTGAAGGGTCTGCACCGCCATGGCCACCTGAAGGGTCTGCACCGCCATGGCCACCTGAAGGGTCTGCACCGCCATGGCCACCTGAAGGGTCTGCACCGCCATGGCCACCTGAAGGGTCTGCACCGCCATGGCCACCTGAAGGGTCTGCACCGCCATGGCCACCCGAAGGGTCTTCACCACCACGGCCACCCGAAGGGTCTGCACCGCCCTGGCCACCTAAAGGGTCCTCACCGCCCTGGACGCCCGAGGGTCCCACAGCTCCGCCCTGGACGCCCGAGGGTCCCACAGCTCCGCCCTGGACGCCCGAGGGTCCCACAGCTCCGCCCTGGACGCCCGAGGTACAGTCTGCACCATCGTGGCCACGCCCACAGCCTGCACCGCCCTGGCCACGCCCACGTCCAGCTCCGCCATGGCCACATCCACAGCTGGTTCCACCCCGGTTCCCCAGGCTACCAGCTCCGCCCTGGAGGCTTCCCGTCCCTGCATCACCATGCCCTCGTCAGCCTCCAGGGCGCCCACCCTCCCACCCCTTTGGATGTTGTACGGCGCGAGGTCGAGCCTTCGGAGAGGGGGGGGTACTGTCACGATTGTCATATTTTCAATGTGTTTAGTTCTGTTTTGAGATCTTGTTTCCCCCGTCTTTTGTGACTTTTGGTTCAGTCCTGTTAGTTTTCCCGCCATGTCTGATTAGAAATTCCCTGCACCTGTTTTCTGTTAATCATCCCATTAGTCCCTGTTCATTTAAGCCCTGTGTTTTCCCTCAGTGTTGGTTGGTCGTCGTCCATGTGTGGTTGTGTTCCTGATTTCCTGGATTTATTGTTCCTGTTTAAGTTTGGAAAGTTTTCATTTTGTTTATTAAAGCATTTATATTGAAGCTTTCGTGTCCTCGTCTTCAGCACCTGCACCAAACCCTGACAATATGGTGATGTAGAGGTTGTTTGGAATTTATTTTTTTTAGGCTTTCTGACCCCAAGTCTCAACTAATCTCATCAATTCTCCATCTGGAGAGTCTTTGGCCACTCAAACTTTCCTCCTCGCTGTGCATTAAGACAATATAGAAACACGTCCTCTTCCAGGCAAATTTGTAAAATCTTGAGTTGATTGGAACTTCCTAATTATTGCCCTGATGGTGAAAATGGGAATGTTCAATGTTTTAGCTATTTTCCTACAGCCACTTTCTATTTTGTGAAGCTCAACAATCTTTTGCTGCACATCAGAACTATATTCTTTGGTTTTACTCCAAAAGAGTTTTCTCGCCCACCTTCAATTCTTTTACTTCAATGAAAGGTTAGATTTTTGCGGGGGGAAAATGTCAGTGACAGGATTTAATGGTTGAGTTGGAGGAATGTAGTCTATATAATTTGTATAAAAATTGAGAAAATTAAATAAGAAAATCTATTATTTACTTGTCTTTCCACCATTCTTAAAAATGATGTACATATTCAAGGGATGTAGTGTTTAATGCAAAATGTGGCACAATGTTAAATATGTTTTTTGATAATGATTGTATGATTTTAATTAAATTATTGTAAGATTAAATTCGTTCGACACTAGCAGTCGAACAATTCGAAACCTCTGAGGCGAGACAGGCAGAACAGGGGGATATTTGATGTGAGTAAAACTAGCTATATTTGCATTTAAAATGTAACGTATTCATGGAAAAGTGCCTTTGTCCTTTAGAACAGTATTCGACATTCATTTTTGTGGACCGTTTCTCAGCATGACTGGGCTTTAGATTGGTCTTTAAAAGGCCTCTGAGTTTTCAAGAGAAGGGAATTAGGCAGCTTGACAGAATTGATCATCTTCACAACACAACCTAATCTGTTTCTCCAAATAAGATATCATCTCCCCTAAGAAATAACTTCTTCTCTGTCACTCCAGATTGTCAATCCATAGTGAAAATACTTTTATTTTTCTCAGAGGGGTGTGTGTGCGTGCATGTCGTTAATCAGTCTGGTTTTCTGTATTGACTCTTTTTGAAGTCTTTCCGTACATTTGTGCACATCAAATATTTTCACCATGTTAATTGACCTCTTGAGGCATGTTTAATTCAACAAAAAACAAACAAGCCCTTTCCTGAACTATAGTTACTGATTATTGTGAACTTTCAGTGGAAATCCTCCCAGTCTTCCTCCCAACAAGGCCACGATCAACCTGAGCCAGGCAAAAAGATCTGAAAGCAGCTTTGGCTTTATTATTCTTTGTGTCTCTTCGTGTTTCAAGGTTGCATTGAGATTTTGTAATTGCTTTGAAGTACAGGTTAGTTAAGAAAAAAGTTTCTTCAGCAATCATACAAACTCATAATGACGATCAATAAATACTGTGCAGATTCATGTTTATTTCATTGGGCAAATCCAAGTCATGCAATGCACAGAGCTGTGATTTCTGCGGTATTGAAATTCGTGGCAGAAAGATTCAGACCATGTCCATCTTTTGAAGAGCAGAGAGGTCTGGCTGGAATTGGAGGCCTTCTGATTTCTCTTGGCTAACAGCTCGGTTTTGAATTTGTGAGTTTTGAAGACTCAGTTGAGAAATCAATCCAGGAATCAAAGTGATTCATGTTCCACTTCTGTCATGCACGATGTCTTTTGCTTTGAGTGGCGAGGGCCAGGCCAGCAGAACCTATTTTCTGATATGGGAGAGCTCTCGATCCTCGAAAGCAAGTGCAATTTTGCACAGCATTTTCCAAAACTACTCCCAATCTTTCAAGGCAGTCTTTAGCGGAACAAGTCGCAGTCTTATTTTTGTTGGTTGGCCTGTGGAGAACAGATCAGCTGCGTGTGAAAGCTGAAAGTAATGCTTTATGATGCTTCCATATTTTTTTTTTTTAGAAATTGTTTTGGTTTGTTTATATTTTCCAGTGCATTAATGACCGGTTTGAGGTAAGATCTTTTTTAAAGAAAGAAATGAATACTTTTATTCAAGATGCACTCAATCAAAAGAGACAGTAAAAACATTTAGAGGTATAACAGTTTCCACGAAATGATTAAGCAGCAAACCTGTTTTGAAAATTGATAATAAAAGAACAAATTTTAATTCTTGAGTAATAATTGATCATAACTGAGCACCAAATCAGCATATTAGAATGATTTCTGAAACATCATGTGACACTGAAGACTGGAGTAATGATAATGAAAATTCAGCTTTGCAATCACAGGAATAAATAACATTTGATAATATATTAAAAAAAAAAAAAAATTATTGTATTTTGATCTCGATCAAATGAATGCAGCCTTTGTGAGCAGAAGAGACTTCTTTCAAAAATTACAAACCAAACCTTTGACAGTTTTATAAAATTAGAATAATCCTCAATAATGACGAGCCATTTTAACAGCTCACGTTTTTTGTGGACCGTGAAGAAAGTCGTTTGTAATAATTCCGTTGCACACTAGATTAATCAGCCACCTGTTTCTATACCTCAGGTAGCTGCTCGCTTTTCTCATCTCACATTGATGTTAGGCATGGGAATGTTCGAAGAATAACAATAAAGCAATCTTGTTTTCTTCGACTTTTGACCAATTTCACCATACCATTAGAGGCTTATGACATGCAATTTCTAAACACAGCTGAAGCATTGTGGTAAAGTAGTCCTTTGACAACAAGACAACAGAGCTGATTGCCTCTTGCACAAAAGGCTCTTCCATTTCTCCCTCTCTCTCTCTGTCTTTCTCTCTGGAGGTGGTGAGGATGCTAGAGGGCCGTTTTTTTTAATGAGCTGTAGCATCAGCAGCACTCAGGCATAAATTGCTGACACTGTTTACTGCAGGCGTTTTGCTCCTCTCAGCTGACCCTTTAGCTTCCATAGCCACAGTTAAATAAAGCTGCTTCTGCTCTTCCACAGGTAAGATATTCAGACAGATCCTATATCCACCTAATAAAATCCTAATTATTTCACGGACCCGATTCGGTCAGGATGAACATAAAAGGCAAGTGGCAATCAAGATTGACCTTATTTACTTCCATAGTAAATGTCCCTTGTCTTATTGTCCGCAATTCATCAGCAATCATTACTCTTTGTATTTATTTGGTGTAAAATACAGTGAAAACAATAATAGTGTGAAATATTATTACAATTTAAAATAACTTTGTTCTATTTTAGTATATTTTCAAATTTAATTTATTCCTGTGATGACAATTTTCAGCATCATTACTCCAGTCTTCAGTGTCACATGATCCTTCAGAAATCATTCTAATATGCTGATTTGCTGCTCAAGAAACATTTCTTATTATTCAGTGTTTGAAATATTTGTGCTGCTTAATATTTGTGTTTTTTGTTGCAATGCAAGTCTTTACTGTCACTTTTGATCAATTCAATCCTTCATTGCTTGATAGAAGTATTAATTTCTTGAAAAACTTTTGAATGCTAGTGTATATACACATATTTAAAATTGTATAAAATATTTTTTTTATAATATATATTATATATATCTTGTATTTTAAATATTAATGTATTATTCAATGTATAATAATAACTAATAGCTAATAAATATCCCTGATCTTATTGTACACAATTTATCAGTGCTAGTTTTTCGATTTTTTTAATAATATTATTATATTTAATAATCTTTAAATATAAAAGTCTTTTTTTTGCAAAGCTGTTTAGTAGATAATGTGCTGTATATTTCACTTCTACAGGGCAGACTTCTTGAAATGATACCCTGGACAGTAATACAATAAACTCAATCAATCTTATATGCTGATCTTGTCATCTTGACCCTGTCATCTTGCTCTCACTCACATTCTCGCTTGGTTTCTTTTCTCTGAGAGCGTTCAATGCCCTGCCTGCATGCTGTTTTTCTCTCCCTTTGTTACGCTCAGAATTGACGTCTTCTGGGAGTGATATTTAAATTTGTGTCCAGGAAATGGAACCACAGGAATCCAATAACAAAATTCATTTGTCTAGATTTGACTTGGGGTGCTTTGCCCACTGCGAAGGGATGCGCCAAACCTCTGAATGTAATGATTGGATTTATTTATCTATTTGTGGCTCTCATTAGAGGTGTCCATGGTTCCCAGAGCCCCTGCTGTGGATATTGGTCTGCTTTCATGATGCACAACTACTGGGTCTCATAAACAAAAGATTCTGTGGCACGTTGGATAGAGATGGTGAGGTGTATTTATCGTTTAGCATCTGTTAAGCCCTGTTTACACCCGGAACCATAACTAGAATGATAACTATATTAGTTTTGATGGATTTTTTTTATTATTTTAATATGTTCCTTTGACTTTCACTTATAATGTTATATATATCAATATATATATATGAAGGAAAAAAAAACATTTCAACCTTCATTCTAATCCTGTGCCTAAATGATCAGTTTTTAAGGGGTGGCCTCTTTAAGGCCTTTCAGTAAACGGCAACTGTTATGATTGGCCAACGTCATTGCATAGAAAAAGGTATCAATGCCCAATCGCTATTGCACATGCATAAGTGTTTTGAAAAAATTATCCAAGTATCATTTTGTCACAAAGCATCATGAAATCGTTTACTTGTTGTTTGTGATGCAGCTGCTGTCCGATCCATTACATTTGGCTGCTTTATCTGTGAAACAAAAGTTTATTTGCAAACTCTCCATTACAAAACAATAGTTTTGCAGTCAAATGCTCCGAACAAACATATAATCCCCAGAAGTGATCCATGACGCCATTAAACATAAACCATCCACTTGTTCCAGATGCTGGTATCCTTCTGAAGTCTCTTCGGAAATTAGCAAATGAGCTGTTTAAACAGGACGTGTCAAAGAAAAAGTTCCTTCACGCTTCCATTTACTCTTCCATTTGTCCTCTTGATCGGCAGACTCAAGCGTGTGCCAGAAACATTATGCGCATCTGTATCCATGTTAGACAGAATCAGTGATTATAATTGGTTCTATTTGCTTGTCGCATCTGGTGTAGGAAAATGTCAGTGGTGCGATGATGTAAACTATTCAATTCACATTTTTTTTATAGCGCTTTTCACAATACACATCGTTTCAAAGCAACTTTACAGAAAATGCATGACTCCACATTACAATTTAGAGTGATCTGTCACTCTATTAATCAATGCCTTTCTCTGTAGGCAGAGAAATATGCAAATGTATTTGCCTGTGTGATGTCACTAATCCCACAATATCCAAACAAGCGTTTTTGTTTATAATGAGGAGGACATTTTAAGCTATGAATCTTGCAGAATGTTTAATGCTACAAAGCCAAAAGATCGAGGCAAATTTCATGACCCCTTTAAATGCCCGAACTCTTTAAAAAAGGATGGATTCTGATTTCTGTCAATGTTTTCATCACTCATCAGCTGGAAAAAAATTATTGTAAAAGTAATTCAAATTATATTGTTTTTCTTTGCTGTTAATGGTATAGTTGTGGTGTGGACTCTGCTATTCATTAAGAACGATTGTTAAAACTATATCTTTATCGTTATAGTTATCGACCTTGGTGTGAACAGGCCTTTAGAAGAAGATCAGTGATTATGTGTGGGTCTTAATGTGTGGGTGCACATAAAATGCCCTTATATTTGGCCAGTCAAAAGTGCACTTACATTAAGGTCATGCATTAAGTTGCAAAAGCACTTGTTCTGCATTTATTCAAAGTGTCTGCAGATGACTTTTGACATGCACGTAGACTCAACTTTCAGTTCAAGTAATGCAAACAACCACACATCTTTAGAAACATCCTTTAGAAAGGCTCCTTTAAAACATTCCCTATTAACTGTGTGATTAGTCAGAGTCCAACACAAAAGCTCTGAAGGCAGTGCTGTTCATTAGTTGTGATTGTCCTTACACCGCATGTGGGAAAGTCTGGGCAACATCTTTGTAAAACGTTCACATATTCAGCAAGATCAGAGGTGAGAAGCTGTTCGAAATGCTGCCACTTTTGAAAGTTCTTTCAGATGCATAATATTTACATTCCCACTCTCATCTCTAACGTAAACTTTTAATGAAATTTGCAGGTTTTCGTAAACCTTGAATATTTTTATTACTTCATTGCTGGGGGGCTGTCTGTGACATTTCATCATTGTGCACTCTCTGTTTCATAACTGTTTAAAATGTCTAGGGAACTCATGGGTATCATGGGCTGTGCTCTTCTCTTACCCTATCAATCTTTGAATTAATAGTATTAAAAAATGTAATCATTATTGTAATCATTTAACGGTATGATTTTCCTAGTGCGGAACATAAAAGGAGATTTTTAGCTGAATGTTTACAGTGTTCTTTTCAATATAATGATAGTGAATAGGGTGGACACAACCTCTAAACATGTCAAAATAGCACCATAATTCCAGTCAAAATGAGCTCTCATCTCTTTTGTACTTACTCAAACTTGATCTGTTGTCATGTGCCATATTTGAATAAACACAAATGAGATTTGACAGTTGAGGTTTAGGGAAATAAGTTCTGATGATGATCATATGGGTCAAGAACACCATGAAGGTGAGCTACGCCTGTCGTCTACATTTCTTTCGAAAGCTGGGCCAGATCTGCACTGAATAAAATGGTTACGCAACGAGAACGTTTTGGCCAGACGGCGGAAAAACGGCTTAAGGCTGTGTGTCCACCAAAGCGTTTTTTCATGCAGCTGGCGTATTTTTCCAATTGTTTTCAATGGCAGCGTTTTTTAAACGCCATGAGCGTAACGAGGCGGTGAGCGTTTTTTTCATAGCAAGAATCGTCTCAACTGAAAAAACGCTGCGCTGCCAAAACGCTCTCAAGCGCGCACATCTCGTCGTTTTCAGCAGAGCGTCTAACGGGTGTTTTGGCAGCGCAGCGTTTTTTCAGTTGAGACGATTCGTTGCTATGATACAGAATATCCGCAGCACAGTTTACTTGTAACTGATTTTGCAGATAATTTGTTTCATACTAAAAATTTACTTTTCATTCATTTTGTTTGGTTAGCTCTGCTGGTTGACGTCGTTGTACAGAAATAATGTTGTGACAGATGGTCGGTGTGATATTTGTCCCGCCCCTCCTCCACTGTGATTGGACGGCTGGATAAAAAGTGACAGTGATGAGCGCTGCGTTTTACCTTAACTAAGTTGAACATTTTTCAACTCTCGGCGACCAGTAAAAACTCTGTGCGCTCAGCGCTTCAGCGTGAAAAAAACGCTCAGCGCCTCGTTACGCTCATGGCGTTTAAAAAACGCGGCGCTCCCATTGAAAACAATTGGAAATATACGCCAGCTGAGTGAAAAAACGCTTTGGTGGACACACGCCTTTCACAGTTCTCGCACAGTCTTTCAAAAGTTCTCAACTCGAATACAACAAGCATGTTGGTTTTATGAACTGTAGTGAGTATTGTATGTGAAAATCTTCACTAAAATGACAAAATTAAATATAAAATAACAGCAAGTATTTTTTTTATTTCACAGATTAGTGCAGTTACACTACCGTTCAAAAGTTTGGGGTCGTTAATTTTTTTTTATTTTTCTGAAATGAGTCTCTTATTCTCAGCACTGCTGCATTTATGTGTTCAAAAATACAGTAAAACAGTAATATTGTTAAATATTGCTTTGTATTTTTATTTTATTTTAATATATTTTTTTAAATAAATGTATAAATGTTTTTACTGTCGTGTTCCCATGTAAATTACATGAGCTTATTTTGTCCGTTAGATCGAAAGATCTGAAAAAGTATATACATTTACCCACCCATAGACCCTCCCCTTAAAGAAATCAGGATTTTTAATCCTCTTTTAATGCACCTTAGACATTGCACATACACAAAAAAAAAAAAAAAAAAAAAAAAAAATTTAGGAAAAGATAGGGACCGATGAGATGTGGGGGAAGGTTATCTTGTATTATCTTATCATCTTATTATATCATCTTTTATTTTATACAGCATTGACAATGGCAATTGTTACATAGGAGGAAGGATGGAAATAAAAATCGACCAACACAATATTGGCAATATGGTGGTAGTGGGGAGTGGGGTGGTGATGGTAATGACAATGGTAATAAATAATAAATGGTTACTTTGTTTACGCACACACACACATACACATACCCACACTCACACCCGCTCACATGCACACTTTGATCAAACACTTAAATCACTTTTATGTCACTTCTGGAATTATGGATTTACAAGATTGCTCACTAATGCACTATGTTGGTTTGTATGTATGTCTGACTGTTAAATAAAAAAAAAAAAAAAAAAAAAAAAAAAAAAAAAAAGAAATCAGGACTTGTAATCCGATCGACCAAAACTTATCTTAATACAGGTTTAAACAGGGCCTAGTTTCTCACCTGTGTCTATTTTTATTGCTCACAAGAAATATCAGGTAAAACCTCAGAAGCAAAGGTGCTATTTAAATGACAAACAACTGAGAACCTCATTATTAAAGTGCTAAGAATCCTCTGGGCTGTGCTATAAACACCTTTCATCATCTTCAACATGTTTCGACAATCAAAAGAAGTTTAATGCTAAGCTTTAATGTTTTTTTATACTTTAACAGAACTAAGATCATGTGTGAGAATTGGTGTTAACTTTAAACAGCAAAATTAGACAGCAGTTTACAGAGAGAACAATAATCTTGGCATCTCGGGCTGTGTTACAGCGCTGTCCCGCAGCAATCCTGCCACATCAGTGGAAGGCCAAGCGCTCTTTATGAAAGGTGCACCTCGCAGAGCTGCACTTTATTGAATTTAAGACAAAAATCGACCAAAGTGGTCTCGGGAGACGCACGAGGCTCCTCCGTTTCTCTGATGTGTCAACTGTTTTCACATTAAAAGACCAAAAAAGTTGAGGGAAAGAGACTTGAAAGGGCGAGATGTTTTTTTCTCAGAATCTTCTGTGAATATATTCTCAGAGAAATACAAATTCCTTTTCTATTGACGCTGTTCTCCGCTTTCCCGGATGGCAAAAAATAACTCAGTCTGTCTCTCTCTGCAATTTAATGAGAAAGGTAACACGTACTTTTCACCTCCCGTATTGAAGACTGCTTACCTTCAGGGCACTTTTTCATTTGTAGCTCATTCTATTAGACTTCAAGGTGAACAGCCGTCTGCGAGCGTCCGTTCCAGAGCACCACTGAGCCTGTCATCCGGCACTGGCTGAGTTTGACGTCAGGGAAGTTATTTTGCCTGCTAAGAGTTTCTAGGAGTGAGAGCGGAGTTTGAGGAGCTTCGGCTGCGAGGCGCGAGCTGATTTATGGTGCAGGTGCTGCAGTCTTGTGGATCTCAGCAGTGTCATGTTCAGCTTTACTAACTGTGAGGCACCTACTCATACTTCTGTATGTCAGTGCACTTTATTAAGGATTCCAGTGACATAAAGTTGAAATTTATAGATTTACTCTTCAAAGTGAGTTTTGGGGGGTTGGAGTAGATTTACTAGAGCCATAATAATGATCCTCAAGCAAAAGGCTGTTTTTTTGTAAATCCTCTGGCAGGGGCAGTGAGCTCCGACAAATTGTATTTGATGATTTATAATTGTGACCTCCCTTGCTCATTCTTTCTCTCTTTCCTCTCTGTTTTAGGAAGCTGTGTTGTGTTTATCCAGCAGCCACATGACCTGGTGGTAGTAGCTGGGCAACCCGTGACCCTGCCGTGCTCCATCACTGGATATCATGGCATGGTGCTGTGGGTCAAAGACGGTCTCGCTCTAGGGGTCAACCGAGACTTGTCAGGTAAGAGATTTTGCTTCGTAGCCTAACCTGTGGTGAAATAACTCTACCTCTCATGGCTTATTTCTTTATTTATCAGTTGCCACCATAGATGGTCATCCTCATGTGTGCAATTGGTTGATTACATAATTGCAGTTAATTTATAATTTAATATAATAACATAATTGCAGAGGTGGAAAGTAACGAATTACATTTACTCACGTTACTGTAATTGAGTAGTTTTTTTGTGTACTTCTACTTATTTAAGTAGTTTTTAAAATATGTAATTTTACTTTTACTTAAGTATGTTTTGTCTGAAGTATTGTAATTCGCTACATTTTAAAACACATCCGTTACTGAGTAAAAAAAATAATACTAAACAAAAATGCTTTGGGTGAAAACATCGCGCTCCGGAAACTACAGCATTGATCGATTGAAGGGCGGGAGAACAGACGCGCTAAAATCACAAAACAACATGGAGAAGGTGACGGACAAGACAGATGCAGACCCAGCTGAACGCGAAATGCTGTCGAAATCTCACTCGCACACACATACCGGTATGTGAAGCCCTGGCCAGGGAATACTTTGGATATAGAAAAAAATGGAATTTACAGTATAATGCTGCTGCAGATGTCATGAAACACGCAAACTGGTAGATGTATGGATGAATAAATCGAAAGTAAAGCTGTACAATAAATAAAATCGCGACATGACCTGTGAATATTAAAGCGCAAAAGACTGCTATGTAAATATCTGCGTGTGTGTCTCTTTGTGAATGAGCTGTGCTGTTTCGTCTACTAACTACATACTCAAGTACGCGACGCGCTCATGCTGTTTTCAGCATCTCACAAACAATACGAGTACATGAATACATGAACATTTCCAGAGCTACTCTGAGAGAACGCCTAATGAGCATTTTCATAATTTTATTTGAGAAAAACCATTGTCAAATACACTCTGAAGCAGGACTTAACCCGTCAAAATAAAAGTTCGGTTTTACTTGCAGAAATTATATTACTATTTTAGGCCTACAATAGAATGTAGGGGAGACCGGGGGCAATTGTAACATATTTTACATTTTCCTTAATAACTCACAAACTACTTGAGATAGACTAGACTAGTCATCTTTTGATACAAGAAACATATATATGTGCACTAATTAATAATACAATTAATATATTTTCACTTATAAGAACAAGACTAAAATATTTAATTAAATGCAAGAAGTCAGAGTGTTACAATTGCCCCCGCCAAGGGGGCAATTGTAACAGCGTGTGGGGGCAATTGTAACACTGAGAAATTACTCCTATTAACCCACTTTATCTCAAATAAAAGCCTACCTCAAAGTAACCACTTTACTGCTGTTGTATTTAATAATGTTACTATTCCCTATCCGCTCTTCCTGGGCCTGAATCTAGGCATATTTTACTGTAAAGAAAAAAAAAAACTTATGCTAAGTTCTCTGTTCTAACTTCATCAAATTGCTTTTTACAAGTGAACTAATCATTTTCTTTGGTTTGGCTGGGTCTTATACAATCAAAACACTTTAAATCCACTATACAAATAAACTGACAATGAAAGGAACTTTGCTTTTGCAGACATATAGCGTATAATATTCACACTTTGTCAAGCACATATAAAACACACATTATTTTATATATATATAAAAAATGTATGTTAATTGATGATTTGTTAATACTGGAACAAACATTTATTTTAATACACCCTTTGAAAAAGAAGTTTTACAATAGAATTTAGTGAAATATTTTTTTACCAGAAAAGTATGTCAACACACACAAACAAGCTTATTACAATGGGCCTTGTGGCAACACAGTGTTACAATTGCCCCCGATACTGCAGCCATGACAAAATCTTATATGCTAGCTAGCCCAAACTGTATTAGCATAGGTTGTTCATGTTCTTTTTTAATCAATAACCTAGGGATAAAATGTATATAAGTTTAAATTCACAGACATCTAAACTTTAGACAGCAGAAGAAAAATACTGTACATCCAAAAAATAACTTTCATACCTCAAAATCAGTTTGTAGTTAACAACTTCTGCTAAAGTTGAATTTTTTTTGCTTCTTTTCCACAGATAGAGAGAGAATCCTACTGGGCATGTACAGATTAAGTGTCATCACTCTAGCTTGTTTCTGATTGTAGAAATTGAGTGTGTTACAATCGCCCCCTGTTACAATTGCCCCCGGTCTCCCCTACTTCTCATAATAATTAACATTAACAGTATTAACAACAACAATAATAAGGAATATATATTGTTTGTGCATGGTTTAATTGAGTAAATCTGTTTTTGCAGCACTTTGCCAAAAACTAAAATGATAAAACACGTTTGCTAAACTTTTATTTGATTACCACAGTTTTTGATAATAGCTATATTTGTATTAAATCATAAAAAGAAAAAAATTTAACATTTAATAGAAGTCAATTGTTTTTAAACATGAATAAGTTATTAATGATATAAATAAGTTGTTCATCTAATTCCTAATCAATTATTGAAATTAGTTGATTAGATATGTTTTATTGAACAAATGTTTCATTTATTTAACTGTTATTTTAACTGATGGTAATAATAACAACCATAATTTAACAATACAATATAAACCGTGATATTTTCTGAGACGGTTATGTGAAACTCTCATAGGTTACAGCCCTGCAAAGGAGATTCCCCCACCCCCGCTGTTAAAGTTACTCAGTAACTTTTACTCTGAGTACATTTTAAATGAGCTACTTTTTACTTTTACTTGAGTAGATTTTTAGACCGGTACTTTTACTTGTAATTAAGTAAAATTTTATTGAAGTAATAGTACTTTTACTTGAGTAAAAAAATGTTGTACTCTTTCCACCTCTGCATAATTGCAATTTAAGATATAAAAAGTAGCCTGCAATCAATGGCTATAAAGTCTAGACTTAAAGTCCCCATGAAATCAAAATTGAAGTTTTTTGGCTTTTAGTGTAAATATGTTAACTAGTGTGCTCCAAAAAATGACAAAATTTGCATTTAGAAGACATAAGCATTCAACAATCTCTCACTTTCGCCAATATGGATCAGTGATTTTGATGACATCACTCTGCACTTTATCTGCTCATCAGATTTTCTGTCCAATCAAATGCTCTCTAGATTCTAAAGCATCTCGTCCCCTACATTATAAATAGATGCTGAAGCTGCTGCTAAAATTGGTCACTTGTTCACACGTTTACTATTTTCTACATGGTGAATGGCACTATATTGCACTATTGGGGAGCACACAGTCTGCTCCGGTCCAGAGACACTATACACAGGGCGTATCATATACGCAGACCAGAAAACGTATCAGACACATTTGAATTATGCACAGAATGCTATATTGTAAAGCTATATGGAGGAGATTAGGAGGAAACTGCAGATGTGTGCCTCATTGTAGGGGGAAAACTTGCCTTTCAAATTTTCCAAGAGATGATTTAAGAAGTCATTTAGAGCTTGATATGAAAGCAATATCTGTTAAGGAGGAAGATTTTTTGGGAACACTTTACTTGAGGGGGTGTGCATAAGACTAACATGACACCTTCATAATCATGACATGGCACATGTTATGCATAAGAAGGAAGTTTTATGCATGTTTGTTACAAATGTCATTAAGTGTCATTCGCTCAATTATGATATTTTAAATGCAAATATGACATTGTTTGAGATGTCTTTGTTATGACACCTTGACATAAACCAATACATCATGTCTTTGTCATGACAACTTGACACTACTAAGACAACACAACCTGTCATAAACATGACATAGCAGATTAATTATCAAACTTAAGAAACCACTTAGCTTTATTTGTTAGCATTACATTAAACTGTCAGGTGGCTGGGTTTGACATTGGCTGTCATGAAGCCATTATAACTTTTTAATGACAAATTCAATTTGTACCACTGTAGTTGAGGTCACAAAAAATATTCATGACACAGTTATAATGGCCTCATGGCAGCCAATGTCAAAACCAACCACATGACAGTTTAACTTAATTTAATGTCAAGTTGTCATGACAAAGACACTGACAGGTTATGATGTATTGGTTTATGTCAAGATGTCATAACAAAGACATCTTAAACAATGTCATATTTGCATTCAAAATGTCATTATTGAGCGAAAGACACTTAAAGGAGAACTCCGGCGCAAAATGAAATTTGGTCTAATTACACTTTGTTACCTATAACTGTTATCTGAGATTTGTTTTCATGATTATCGAATGTAAATAGTTTTATCTCTAAAAACAGTTTAGCCTATAACACTAGTATAACGCTAGTATATGGGGCATAGAGTAATGACAAATAAAAATCGCTAGTTAATACCACTAACAAGGCTCAAAATAGCCCAACACTAACACGGTAGCATAATCAGGGTCCCTACATACAAACCGAAGCATTGAGAACATTGTAAGTGTACAGACAGTTTAATAAGAAGATATTTTATACATACAGTCAGCTTCGCGAAAACAGATAGGAGCCATCTTTGGAAAACAGTCTCGAGCAATCGAACCAAATTTCATTTTGCGCCGGAGTTCTCCTTTAATGACAGTTGTCATAAACATGCATAAACCCTACTTCATATTCATGACATATGTCATGTCATGGTTATGAAGGTGTCATGTCAGTCTTATGCACACCCCTTCAAGTAAAGTGTTACCGTTTTTTTTGTTGTAAATGTTCAAAAGCTTGGGGTCTGTAGAACATGCGTGTGTGTGTGTGTGTGTGTGTGTGTGTGTGTGTGTGTGTGGTGTGTGTGTGTGTGTGTGTGTGTGTGTGTGTGTGTCTACTGTCCCTTTTGATCAACTTAGTGCATTCTTGCTAAATAAAAGTATTAATTAATTTTTTTATACTATCAAAATCAAATATTGACTAAAAATATTTTTTAATTTGAAATATACACTCACCTAAAGGATTATTAGGAACACCATACTAATACTGTGTTTGACCCCCTTCCGCCTTCAGAACTGCCTTAATTCTACGTGGCATTGATTCAACAAGGTGCTGAAAGCATTCTTTAGAAATGTTGGCCCATATTGATAGGATAGCATCTTGCAGTTGATGGAGATTTGTGGGATGCACATCCAGGGCACGAAGCTCCCGTTCCACCACATCCCAAAGATGCTCTATTGGGTTGAGATCTGGTGACTGTGGGGACCATTTTAGCACAGTGAACTCATTGTCATGTTCAAGAAACCAATTTGAAATGATTCGAGCTTTGTGACATGGTGCATTATCCTGCTGGAAGTAGCCATCAGAGGATGGGTACATGGTGGCCATAAAGGGATGGACATGGTCAGAAACAATGCTCAGGTAGGCCGTGGCATTTAAACGATGCCCAATTGGCACTAAGTGGCCTAAAGTGTGCCAAGAAAATATCCCCCACACCATTACACCACCACCACCAGCTTGCACAGTGGTAACAAGGCATGATGGATCCATGTTCTCATTCTGTTATGCCAAATTCTGACTATACCATCTGAATGTCTCAACAGAAATCGAGACTCATCAGACCAGGCAACATTTTTCCAGTATTCAACTGTCCAATTTTGGTGAGCTCTTGCAAATTGTAGCCTCTTTTTCCTATTTGTAGTGGAGATGAGTGCTACCCGGTGGGGTCTTCTGCTGTTGTAGCCCATCCGCCTCAAGGTTGTGCGTGTTGTGGCTTCACAAATGCTTTGCTGCATACCTCGGTTGTAACGAGTGGTTATTTCAGTCAAAGTTGCTCTTCTATCAGCTTGAATCAGTCGGCCCATTCTCCTCTGACCTCTAGCATCAACAAGGCATTTTCGCCCACAGGACTGCTGCATACTGGATGTTTTTCCCTTTTCACACCATTCTTTGTAAACCCTAGAAATGGTTGTGTGTGAAAATCCCAGTAACTGAGCAGATTGTGAAATACTCAGACTGGCACGTCTGGCACCAACAACCATGCCACGCTCAAAATTGCTTAAACCACCTTTCTTTCCCATTCTGACATTCAGTTTGGAGTTCAGGAGATTGTCTTGATCAGGACCACACCCCTAAATGCATTGAAGCAACTGCCATGTGATTGGTTGATTAGATAATTGCATTGAACAAATTGAACAGGTGTTTCTAATAATCCTTTAGGTGAGTGTATATGTATCTAAATATGAATATATTAAAACCAGTATTTTTTTTATCAACAGCACTGTGTACATTCACATTATGTACATTATATTTTATAATAAAAATGTAATCTTTGCTCATTTTTCCAAACTGAAACCTGCTGAGACATTTGCTGAGCAAAACAGCCATGTGTCTCTGCTGGATCAGTCTACAGAGAAGCTGAATATCTCAGAAATGTCTTTGTCTAGTGTTAGGCACTATTATACAAGGACAACAGCCCATTCTGTCAGGTTGTGGATGCTTTCCCTGACATTACCTAGAAGCTTTCGGTAATGCCCCCCCCCCCCCCCCCCCCCGCCCACCCCCCCCCCCCCCCCCCCACACACACACACTAACTTTTTCTGATTGTTGTGAAGGTTTCTCTGTTTGTTTCAGAAAGTTCCTGTCAGAATTACTGTCAGACTGAGCAAAGCAAAGCAACAATCGAGAATTAATTGCATTTCTATCATTAATTAAGGCAAACACTTCATCATCCGCAGAACCCCAGAGAGACGTGCCGCAAGTGCAGCTGTTTTACATTCGCACGCATTACAAATTAATTTGGTTTGAACGGATTGAAATGTTCTCGAAACTTCTCCCTTATGCAAGGACAATCTTTAGTCTTAGGTTTGCAAAATCAGATCGGGTTGCTTTGTAAATCATCAACAAATCAGACATGATTACCGGTCTCGCTTTCTTCAGCGCGCCACATTTACTGACTGTTTTATTTGCAATGAACTGCCAGATTAAAGACAAAATGCCAAACAAACTTTGGTCTAATTCAAATTCATTGCACATTCGTCCCTAAAGCTTTCATTTGCTGAATGTCACTTCCAAATTTGCTTCAGCTCACTTGAAGTTGAACTTGTTAGCTCTTTGAAATATTTATTGGCTAGCGAAGCATAATTCATTTTTTAAATTTATTCTCATATCTAACTCAAAGTACAGCGATCAGATCCCGTTTAGCTAATGTTTCACATAATTCCTGGATCAAGGGGTCATTATCGCTAACAATAGTTGCTGATTGCGTTCATCTACGCACTTCAAGAAACGAGCAATTAATATCTGAAAATTGAGCCTTTAGCTGCGGTCTCATTTAGCCCTCTCGTGATGTGTGATTTTAAACCGAGAAAGGATCTCCATTTCGGACTTGGGTTTCTCCAGAAGTTAGTCATTTTTAGCCATGGCTCCAGGCAGCGTTTAGTCATGGACAGAGCTCTTTAATTGAGCCTCTCAGGGCTTTTCTTTCCTTTCCACTGCGTCTGTCTTTCTCCAAGCTTTTATTAGTGTCCAGGGACTCCTGGGTATCATTGTACCGTGGTATAATCGAGTGCAGAGCTGTGATACTTAACCATCAGTGGCAACCGGACAAAGTCTCCCTTCAAAGTGGATACGAAAACATCACCCGCTAAAGTGTAAAATGAACTAGAGCCCCGACATGAATGGATATCAGCGTTCAGAGCAGCTCTAAATCTGCTGATTGATTCAAACGTGAAGCAATTCGTGGATTTTTACAAGTTTTAGCGGGTTTTCATAAAATCTGTCTTATGTTTTATCACCTGCGGTTTCACACTGATGAAATGACACATCCTGCGATCAATATGACATAGATATCTATATCTTTTCAGGGCGAGTGTCCTCAAAGCTTGAGAAGTTACAGATTTTGTGTCAGAGAGACTGAAGCTAACATAACGCTTGATTAGGATGCCTCTCCGCGGATCTCTCCCCCTTCAGCTTCCGCGTATGCTCGCTCCAAGCTTTGATCCGCCTGCTTTCAGCCAAGTTTCAAGCGTGCTTCCATCCATTGGAGTGTCAGTGAGATGCCCACATTGTGATAAATCCATGTCCCAGCTCTCTATCACAGCTGCTATTGATCCAACATGAAGCCGAATCCATTTCGGTGGGATTCATTACCTTTAATAGGGTCATTTCACATTGTTTCTTCTAATTGACAGCCATTGTCTGAAGCCATCCAGTCAAGCATATTGGGGAATTCATCAGAGCTTTATTGAGGCGCCTGTATGCCTCAATAATCTCTAATGAAAACAGCTCTTAAATAAAAGGCAAAAGAAGATCCAGTGGCAGGAAACCTGAAGGCAGTAATGACACTATCGATTCCTAATACGGGCTTATTACCAGATAGCACAGGACAACCAAACAGTCTTTAATATAAAGGATCACCAGGGTTTCAGAGACACGCCATGATAACTGTTTACAAGATCATGTTCGGATTTAAACGTGCTCGGGCTGCGATCTGTTTGCTGATATGAGGAGATTAACTAAAAATGAGACATCTGTCTTGAGTAGAGTATCATGTAGCAATTTTGTTGTTCCAGTTTTTCCAAGCTACAAAGGCACCATTCATCATTTATTGAAGATGCCACATTCTACACTTTTGTTGCATTTTTTTTTATCCCGGAAGGCTGCGTATAAGTTTTTTTTAGCTTTACATCATCAAAAAAGTTGCATAAGATATATATAATATGAAATTATTATTACTGCAGTTTTGAGTAAATATCGTGAAAATGTAATTTCCCTTATCGAAAAGGGAACTTCGAGATGCGTCGAAACGCTGCGGGAACGCCTTCTGCGTGAATGCGTCTGAAGCCTCTATGCCAACTAGTCCAATGGAAAAAGGGAATGAGCGTCACGGGCGGGTGACGTCATGACCAGGAAAGGATAAGAGCACTTCCGCTGCTCGCCGGCATTTGCTTCTGTGCCTCAGCAAGCGATCTGTGTCAAACTGTCCCTGTCTATTTATTGTTGTCTGTTGCAATATTGTTGGTATCGTTATGGCGAAACAAATGTACAAACAGTGTGTTCCTCCCTGCCCGCGTTTATTTAAACGGGTGGGGACACACACAGCTTTTTGTCATTTTGTTTGAGAGTAAGAGCATGCTGAGTGCTAACATTGTGAAAGTGAAACTACCAGATTAGCATGCTCTGCTCTCGCCTGTCACTCTGTATGATAGTGGCAGGCTCGCGATTCTCACGGGATACAGGACCCGCGTTTGCCGAGGCGGCGCGGAGAATGCATTCCTGGGGATCGCAAAAGGATCTTTTGGAGGGGTGGGAGAACGGTCCGAGGGCCTTTTCTTCTTCCTTACCCGGAAGATCCAGCTCTATCTCCCCGGTGTTGGAAGCACGCTCTGCGGTTTCTTCCGCTCGGGGAGAGAGAGCCCTTTTTCCTTCATATTCTTCCTCCGAGGAGGTTTGTGTTGAGAATATTGAAAGTGAAAGCAAGCACACACTGTTGAATTAGATTCGCCATCTATTTTTCCAGTATATGATGAACTGGTGGAGGTTTTGTCCCGTGCTGTTAGTAAATTAAATATTTAATGGCCAGCTGAGAAAAAGGAACGCTCGTCTTAAGAAACTTGACGAGCGTTTTCTTATTTCTATCACATTATCTCCACCACGAGGCTTCCATTTTTTCCCTGATTTACACACTGAATATTTAAATTATGGAATAAACCGTATTTATCACTACTTTCAGCCCTCGTGTTAAATGTTTATTCAAGATTAGAGGGTTGAAAGATTACGGTTATGATATGATGCCCCAGGCTGAACAGAAATAAAAATAGGAAAATGCTATTTTTTCACCTGGTCTAGTATCATCATTTAAGTCTCTGCTTTGCTCATAAGCCTATACTAAAGAATCTCGCGTTTGCCGAGGCAGCGTGTAGGTTTAATGTTGTAATCAGAATCTAGCTCGGATCTCGCGTTTGCCGAGGCACCGCTTAGATTTCGAGTGTATTTTGCAAAAATAAGATTCTGTGGCTGGGATCTCGCGTTTGCCGAGGCAGCGCGTAGGTTTAAGCAGAACTACTTTGGTTTTATGGGTAAAGCTTATACGGCAGCAGGTCAGCTGGAGAATGTTTATAGAAATCTATATTATAATGCTCCAGGCTTATCAGGCCGATCTGCTGGGGTTCTGGATATAGCGAAATTTGAGCCTTCGGGTCTCTTCGGCGACGCATTCCATGCGGTCGTTGTTAGGTGATAAAAGATATATATATATAAAAAAAATATATATAATAAGGTTTCTCCCTCGCTGTGTCCAGCCCCCCTGGGGCTGCTGGGCGTGAGCAGCCCCAGCCGTCGAGTTCATCATATTATGTGCACAGAAAGAGAGTGCTGCGTCTCGTGTTCCTCCATGTAGATACTGGAGACAGACGCAACCCTCTCAACCGAAGTCGCCTAAGCCTAAGCCGGATCTGAGGACCGTTCTTCAGGCGAAGAAAGCTTCGGTTCAAAAAAAAAAAAAAAGGTCCTGATGCTTAGGCATCAGGCCTGTGAGGACAGCCCCGACCGGAGTGGAGCGGTGTTCACCTCATTATACGGTGCCCGTTCCACTTCGGGGTCCTCACGAGACCCTCCTGCCAACCCTGCCACCTCTGGTGCTTCAGGGCGCAGTGGTCTCCAGCGAGTCGCTGGTGCTATGCTGCGGCACAGCATCGGTTTCGCGCCCTCTGAGGGGGGTTTTAGAGCAGTCAGGTCAGGTAGTTCCTGCCGGTATGTTTCAGGCTCCAGATTTGGCTCTCTCAGTAACACCAGAGACCAGCCTCGAGAGGCTGGTTCCCTTAGTAAATTTTCTGGCAGCGTGGAAGCTTCTGCCGAATATTTCTCATTGGGTCCTGCAGATTGTAGAGAAAGGATACAGAATCCAGTTTGGCTCTCGTCCTCCTCGTTACAGCGGGGTGCTACCCACAGTGGTGCATCCCGAGCAGGCTCTGGTAATGGAGCAAGAAGTAAGGGCCCTGTTAGCAAAAGAGGCTATAGAACAGGTGTACTCACCCGACCGAGAGTCGGGTTTTTACAGCCGTTATTTCATTGTTCCAAAAAAGGATGGAGGGTTGCATCCCTTTTTAGATCTTCGCCTGTTGAATCGGTCAGTTCAGAAACTCAAGTTCAAGATGCTGACCCTCAAGCAGATCGTGACCCAAATCAGATCCGAGGACTGGTTTGTCACGATAGATCTAAAGGATGCATACTTCCATATCTCCATCCTCCCTCAGCACAGGAAGTTCCTAGGGTTTTCTTTCGGGGGCAAAGAATACCAATATCGGGTTCTTCCTTTCGGTCTAGCTTTATCACCCCGCACGTTCACGAAATGCGTGGATACAGCTCTAGCCCCCTTGGGCTTCAGGGCGTACGTATTCTGAACTACATCGGTGACTGGCTGATTCTGCGGAATCGGAGCAGTTGGCGGTTCGGCACCGAGGTGTCGTTCTCGCTCTTATGCAGATGTTGGGGTTGATGCTCAATACCAAGAAGAGTGTGCTTTCTCCAGTATTGAGAACCATTTCCTTGGTGTGGTATGGGATTCAGTGACGATGAGGGCCAGCCTATCGCCCGTTCGTGTAGCTGTTATCCTGGCAGCCACCAAAGAGCTAAAGCTAGGTCAGTCACGCACTGTAAAACAGTTCGAGAAACTGTTGGGTCTACTGGCAGCAGCGTCCAACGTGATACCTTTTGGCCTGCTGTACATGAGGCCTTTACAGTGGTGGCTCAGGACCAGAGGGTTCTCCCCGAGGGGAAACCCACTCCGTATGATCAAGGTTACGCGGCGATGCCTTCGTGCCTTAGAGATATGGAGGAAACACTGGTTCTTAACCCAGGGCCCGGTGTTGGGAGCTCTTTGCCATCGAGCTACTATCTCGACAGATGCTTCCCTCACCGGCTGGGGAGCGGTAATGGAAGGCCGCTCGGTTCAGGGTCTGTGGAAAAGCCATCATCTTTCGTGGCACATCAATTGCCTGGAGGTGATGGCTGTCTTCAATGCGTTGAGACATTTCCTTCCGGACCTAAGAGGCCATCATGTGCTCGTTCGAACAGACAACACATCAGTGGTCTCTTATCTGAACCGCCAGGGGGGTCTGAGTTCGCGTCCGCTTTGCAAACTGGCGCACCAGATCCTCCTGTGGTCCCTGGGGAAGGTACTCTCCCTGAGGGCAGTGTATATTCCTGGGGACCAGAATATAGGAGCAGACATCCTGTCGAGGCAGGAGCTGAGGCCAGGGGACTGGAGACTCCACCCCGAGGCGGTGGAGAAAATCTGGGAGGCATATGGCAGAGCAGAGGTGGACCTGTTCGCGTCTCACAACACGACGCACTGTCCCCTCTGGTATTCACTTACTCACCCGGCCCCCCTGGGGCTGGATGCCATGGTGCAGACGTGGCCGAGGCTACGTCTGTACGCCTTTCCCCCTGTTGCTCTGCTCCCAGGAGTTCTGGAGCGGGTCCGTCAGTGTGGGATAAGCCTGCTGCTAGTAGCACCACGCTGGCCAAGTCGGATCTGGTTTGCGGACCTGATCCTTCTGCTAGACAGGCCTCCATTGGAGATCCCTTTGAGGAGGGACCTTCTGTCTCAGGCCGGGGGCACAATATTTCACCCTCGGCCAGAGATATGGAATCTTTGGGTTTGGCCTCTGAGGGGGCCCAACTTGTAGATAGTGGTCTTTCAGCTGAGGCTGTTGAGACCATCCTAAGCTCCAGAGCTCCAGCTACGAGGAAACTGTATGCGCTTAAATGGAGAGTTTTCTCCTTATGGTGTCACCGACATCAGTGGGATCCGGTTAATTGTTCTGTCAACACAGTAATCGAGTTCCTGCAGGAGCGCTTTGTGTCAGGTTTATGTCCTTCCACACTAAAAGTTTACGTGGCAGCCATTGCGGCTTACCATACCATGGTGGGAGGTATATCTTTGGGTCGAGACCCCCTGATTACACGTTTCCTTCGTGGCACTTTGAGGCTGAGGCCTGCAATTCGCACTAAGGTGCCAGCTTGGGATTTGACTGTAGTTCTAGTAGGCCTGTCTAGGGCTCCATTCGAGCCCTTAGATTCGGTCTCAGAAGTTCCCTAGCTATTTCGTCCCTCAAGAGAGTTGGTGACCTTCAGGCTCTTTCGGTCTCCCCCACCTGCCTTGAATTTGCACCGGGGATGGTCAAGGTGTTCCTTTATCCAAAACAGGGATACGTCCCTAAGGTGCCGACCTTGACTCCGAGGCCTATCGTGCTGCAGGCTTTCTGTCCTCCTCCGTTTGCAACTGCGGACCAGGAAAGACTGCACTTGTTGTGTCCAGTGCGAGCATTGGACACATATGTACATCGGACATCCTCAATCAGGAAGTCCGATCAACTATTTATTTGCTTTGGATCACCTAAAAAAGGTCTTCCTGCTTCAAAACAGTCAGTCAGTAAGTGGATAGTCGAGGCTATTTCACTTGCTTATGAGTACTCGGGCCAGCCTTGTCCTTTGGTGGTCCGAGCTCATTCTACCAGGAGTATGGCGGCTTCTAAAGCCTTGCTGCATGGGGTTTCTCTCCATGACGTTTGTGATGCGGCGGGCTGGTCCTCTCCGCTCACATTCGTGAGGTTTTACAGCCTGGACCTGGATGCTGCCCCAGGTTCTCAGGTGCTTAGTGCTTAGCTGAACAGTCTGACACTCAGGTACTTGAATTATGGCGCATTGGGTATTCTCGTTCCCGCAGCGTTTCGACGCATCTCGAAGTTCCCTTTTCGATAAGGGAACGTCTCAGGTTACTATTGTAACCATAGTTCCCTGAGAACAGGGAACGAGACGATGCGTCCCCCCGCCATACTTCTGGTGTCCCTGCGATCGGCTTGCTTCGGCACTGTCGAAGCTAATGCCGGCGAGCAGCGGAAGTGCTCTTATCCTTTCCTGGTCATGACGTCACCCGCCCGTGACGCTCATTCCCTTTTTCCATTGGACTAGTTGGCATAGATGCTTCAGACGCATTCACGCAGAAGGCGTTCCCGCAGCGTTTCGACGCATCGTCTCGTTCCCTGTTCTCAGGGAACTATGGTTACAATAGTAACCTGAGACGTTTTCCCTGTGATGGCAAAGGTGAATTTTCTGCATCGTTACTCCAGTCTTTAGTGTCACATGATCCTTCAGAAATAATTCTAATATGCTGATTTGCTGCTCAAGAAACATTTCTTTTCAATTTTGAATACAGGTGTGCTGCTTACTGTTTTTTGTGGAAACCGTGATCAGCAGGATTCTTTGATGAAAGAAAAGCATTTATTTGATTTTTTTTTTTTTTTTTGGAAAACATGTATTTTGATCAATTTAATGCATCCTTGCTGAATAAAAGTATTAATTTATTTTAAAACAACCACCCTGCTCTCTAGGTTTCAAATTTTACAAAATGGTAAATGGTAAATGGACTGCATTCTTATGGTTTTTTTTTTCATGACTGAAGTAAACATGACTGAAGATCATTCAAGGCCAACTCAGAATGAATCCGTCTCTTATTGTGCAGTAATCTATTGTTTTTTTTTGTATGATTCTAATATTTGACCCATTCCTGCAACTTTTATAGAATTTAACAATACTAGCACAAATACTAAAACGCTACAAATTTCAAACTGGATATTTCACATAGCTTTTTATGTTTGATTGTTTAATGTTTAACCTAAGATCTTGTGTTTCAGGTTATCCACGCTATGATGTGATTGGGGACCACAGTAAAGGAGAATATCACCTACTGATCCAGAGGACGGAACTGATCGATGACGGCAGCTTTGAGTGTCAAGCCATCCAGGCGGCTAGCAGATCTCGACCCGCTCGACTCACTGTTCTGGGTCAGTGTAACCTAGCAGAACCTTCCAAAACAGAGATGGATAGAAAGACAGACAGACAGACATAGATAGATGTCTATATAGATTTTTTAGATAGATGGATGGATGGATAGAATGTTAAATTACAAGCAAGTTAGGTGATTCACTTTTTGGTTATCTTTTCTAATTGGAGCCTTTTTTGTAAGGATGGATTGTTGGATGAACTGATGGACAATCAGACAAATCGATACATACTTTAACTAGAGTCGCACTCGAGCAGTAAAAGAGTAAAGAAAGCGAGGTCCTGAGAAGGAGAGAAAGCATGAAAAAGCACCACCTCTGCAATACTGTGAATGTAGACAAGAACAAAGTCAATCTCCGAATCAGATAAATGTGTGATATTCTGAAATCAGGGCTAATCAGCTTTAATAAGACACATTAGATATGTTTGCGATCAATAGAGGCCCTGACACAAATGCATTGCGTCAGCTTAGCTCCCGGGCAGCCTGGCTCGGCCTGATTATCATTATCGATTTCTTTCCTTCCTTTGTTAAAAACTATGATATATTCCAGAGGAATAAGTTCATTACGCCGGCCTCAAAGTAACAGCGTTTTAAACCAGTAATCTGAGTCTAGACGCTTAAAGCCGAGCGAAGATGCCGGCAATTCTAGGTCCATTAAAATGATTAATTATAGATGAGAGGCCGCTCATTTGTTTTTATTTTTTGCTGGTCCTGTGGCAGCAGAGACAAATCATCATGCTCCCCAGGGCAGAGCCATTAGCCTGACATGTAATCCCACACAAACTGGCTTACTTCTGAAAAGTTGCATACAAAACCGCAAGCGGCTCCTGAGCGAGGTAATGAACCTCATGTAGGGACTCCGTCATCGTCAATCCCCTGTCACTTCCCTCCCGGGGGGGACGACGGCGCATGACCACAATCAGACGTGGTGTTTCTTTCGTTCACTCTCTCTATCTCTCTCCTGACAGATGAGATTCAGAGTGGTCTTTGTAACCTGATTGGATCCCTCGCCTGTGAAGCCTCAAACCTGTCTTTGTCACTTACTGAGAAAAAATGCATGTGGAGGCTTTTTCCCGACTTTGAAGCACTGTGTTTGGGCATGAGTCCAGGGCTCCATTGCGATGCATTATTATGGCTGGGTCTCATCATGCTGGTGAGTATCGGCCCCTAAATGACGTCTACGGTCCCCCCGAAGCCCTCATGCAAATTCAGAGCTAGTTAGGGGGGGTCACTGAAAACTTGCAGAATGTGTGTAAAAAGAGTGATTGCATTCTTAAAATATTTGATTTAATGAAAGAGCATAAATTATTGCATTCTTTCTTTCTGTCTTTATTCTAGTATGTAAACCCCTAGTTCAATCCTACTTCAAACATTTCAACAAGTATATTTGTATACATTTATGTATGTATACAGGACTTGGTTTTAACTTTTTTGCTCACCAGCCACTGTGGCAAGTGGTTTTTCAAAGTTACTAGCCACTCAGCTTTTCTACTGGCCACAATTTTGATCAATCAAAACAATACCATGGGGAAAAATTTCCAGATATTTGTAATATTATCTCATAATTTGGCGGCAGGTTTATTAGGCTGCTGTCACTTTAAGACCTGACGCACGGATCCATTATACTGTTACACATGCGTTATCTTTCTCAACTGTTTACATTTACTTACAACATAACTGTGTTCACATGAATACTTGTCATTATTGTGTATGTATATGACTGTTTAAGTGCAAAAAGCAGAGGAAAAAAACCCACTCAATAATAGCGAGAAGAGGCTTTATATGCTCGCACTTTGGGTGTCTGCAGGAATGAATAAAATTATGCACAATATGTGCAATCCTGAAATTCAAGCCTTGTAACACCAACAATATTCATCCGGAGAAAATTAATCCAGGGGAGCAAATGAGTAAGGAGAGGTGTGTTTTTGTGTCAGTTCGCTGTCGGAGAGATGAGAGAGCGATAAAGCGATAAAGCCTCTATACTGTGGGAAAATGAATATTGGAAAGTATTTTAGATATTTCAGTATCGAGATTGAAAAATCTATATTTTTGACAACACTACATTGCGCTTAGCTTATTATTTGACTACAAATGAAAAATATAGGCTATTCTATAAAATTTAGTGGCTAGTACTAGTGACTATTATATATATATATTCACACTTTCTTTTATTTTCTTCCAAGTGGCACAGCTTTCGCAATAAGGCTCTCAAACAATCAGTCTGTGTTTCGGACGTGTGCTTTTGCAATTACACCAGCACAGACTCGGCAGCGGGAGAGCGGCTGACCTGTCGGAGTGACATTTGAACTTTGAGTATCCGTAGGAGAGTTGTGGGGTAACCCAGTTTGCTTTGTGGTGGCCAGGCTACTGAATAAGACATGAGATGGGGTTGGTACACATTGCTGAAGAAGGACCCCTGAGGCTAATTAGATCCAAGGAATTCCCCTAAAGCCAAGCCGAGGAGCTGGAGAGAGAGCGAGAGCCGCGGCGCAGCAACTCAGTGAACCATGGAGAGAAACCCAAGCCACTTCCAAAGGTCACTATTGTTTAAAAAGAGCCACTGCAGTGTTTCTGTAAGCTCTCAGCATTTGTTCTGCTCATTGTCTTCAGAGTTAAAGAGGCTTGTGCGATTTGGCTGCTTTCAGACTTAATTAGAGGCTTTCTTTCCTTCTTGACACGATTGAATGCGAATGAAAACAGGCAATGTGGAACAAAAGTACAGTTCATTCAATGTGTCAAGCTCTCTTAAAGTCGATTTACTTTTCCTAGTCTGATCAGAAACAATTAATTGGTTATTTCTAAGTTTGAAAATAACTTGTTGTGTCTATGAAATGCAGGGGTAGCGGTCTGCGGTCCAAACCCTGGCTTCACAACCAACATTTTAACGTTTCTACAGTTTAAAGTGAATAGCGTGTCAAAACAGCAGAGCTGTTTATACCACAACCACTCGGCCGTTTATAGTATTTTTTTGCCGCTATATCTTAACGTTTTAATGTTTCTACAGTTTAAAGTGAATAGCGTGTCAAAACAGCAGAGCTGTTTATACCACAAGCACTCGGCCGTTTATAGTATTTTTTTGCCGCTATATCTTCTAATATTTGTATCTTTTTCATGTAATGTTTTTTAGAGGGGGTTTTTTTTACTGAAAATTTTCAGAAAGTCTTATTTTCAATAGGCTTCATTCACAAAACACAACCAAAACAAATTTGTGTGTAAATTGTTTGTAAAACAAATGATTCTAAACTTCAATTATTGTATTCAATAACACTGTTTGCTATTGTAAATTAAGTAAATTATTGCATTCTTTCTCTTCTTCTTTATTTTGGTTTGCAAAACCTTAATTCAATCCCGTACATACATGAACAAATAGGCAAATTTGGGGTATTTTATTCAAAAACGTTTTTATTCAAAACTTTTATTCAGCAAGAATGCAGTAAATTGATCAAAAATGAAAGTAAAAGACTTTCATTTTGTTACAAGAGATAGCAAATAAATACTTTACAGAAGACGTTTTCATCCCTAACCCTTTTCATCAAAGAAACTTGAAACAAATGTATCACAATTTCTACAAAAAAAGCAGCACATATGTCTTCAACATTTATAATAATAAGAAATGTTTCTATAGCAGCAAATCAGCATATTAGAATGATTTCTGAAGGATCATGTGACAGACTGAAGTAATGGCTGCTGAATATGCAGCTTTGGCATCGCAGAAATACATTTTAAATATATTATTATACTTATATTTTAATATTATATATATTTTGAAAATTTCTAAATATTATTGTATTTTTACTGTATTCAAATAAATGCAGTTTTGATGAGCATAAGAGATTTATTTCAAAAACAGACCCAGAATTTTTGAATGGTAGTGAAGATGGACTAAAAGCCAAAACTCTCATTTTGGTGTTATGAAATCTAATTTTGCAGTCATGTCACATTAATTAAGTCTAAATGTGGACTTCTCAGACTAGTAGTGGGAGAAAAGCTAGTGGATTAAAGCTTTGTACAAGATGTTATCCTCTGCCTTAAGAGCGTGTTGAACAAGCCACGTTAACCTGTCCCAGAGGGAGACAAACATCAGTCCTAATGAGAGGAGACGGCAATTACTTGTAGTCTTTCAAAGCAAAGAGGCTGTCCTGTTCCTCCTCTTCGTGGATAAGACACCAGCCAGGGATCATCACTTGATTCTTTGAAAACTAGAATGGAAAGGCGGCGAAAATATGTGCTATTGTCTTTTTCCTTTTTTTATGGGTTTCTCACCGTTGCACAGCAAGCTAACTCGCCCAGATTTGACCAAATATGCTCCCCGTCTCCTCATGTTAATGTCAGCACCAGCGTTGGCCGCGAAAAGTCACATAGCAGCCAGATTGAGAAAAGAGAAAGCAAACAACGATGAGATGAAATTGAAAATGCAGAGTTCACCGCAGGTCTCGATCTGAATAACAGCCAAATGCCATTTTTCACAGTTTTTCCCCCACTACAAAGTTCTCTTGGTTTTAAATGCAAGAATTATCACCTCAGTTTGCAAGTGCAGTTAGTGTTATGAATTTTTAAAAATGTATTGGAGTTTGCAACAGCTGGTCCTCCATTCGAACGTCACACTTTGTTGAATAGGCAGCAGGCATGCAGCAACATCTGCATCTCAGAGAAATGTGAATTCACAGACAGGTATTTCATGCTTCTGTGTCACAGCAGAATAAAAATTCTCACTAATGTGACTTAGGTGCAAGACTTTCATCTGCAGCTGAGATATATGCAATGTCTGAAATTAACTTGCAAAATGCTAAATGTGAGTAACAATAGGATTTGGGAAGTAAATTAAATTGACCATTTAAGAATTTATGGAAAGGTCTGTATGTGGAAATTCTGCAGTGACTCTTTCTGCAAGTTACATCATTATGCTAGTGGGTGGGGACAAGTGACTCTACTATGTGTGAGTCTTTTGAATCAATCACTCAAAGCACTGAGCTATTAAAGAAGTGACTCTCTTTGTGAATGAATCATTGAATCATACACTCATCCAGTTTGTTCATAAACACAGATTACAGAAAGGACTCTGCATTTATGAGTGAATCATTGATTTATTGGCTCACTCATAAAGAGTCACTTGCTTTTATGAGTGAGCTATATTCATTGTATTTATGAGTGAGTCTATCAGTGATTTATTTATAAAGCCTGTTTTGTCCCTGAATGAAAACACTGATTCATTCGTGAAACCAAAAGCTTTTTCTGTAACTACTTTTCTCTACCATTTATGCCCCTTATGGTCACCAAGGCTGCATTTTATTTGATCAAATTTACAGTAAAAAATATAACATATAAATAACATATTATTACAATTTAAAATAATTGTTTTCTATTTTAATATATTTCAAAATGTAATTTATTCCTGTGATTCCACAAACATTTAAACGGCAGTCTACATTTTAAGCGAAGACTATAGAATAATACAAGACAAGTCACTCGTATTGTTTTGAATGGGGAAAAGTGCGACGCTTAATAAGTCCCGCCTTATAAATAATAGCCAATCGCACAACTCCAGCTGCCATTAGATGTTCAGAAGCGCGCTTCCACTGTGCATTAGCTTGACCTGCCTGAAAACGTTTGTTTTCTGTCATGATTCGAGCGTTTAAAAACAAAATGTGTAGTCAGATTTCAGTGGTGATTTCAAATATGAAATTTAATCATAAGCTTGGCGAACAGTTTTGGAGAATTTGATGTTTCCCCATTCAAAGAGATAGGAGCTGTACTTGCATGCCTGAGACGCGTTTCAAAGATGGCCGCCGAGTGAAATGACTTGTCTTACAGGCACTTTGATTTTAAGTCTGTGTATGCAATATTAAACAGGTGGACAACTTTACTACATCTCTAAAATTTTGAAAGCTGTCGATTGATCAAAATTCTACATATCAGTGTCTCTAAACAACTAAACTGAATCCAAATGCCATCTAAATGAAATTAAGATCACATTGCAATATCACAGGGAGTAAAAGGGAAAGTAAAACTGCACTGTGACAGGCTCCTCCTGTTCTGTAGAGCTCCCTCAGGGCATGTGGAGCGGGACACAGAGTTCTGATTAGAGCCGAGCACTGCTGTTCACTGGCCTGTTCAGGCCAAAGGGGGGCTCTCTGTGTGGGCCACTTGTCCATGCATGTCATCTCTGTAAATGCTACAGTGGGTTTTTTTGGGGAGGGTGGGGGGACCTCTCAAGATTACTCCTGTTTCTGAGCATCAGGCATCTCAGTGACATGCCTTCCCTCCCAGAGATGCTTTAAAGAGAACTCGACCAGAAGGAGTGGGATAAATCGCTCTCAATCCAGCACTTGTGTCAATAATGGCACCCTGTAGTTAAAGCTCATCAAGCTGAATCTATTTATTTATTTATACTCAATATTCATGTCATAACTGAAGAACAAACACGCTGAACCTAAAGCTTAATTGAACTTTAAAAACTTTAAAATTCATCGCCTCGATAGATTTAGCTCTATACATGGCAGTCTGACTTTGTATTATTAATAATTAAGACATATTAATGTGAAATGTATTAGTGTTAACTGAAATTAAGAATTATAGTTAGTCAATTATCTGATGCGTTGACCAAACCTTTCAGTATTAAAAGAAATAAATCTACAGAGACCTGCAATACAACATTTTGTTTTCTTCACAGATATTTGTGAACAAATGTGTATCTGAAAAAAGTCTCACTTGAGGCTGTTTTCTTTAAACAGAGCAAACTGTTAGCAATTGAAAAACAGGCACAAGGTCGGTCGGTCGGATGTTCTCGTATTGATAAGCTGACAGAAGGATGTAAGACAATGATTTCTATTAAAAAACAGACAGACAGTTGAGTGCTGCAAGGCTGTTTGGCCATTGTGCAGTTTAGTCAACATTATCCCTGCACTTTTTATTGTCATTTGATGTTGTTGAACTCTTGTTCCAAGGTTAGTTTACTTCTCCTCAGTGTAAAGCTGTTTTCATTAATTATGTAAAAAATAGTCCCGGATTTAACATTTCGCTCTTGTGTTAACATTTTAAAATGTTATTTCACCGTCTTTATTCGATTTTTATTTTTTTGATTTCCTAGTTCAGTCTAAGTGCATCCTTTGCTAACAAACTGGCCTTTAGCAGGAACTTTCAAAAGGTTTTAAGGTGAAACAGCGTGCCATCATTATCTGATCAACAAGAGCACAGTTTCAAACAACACTGAAGAATATTTCACTTCAGATGTTTTAATTCAAAGAAACGTGTTTACTGGTGGAAAGATCACATCTGCTTCTGTTTAAAGGGTCTTTATCGTGAAACTCCGTGAGTATTTTTAGTTAATACACCTGAAAAAAAAAAAAGAAGACGGGATAATTGCTAAAGGCTGTGTGCCGCTGTGTGGTACAGCAACTAAACTCAGGATGAAAGTGATTAATCCACCGTGCTACCAATTCCTGCGAGAGAAAGATGGAGAGAGGGAACGAGAAGGGAGAGAGAGAGACATCTCCAGATGTAAGACCAAATCCAGGTACATTATAAAATAGGTCACATTTCCCAGAATGCCCCTTCTCTCTTGTTTCCAAAATGAAATTGCTCCATTTTTCTCCCTCCACATGCTGAATGACTCGAGGTGTCTCAAGGGCCTGGTGTATCAAGAGGGCAGAGACAGAAGTAATTCGGTCCTGGCTGTTCGTTAGGCTCCATGTGAGAGTCTCTCCCCAGTCGGAACAACAATTACGGCTGTATGATTAATCCACCGTGTTGACCCGCTCAACACAAAGAAGATGGTTGGCCGCGTTAAGGCTTTAGCGTTGGAAGCGTTGCACCAGGGCATATTTGCAAACATGGCGGTCACAAGGAGGTTTAACATGGTCATGCCAGTTTTTGGCGCTCAAAAGGAGAGCATGAACCATCTGGGATCTGTGCCACATGGAGAGTCATGGGATGCTATCCAAAGCTACTTGGAAATGCCAGTGTGTGAATTCACACCATAATATATTGGCACTTAGCTTTCTGGAATTCTAGGACTTGAATGCTGGACTGCAGTGCCAGCTTAGGAAATCTCTCTCTCGCTCTCTAATTCAACCCCATCAATAACTGAAACTTGAGCAGACAGACTGATTGACTTAACTGTTGTGCTCATTTGCATACACTTAGCCTCTTGTCTATCAGTCCCGGAAAACAATCCCAGCATGCAATTGTAAGCTATGTTTGTAAAAAAAATGAGCTTGCTTTAAACAGGCAAAGCACTTAGGCATTAAAACAAGCTGTTAAGGATGTTTTTGATGTCCAGATGGGGAAAGGAATATGACACTGGCTTTAATTGCTCCTGGATTCTGAGTGGATGGAAGTACTTTGAATTTTCTGTCACTAATTTAAATGTGGCAAATGGATTTCATTCCAGTTTTCTATGTCTGTTTTAGTAGTAGTAAGGAAGAATCACTATCTATCTATCTATCTATCTATCTATCTATCTATCTATCTATCTATCTATCTATCTATCTATCTATCTATCTATCTATCTATCTATCTATCTATCTATCTATCTATCTATCTATCTATCTATCTATCTATCATTTGTAATCCATCCATCATCCATCCATATACACTGTACAAATGTTTGGGGTCTGTAAGGATTTTAAAAATTATGCTCATCATTATGCTTATGCTCATCATAATAAATCAAATAAAGGCTCCCAAAAATACAGTAGTAATTATGTGGAATAATATTAAAGTTTAAAATAACTTTTTTCATTTTAAAATGTAATTTATTCCTGGGATGGTAAATAGAATTGTTAGCATCATTACTCCAGTCTTCAGTGTCACATGATCCTTCAGAAATTATTCTAATATTATTGTCAATGTTCGAAATAGCTGTGCTGCTTAATATTTTTGTGGAAACTGTGAAACACTCATGCTTGTTTAATTTATAGAAAGTTAGAAGAAACAGCATTTATTTGAAATAGACATTTTTATTTGTAACATTACAAAAAATATATATTTGTTTTTAATTCAATGCATCCTTGCTGACTAAAAAAAGAAAAAAATTCTTTAATAAAACATTTTAAACTGAAATGTATATTTATTGTGTACTGTATACAAATGTTTGTCTATATAATTTCACATAAATATAAATAATTTGTAATTATAATAATTTGTATTCATAATATTTGAGCTGCCTGTGTGGCTGAACACATAAACAGAATTACTTTTCTGTCACGACAGACCTAATCAGTTTCCTACTTTTCGTTTTTCCTCATTCTTACTTTATCTCTCTCTTTCTCTAATCTCTTCCGCTCTGTCTATTTCTCTCCTTCTCCAAACTGCACTGACAACTAGATGTGGCTGTGGCCTTTATACACAGAGGCAGAATGGGAAAACTATTTATTCGTTCTGAGAACCGTATGATTTTTCAAGCCGGAGGGAGACTTGATTGGTTCCAGGGAAGAAATACCAGCTAACAAATCACACAGGACTCTGTGCTCTGAGATCGTCGTGTAGCGCGTGAGCCAAATCTCCACGGTCTTATATGCTACACAGAGAAATCTGAAGGGAAGATGTCCAGCGTCCTCCATATAACCGTTCAGAGACTTCCCTTTAGAGGAGAAACATGGTCAGAACGTCCCCTTTGCACCCTAAACTTCGCTGTTACCATGGCGCCTTGAGGTACCCAGTTGCTCAAACTTGTGTGTGCCATCTGATTGGCCTGAAATCTCAGCGAGAGTAAAAGCTGGCTGAAGTCTAATCAGTAAGATATGAGTAATGGGGTCTCAGCTTCCTTCTTAATAAAGTCAGCATCTCTGGGACCTTCCCCAACAACAACCACCCCCTAGCCGGCCCGTTCTGGCATCTTCAAATAGTCCCTCCTCTTCTCACGTCTTACTGCCCTCTCTCTCTCCATCGCTGTCTCTCTGGAGCACTCAGGATGTAGCAGCTGCTTGTTGCCTTTGATTTAGACTTGCCCTAGATATGCTCTCTAATGAGCTGAGTGCCCAATCAATAATTTACCTGAGTCTGAGTGAGAAGCAAGGCTGATCAGTGCTGTTTAAAAAGAGAACTGCAATCAGTGCTATTCACAAACAGTTTTTTGACTCATCCTTCCATTTTTCTCTTTCTCTCTTTTGCTATGTGCCATTGTTTGTGATACAAGACGATAAACTTCCCACTGATTTTTTTTTCTTCCAGTTCCTCCTGATGACCCTGTGATAATCGGAGCACCTGTGGTGAGCTTGCGTGCAGGGGACTCGCTAAACCTCACCTGCCATGCTGACAATGCCAAACCGGCCGCCTCCATCATCTGGATCCGTAACGGAGAGGTCCTGAACGGTGCGGCGTACACCAAGGTACGGCAGGTCCTGCTGCTGGCAGTTTTTATATCAACAAAAATCAATACAGAAACATGATGGAACTATGGCCTGTTTCAAAATCATTTTAGGCATCATACATTTTGTTCAAATGTTTGATCAAAAGCACCTAATGTTCGAAAATCTGTTTAATTTCAAATTGAATGTTCAAATTCACCTATTATGCCCACAAATTGTGTGTTTTTGACTCGGTTTAAAAGTGCATCTGATGCCCAAAAATGCAGTTTCAAACATTTTGATTCGGTTCAAACGTGATGCCCAAAAACACAGTTTTGAATGTTTCATTTAAAATTGAATGATCAATTTTGCATATAATGTATATGTGATCCCCTAAAAAAGCTCTCTCAAACTTTTTGATTCAGTTCAAATGTGCACTTGATTCCCAATAGCTGTTTTAAATGATTTTGAACCATTTCAACCAATCACATGATGCCCAAAACCACTTTATTGAGTGTTTCATTTTAAATTAAATAAACAAATGTGCTTATGTTGTCCAAACATTTTAATCTTAAATGTTTCACATGTAATTTGAACATTCAAATACTCCTGTGACACCCCCCAAAAAACCTGTCTCAAATGTTTGATTCAAATCAATTCAAATCGCCCAAAAAACACTGTGTCATATCAGGTACACTGTATCGGGTGTTTCATTTTAAACTGAATGATCAAATTAAATGAATTCAATTTAAGCATTTGATCACTTATTTGGTATTACATACCAATAATATACTCAAATTTTCTGTAACATTTCTTTGTTACATACATTTTAAACTCAAATTTCACTGAGAGATTTTAACATTTGGACATACAAACATTTTGATCCATTTTGAATGTTCAAGTACTTCTATGATGCCCAAAAATGTTGTCTTGAGTGTTTAATTTCAAAGTGAAATTCAGTGTGTGCATCTGATGCTCAGAAATGTCAATTCAAACATTCAAACATGCAATTAATAGCCAAAAAACCTGTACCAAGTGTTTCATTCCAAAGTGAATGATCAAGTCTATGATGCCCAAAACACTGTGGGCTCTATCTTGCACCCAGCGCAATTGACTTTGTACACTGACGCATGTATCATTCCTATTTTGCACCCGCGCAAAGCGGGCTTTTCCCTCCACAGACGCGCGTCGGTAAACTAGGAAATGAACTTGCGCTCCCTGGGCGGGTCGGCGCAAAAAGGAGGCGTGTTTCGGCGCAAACATTCCCTAGTGCTATTTTGCATTTCCAGAAAACAATTCCGCCACTGACCAAAAAAAAACTGGTCTAAAGTCAATGGCGTGTTGCGCGTTGTTCAGAATGCTATTTTAAGCGCGCATGCTTGGCCATAATGTAACGGGTGCACAACGCGCACACACTTTGATTCTCTCATCAAGACAGATGCAGTAGTTTTTATTTTTGCAAATCATACATTATAACAAGGAAATATATTACCATATGTGGTGTCCATGAAGATGTGAAAAAATAGGCATAAATCTAGCTTACACATTTACCAGTGTATATTGGTAATTTTTCAGGCAAATTGTAGTAATGACGGATCAGACCTGTTTGCCCAATAGTGGCAAGACACATATGTATATAAGGACATCTGACAAATTATTTTGTCCGTCAAGAACTAGGAAAAAAAAATCGGAAGACTGCGAAATCACCTTTACCATAATGTAAGTACATTAAAAACCCTACTCTTTAACTTACCAGTTAAGTTGAGCTTTCTCATATTTTTTTTCTATTGATTTGGGTGGTGTTGTCCCATCCCCAATGTCAATTCTCTTTATTTTACGGCCCTGACGAGAACATCAATCTCCTCGGCTGTGAACCGCTCCTGGCGTGCGCCTGGTAAATGCGCCATAATAATAACAATCCGCCATGCGACATGCGCTCCTGCTCTTAAAGGGTATGTTGGATGACGCTCTGATTGGTTTATTTCACGTTACGCCCAAACCACACCTATGAATAATGAAGCTACTTCAGACCAACCTCTTTTAGATTTGCGCCAGGCGCAAGAGGCATTTATCCCGCCGGGAAAATAGCAACAGCGCCGGGATCCGCCCACAAAGTTACTTGCGCTTTGCGCTTTGACACTTGCGTTTCAGATTGTGCGCTGGGTGCAAGATAGGGCCCTGTATGTTTTAGATTTAGTTTGAACATTCAAATGCGTCCTGTGATGGCTTGAATGTTTTAGTTCAGTTTAAATGTGCATGCATTCATTTTGAATGCTCAATCACTTCTACATCACCCAAACATGCTGTATATGTGAACAGCCATATAGGTTTTTGAGACAGCCTGTGTGTCTGACAGAACTTTTTTGCCTACAGTATATATTTTCAATATCACGTGTAAAAAAAAAAGTGTCTCTAATGAAATCCTGCACTTCGCCTGACTGCGTGTCCTCGAAACTCTCAGCTCTGTCAAATTAATGACAAGTGAGGACTAATTTTTAATTTAATCCTTGGGGCAAAGTGAAGCTGTAATGCAGTGCTTTAAATATGTCATAATGGAAAGACATTCCAGCACTCCATTATGAATGTGTTCCTCAGCAATTTGCTCAGTTGGTCGGCTTTAGGGAGGAAATTGAGAGAGAAGGAAATGTGTTTAAAGGGCCGCTCATACTATGATTGGAGAGCGTAATCTGCTCATTTTGAGTAAGCCGAACCCCTCAGCACCCACCGGAGAGAGTCCCTTCATTAATTAACCAGGCCTAATTTAGACACTAAAGTAAGCTAGACAGGTTACCTTTTTTTTCCCAACAGAAGTACTGCTTTCAAATCTGTTCTACACTTGGGAGACTCTTTTAAATGCCTCTGAAATGATCAAGTACCTCCATGAGACGGATATAAACAAAGCTTTTCACGTCTCGAAAGTCATTCCAGTGTAAACTGGATATTAGATGAGAGACAAATCGTTGTTTTTTTTTAATGAAAACATGAGTCTTGTAAACCACTGATTCTTGAGTGCTGGGACAAAACAGCCTGGATAACGGAACAGAGAAATGTACTGAGGAATTATTTTGGATTAACATGTTCAGAGGTGCTGGATCAACCTCCTGCTTCTTCTGTTTTTCCTTGATGCAACTCAGTGTGTCAACACGATTAAGGATGAATTGAGATTACAGGATGATTTCACACTGATTTTCAGCTTCATCTATTGAATTGTCACCACAGTCAGACAGAAAATCAACAGCATTGACAAAATAACCATAATGCATTTAATCACACACACATACAGTGCCGTAGCTGTTTTTTTTTTTTTTTTGGTTCCTGCTAATAGAAACATCAAATAAGTGGAGATACCTTATACATCTTTTATGCATATATATCTCTGTTTCTATTTTTCATAAGTTATACATTTTATATAATATTTTATAGTTTGAAATGATTTATGGTCTGAGGACAGGCGTTTCTGGTTGGAGTGTAGTGAGTGATAATGTAATTTCATAATACTGATAAAATGAACAGTAGTTGAAATGTTGCTTTTGTGTAAAGATCACTGTAGTGGTCATCTCTGACAAGTGTCATAGTGGAAATGTTGCTGTTTTCGCAACTGATGGCTGGTAAACGTCTGAGAATGCTTTGTCTCATCTCTCAAGATTCAGTGAAATATTCAAATGTCAGAATGTTGGATTTATGGGTTTAACTTGATTTTGGTCTAAAACTTTGATTTATAACTGAACACACTGCAAGTCTAATGACTGGAGAGCCTCGTCTCATCATAACACAATTACCTTTTAGAAAAATGTCAGATGATAAACGCACAAGAGATTTGAATTTTTCATATTTCTCCAGGAATCGAGCTCCACTCTTTATTGGGTTATTTGATTAATTCTCAGAGAGAATCTCGTGTAGCTGCGAGGCAGACGGGTGTTTTAGATGAAGTCAATATCCTTCAAATATCTGTTCCAATTTTTTAATAATCTTTCCTCAATAAACACTGTTCCTCTGTAATAGCTTGAATACCAGAGCGCAAAAGTGCAGGTAATATCGCCGTGAATAAGCTGCTTTGTGACTGACATGTGAAGTGTGTAACCTCTACGCCAATGAAAGATTCCTGTGTAATACTCTTGATACAGATTTCAGCACAAAGCCAGTCTGATAGCAAAGCGAACATTTCGAGAATGCTACAGTATATCTGCACGTTCAGGCCTTAAACACGTGCTGATTTGGTGCTCGAGACTCAAGGGTTGTTGGGTAGATGGTTTGTTCACAGACCTCCAACAGAGAAGAGCTGATTGCAAGTTTGGAAATCTGTCTTTGACCTACACTCAAGAGGACGCATAAAGACAGACCATCTTGAGTTGTTTGGTTAATACTTTTTCTTTTCAACTGTGCAAGTATGGAGTATCGTTGACCATCTGTGAAGTGCTGCCCCACTATACTTTAGTGCTCACAGTGTTTGTGTTTTCATGCAGACGCTGTTGCGAGATGGCAGAAGAGAAAGCACGGTGAGCACGCTCCACGTCTCCTCCTCGAACATCGAGAGCGGCCAGCGGATCACCTGCCGTGCCTCCAACAAAGCGGCGCCCAACGGCAAGGAGGCCACGGTCACCATCGACATCCAACGTGAGTGAATCTTCCACCGACTGTGCTTCTGTTCAAACATAATTAGCGGCAGACATACTCGAGCTCACGTTCCCCTTCCAAATCCTGCGACCTGCATTCTGTTCTGAGCGCTTCTTGTGTTTTCCTGTCTGTGTGGATAAATTATTCACATGTGAAAATCCGCTATGTGCTGTCCTATTTTCTTTATCCAAACAGCCGTTGTGTATGCATGCGATCTGATGTCTGAGCACATGTCGTACTTCGCTCCACAGACACACAAGACTTGACACAATTTTTGTTTCTCCTTGTTTTTTATTTTGGAGAAGAAATTGTAAAAGTGACAGTTTCTCTGCAGGCAGCATAGAGGGATGTTGCAAAGCTTTAAGCCGGTTATTGTAGACATAAATGCTAATTATTAGCTTTTTAAACATCGGAAGAATTGAGCAACACCAGATCCTGCTTGTGTATACGGGCATTTTGCTTATTTTTTATTTATAGCAGGCATAAGCTCCGCTGTCAGAAGTGTATCTGAAAGCGCTAAAATGAAAGGCCTTAACTAATTCAGCGCGAAGATTAGCATTTGATGAAATATTTCTGACAACGTACGCATAGGGAACAAAGGCATTCTTTCAGCTCTCTCAAGTGTTGAAAGATATTAACTCTGACTAATAAAGCAGAAAATATATCATATTGAAAGATCCACAAGGTCTGACAGCTCCTTTCTTCACGTCCGTAAAGTCTGGGGTTTTTTTGCCCAGAAGGAATGCGCCTCAGCACAATGGAGCTCAAATTCTGAATTGGAAGCATAAAACGGAAAACGTTTGTCTGTTTGTTTGTCTGTTTTTTGCTCCTCCGGACTCGGCCCAAATCATTTTGTCATGCAAAACAATAGAAGAGTTTTACTGTAAGCCTCTTTCCACCCTGAATTTCGCAGACGCCCCTGATTGGTCAGTTTCCATGATGTCACTACTGTGAGCCAATGTAATGCTTTGTTTAATTAATCCCGATTGAAGGAAGTCAAACCAGCCAGGTTTGAGATTATATCTACTTTCCTACACAATCTGTCAAAAGATTGGATTTTTTTTAATGTTTTTGAAAGGAGTCTCTTATGCTCACAGAGGCTGATTTTTACTCAAAACGGTAACACTTTATAATCTGCACGCTATTAATCATTAGTTAAGCATGAGTAAACAGTTAATTAATCATTTATAAAGCATTAACAGACATTAATAAGCAGTTTATAAATACAGCTATAAATGTTTTTTTGATTTATAAGCATATTTATGTGTTTTTTTTATTTATAAGCATATCTATAATGTGTTTAATAATTGTATTTTCATACTTTGTTAATGATTAATTAATAATTTCTGAGTGAAGTATAGCATTATTTACAAACCAGTTATTTAAGAGTTGTCAGTGGTTCATAAGATCACTTAGAAAGTGTAAGTAAATGGAGTAAATTCGGGTAGTTATAAATTAGTAGCATTTAGTAGTGTGAGCTCATCTAAAGTGAGCCTTGTAAATCATTACTAGAGAAGATTTAAAGTCGCAGTAATCTTCTAAACATAAAAATGAAACAAACACAACACAGTGATACAGAACATACAAATATTTAGCAGCCTTTAAATCTCCTTTATTCACCCTCAAGTTGTTTCAAACATTTATTAATTTCTTTCTTCTGCTGAACACAAAGGAATATATTTAGAAGAATGTCAGTAACCAGAAAGTTGATGGACCACATTTCGTCAAGATTCGTTTAGCTTACGATTCAGGCTGGCTCACTTGAACTTTCCTTTAGCCAGCTTAATCGTAATAATTACAGCGTGTCTAACCTGCGCCTGTGCACTCTGTCATTTGAGATGTGCCAGGTCTAACACGAGGAAGCAGTTCAGTGAAGCAGAGACCCCGCTGTAGGCCACACACTGAAAGAACATGTGCTGGGTAAATAAGTAATGACTGAGAGCAGAGAGGTGCTAGAACCTTTGGGCCACGGCATCCCACGGGGACCTCGAACTGGCATCAGGGGCGTTTTCCTGATGCTTCATGTCTTCAATATTCAGAAAAGACAGCTGTTAAGTGAGGAGCCATAATGGAAATGTGTTTTTTGGCAGACCTGGCAGTTTGAAGAGCTCACAAAATATTTTCCACTATTCCCGGAGATTATTTACCGAAAACACTTTCATTATATCACATGCTGTTTTTTTCCATTTATCCTTCTCTGTAGGTAATTGCCCAAACACAACAGTTATAAAACCTGCGGGTCTGATCAAATACTGCAACGTGACAGAGTTCCAAGAGTTCATCAGAGTAATGGGAGAATGTTTAGATTTCATTTCATCTGAAGTTTTTTGTTCCGCCTAAAGTGTACCGCTAATAAACAACGCTATCAGTGGGTACAAGTCACTGGTGACCTAAATAAGCATGTTGCTTTTCACTTATTACTGAGATACTCTGGCCCTTCTCTTCATATTAGACAGGAAACATTTGCTCGTAATCATTTATAAGCTCTTGGCTGTGAAAGCACTGGCCTATTTATCAGGGCTCCTGCAGAACCAGCTTCATCTGTCCTGACCCTCCTGTGAAACACAACAATTGCACTATGACCACTTGGGCTCTCCTTCTGACCAACAATGATCTGGATCATGGGTCCACAAAACCTTTTGTACTTCTATGCTGATGTCATGAAGATTTACAGTAGGTCCCCCATAGAATGCGGCCCATATTGGATCCCGGGCTAACAAACCAGCTGATTGTTAATATGTAATAGTAATATAAAATATTGAATCATAATAATATATAATATATAATATCTATAAAAACATGTATTTATTAATATTGAAGGAAAGAGAGAGAGAGAGGAGAGAGAGAGAGAGAGAGAGAGAGAGAGAGAGAGAGAGGAGAGAGAGAGAGAGAGAGAGAGAGAGAGAGAGAGAGAGAGAGAGAGCGAGAGAGCGAGACTGATGCATTTGATTTGATCAAAAATACAGTATGATTTTATTTGGTGCTCTAGAAACATTTTGGAAAATATTATATATTGCTTCCTTGATAAAATATGTATGATTATTAATTAGAATGAGTCACAATTTTGTTATTCTATATTAATGAATACATGCAATTTAAAACACATTAATGGTATGGTAATGTAGTTCAGGCAATGTACATGCGATGATGCGGCTGAAGCAAATGCAGAAGCATGATCCACGTGCAGCAGTGATTTTATTAAATAAACTTGAAACTAAACAAATACAGACACGGGAACAGGACTCGGGAAAATACCACGTTACAACATTAAGAACTCACAAAGACTGAACTAGACACGGGGCTTAAATAAACAGGCAAACAAACTAAACAAGATAACACGGGGGTGTGGCTAAAACAACTGGGGTGACTAGTTACATGACGGGGAACTACCAAACATGGAAAACGACAGGGGAGCAGAGACAGTAATCATGACAGAACCCACAACGTGACATAATAGTATTTTTGCAGGATTTCTAATCATTCACTGAAAAGTGCTCTCAGGTTTTAGGTGGACTGAACGTGCAGACCGAACTCTTTATGACACCAGCTGTAGCATTAAACCAGAATAAACCAACTGGGTCCTTTTTGGAAATTCATAGTGGTTTTATTCGGTCTGTTCAGCAGGGATATGTGCATTTGTTTAATCAGTTCGGCCCTGAGCAGATGGTCTTCCAATGTGCCAGAGTTAAGGGTTCGTATCGCTCTTCATTGATATGGGTGCTACTTTTTAATTAGTCTGACACCCTCCTAGACTTCCATTCTAGATGGCATTGATTATTTCCATGGAAGCGGACATTACAAAAAAGAATTGATGATGGCGAGTAATGGAAAGTATCTTGGTGGTTCCTCTTCGCACAGCACAATTTCGATAAGGATCTCTGGACTCAACCAATCTTCATTGGCTAGATACACAAATTAATCTGCGACGTGTTGACATTCACATCTCCTTTCATTCACATGTTCTCACTTTAAAGTTCATCAGTGCCTCTGAACCACATACAGTAATTAAAACTTCCCCATTAAACAACACGGTTTCATATTTCATAAAAGGTTCTCAAAGCTTGTAACCCACATCAATCTACATGCACACTTCACTTTAGCCCCTTTTGGATTTTCTCCCTCTTACGACTCAAAGTAGATTTGGCTTTATTGTAAAGGCGGCTAATATTCTTCACAGCGAGTGCCACAGATAACGGCATCTCATCTGACCCTTTGCTTGAACGTGGCGTAAAGATCTTCAGCACCGTTAGCTCGTGGGCCTCTGCGTAGCGGTTCGTTTAAGAATTAGCACCCAGGAGAATGTCTCTCTGCTTCTCAAAGTAATTGCCTTGTAAATAAGAGCGGGATTGAAACAATGCTGTTTGTTAGGAATAATTAATGACCACATGCGCACATGGAGACGCGTCTGGAGGCCTCTCGTGAGCTCCTGTCGGGCGAACGCACTCACTCCACACAAAGGAAACTGACAAGAGGTGCTTCATCAAGCTCAAGGAAACACTCATTCGCATCCCCCTTGAGTCCTCCATCCAAAATAGATGCATGCCTCTATGTTTAGAGGACATGGCGGTTTTCGGATGCATATTTACATGCAATACTTTTTTGGTTTTTCGGGAAACTGGAAACCTCCCTAATTCCCAATGTTACCACAATCCAGTGTAAACTTCATTTAAAATGGATGATCACAAATCAATGTTGATTCTGTACCATCTGAGGGCCTGGTAGTTTTCTTAGCTGCCCATGCGGCTTAAAGGACTACTTCTAGTGTTCTCAACGGGCCTGAAAATTACAACCCGACCCGACCCGGCCCGTGGCTTTTAAAGCCCGACCCGATGTAACCCGACACATCAACATGAAGTATCTGCCCGAACCCGGCCCGCGGCCCGACGCCGCCGTCTTTTTTTCTTTTTTTCTCATACACATATATCATGACCAGCAGACGGGAATCCAAATCAACCTTTAATGTTCACGCCTTTTAACAATACAAACAACTAAAACAATCAACTTTAAATATATAAATAGGCTATATAAACATGCCTTAAATAAAAATGTATGGCGGCTCAGGCTGGACGACCCTGTTTTTTTGCTGTCATACTTCATCAGCACCTTGCATTTTGAGCATTGCACATAACCTGTCGAATTTCCACCAGAATCCAGCACCACTCCAAACACTTTCCAGACCTCTGATTTTCCCACTCCTTTAGTAGAGACGGTGAATTCACCTGCGGCAAGTTTACTTTTTACAAACTCCGTCTCCATCTTCTCCAGGCTAAAGGCGCGTGCACGCAGCGGCGTCAGTCAGCTGTCAGGTGGTCTGCTGCTCCCGCGAGCCGCAATGCACGTTGCAATGCACGCAGGCGCGCAGCAGCCAGACTTTCTTTACGGTGAACAGCAGAAATGATTAATACATGTTTTTTTGTTTTTTTTTTACTGAGTGGAAAAAATTAAGCCCGAGGTCCGACCCGACCCGAGTCATTTGCTTATATTTTCGACCCGAACCCGGCCCGAACCCGCGGGTCCCGTCGGGTTTGTCGGGCCGACCCGACCCGTTGAGAACACTAACTACTTCCACTGAGCCTGGTGGTGGCATAGTTCCGTTTTCAAACACCGTGGCTCGCTGGTTTCTTGTTAATGTATGTTTTCAATGTGCTGTAAATTGAAGTTAAAGGATTAATTCACTTTTTAAAAAACTTTTGCTGATAATTTACTCACCCCCATGTCATCCAAGATGTCCATGTCTTTCTTTCTTCAGTCGAAAAGAAATTAATGATTTTGATGAAAACATTCCAGGATTTTTCTCCATATAATGGACTTCAATAGTGGCCAAAACAGTTCAAGGTCCAAATGAGTTTTCAGTGCAGCTTCAAATGACTTCAAATGACAAATGACGATACCAGACGATGAATAAGGGTCTTATCTAGCAAAACAATGCGCCATTTCGGAAATAAATAAAACAGTTAAAGTATTATTAGCACAAATGCTCGCCTTGTTCTTTCCTGAGATGTACGTTTGTGATTCTCCTGTTCGAACTCGTTCATTAAAATGAACAAATCTTTTTTCGAGTCATTTTATTCATTCAACGAACGGAATGACTCGAAAAAAGATTTGTTCATTTTGAACGAGTCTTTTTTCGAGTCATTTTGTTCATTCAACAAACGAAATGACTCGAAAAAAGTTTTGTTCATTTTAATGAATGAGTTCGAACTGGAGAATCACGAACACGCATCTCAGGACAGAACAAGGCGAGCATTTGTGCTAATAATACTTTAACTGTTTTATTTATTTTCGAAATGGCGCATCGTTTCGCTTCAATGGCTACTATTGAAGTCCATTATATGGAGAAAAATCCTGGAATGTTTTCATCAAAATCATTAATTTCTTTTCGACTGAAGAAAGAAAGACATGGACATCTTGGATGACATGGGGGTGAGTAAATTATCAGCAAAAGTTTTTTAAAAAGTGAACTAATCCTTTAAAGTGAGTGTCAGCAAGAAGATTTAAAAATTCAGACTGCAATGTTGCAGTGCAATACCTGATGAATAAGATCAGAACAAATGTTTATTTATTTGTATTAAATATTTTTATTAAGTATTGTATTTTAATCACTATACTTTAATTTTTTCATTGACAGTTATTTCACTTAATGTAAATTACATGTTTATGCCAACATTCATAATATTCTAAGTAGTAGTACTTTCAGTGTAATAAGATTTTTTTATGTTTAAATTTATTAGAGCACATAACATTTATAGCACACTCATTCAACTATTTTAAAAAGACTTGTTTATCAGTCAAATCCATTTTTAAATAGAAATGCAACAGGTGCACTGAATTTTTTTTATGTAAAATCTATTTTTACTAGGAAACTGCTAATAATTTCACAGTTTATGGTAACAGATTGAATTTTGAGTGAATTTATGATGTCGAAGTAGTGAAATTGTATTTTATTGTAAAAAGTACTCCAATAATCTCCCAAAATCATTATTACAGTATATGAAGTATGTGTAAGTGAAAAATACTGTTAATGATAAGACGAGCATTGGACTGCTGCCGGTTGTTGGGGAAATATATTTGCCGTTAGCAGTCTGCAGCGCGCTTTCAGAAACCCTTCTCCTTCCCCAGCTCCACCTGTATAGATCTGCAACGGGGGTTATGTCATGTATGTTATACAGTATGTGCAGCAGCAGTATGTCTAGTGGCAGTAGCAAGTCTCTGTACGCTCTGCAGCAGCAGCAAAAATCAATAGCAGCAACGTAGCAAATCTATTCCATCAAGACCAAATACATTAAAATTGCTGTATCTATTACTATGCCCATCTCTCCAAGAGTTGTCATGACAGAAATATATTTATAAGAACATTTCAGCTGGTTTAATGGATAATTCACAGTTTAAATCAACTGACAGCCTTGAAAAGTAGTAATAATCTGCATTCTTATGAGGAACTCTATGCATGTAGACTGAACTCTGTTACCTGAGTCGTAATAAGTTGAAGGTGGACGAAGTTGAGCAAGTAGTCCATTTGACGCTTGCTAACCGCTTACACTTTATCGCTGTTATTGTTTTTCTAATATGTTCGAATACGCCGCTATTTCGTTTCGCGCTTTTCAGAAAGCCTTCAGGATAGTTTTAAATGACTAGTCCCACGCCATAAGGCATTATGAATGAAACATCTGTCCTTGGTACAAATACGTTAGGCGAGTGACGGGTGCAGACTGCTAATGAGAAATCAGACCCAGCGCTGTGTCTGGGCTTTCCAGAGGCCTCTAATCACATTCAGACCTGTGGGAGGTGACAGATCCGTCCACTGTGCTTTGACAGGACTGGGGCAGATTGTAGGAGCTTTTCTCATATTAAAGTTTCAGGATTTTTGGGGGAAAACAGCAGGAGGAACCACTGCTGTCTGGAATTGCTGTGATTTGTCGGTATGTTGCTGATGTTTCTACCGCTGGCCTAGTTAATGTCCAACATGCCCTGTGTCCAAACAAACACACGGCACAATCATGCTTTCACAGACACTTCTTCAGCTCTGAACGTGTCAGCGCCTGTCTGTCCGCTGTCACTTCCTGTCTCACATCTGCCGTCAGTCCTGTCTGACTGTTTGGGTTTGGGTGTGTGTAATTGGAAAGGAGGGAACGAAAGCAAACTATGTAAGATTGCCTTGATCCAACCTATAAATTTCATACACATTTCAAACTTTTTTAATTGAAATTGAAAATTTTTTTCACGAGAATTCTAGCGCTGCATTAAAACGCTGCATTCTTCTGAAACGGCTCGATAAAAAGTCTGGGGTTAAATATCGCTTTTGCTTAATGTGAATTTGGCCACTGTTTGTTTAATTTGAGTAATCAATCTATTTGTTCATTTCGCCAAAAACTCTCTTTAATCATGCTCATTTAAAAAGTTGTTTAAATTCTAATTCAGTTGTTAGAAGGCGAGTTAAGGCGCCAATTAATCTTAATGCAAAGTAGCTCTTATTACTGGGGGAAAAAAAGAATAATCAAGCCGTTCCCACTTTTTAGAGTATTTTTAGTTAGTTCTTTAATCCGCAATTAATCTTTCTGACGAGTGTTTATTAATGAGTGTTTTGAGACATTCTGTGGGAAGATGAAGCTGACCGGCTCTCTCTGCTCCTCCAGATTTCCCACTGGTGAACCTCTCTGTGGAACCGCAGCCTGTTCTGGAAGGCAATCTGGTCAAGTTCCATTGTGCTGCTAAAGCGAATCCCCCTGTCACTCATTACAGGTGAGAGCTCCACTCACACACACTCAGACTGAAACACTGGTTTTATGTCCCAGTATCTCCTTCTTTTACTCTCCTGATGTTTTTGTTATTGTGCGCAATAGGTCTTCGCAGAAAAACCACATCAATTTCTCATGCGAACACATGTTCATCTCATATGCGTGTGAACAGCATGATAAATTAATGTTTTTGTTTCAACACGTGATCATATGAAAATAGCATTTGAGGCACACTGTGTAGAATTGTAGCTTGCGTTAAATTTTCCAAAACCACACAAAAATCATATGCGAATCTAGTCATTTGAAATTATTATTTTTTTAAATTACATTACTTTGTAGCAAAAAGGTAGAGTAGGCAGTGGCCACAGTGCAAGTTTTAAAGTTGTTTAAAGGTGCTGGTTGTGACATCACAGCGTTTTGAAGGCTTAGCTCATAGATATGAATTAATTGATGATTGATATGATCTTTAACATGGTAGATATGCACTAAGTTTGGGATCTGTAAGACTGTTTTTAAAAGAAATTAATACTTTTATTCAGCAAAGATGCATCAGATTGATCAAAAGAGACAGTAAATACATGCATAATGTAACTAAAGATTTCTATTTTAAATAAATGCTCTCCATTTTAAATAAAACCTATAATTCATCTAAGAATCCTGAAAAATGTATCACGGTTTCCACAAAAATGTTAAGCAGCACATTGATAATAAGAAGAAATATAGTGATCTGTTGGAGAGTATTTGTTCATTTCAAAGCCAAAACAAGTAACATAAAAAAAAATGTTACGATAACTATAATTCAAGGCAAATTAACATTTCATGCGATTAATTTCATCCTAAAATCTGCCACTGCATTAGTAGTAATCTGTTGGTCAGGAACACATTTGTTTGCATTTTGTTGATTTCACTGGAACATCTTCATCATATAGAGAGAGACAGCGTCACACCTAACATCTTTTTAATCAGTGTGGAGCTAGAGATGGTCTCAAACTTCTGCCCCATAAGAGTTCCATGCATTATTCATTCCGGAGAGGTCTAAAGGAGCACAGACCGACACACACACCAGACACTTGTGCCTCTGCCCTCAGCCAGCTGGACAAAGGATCTCTCAAAAGCTCAGAGGACACTGTGTGTCTCCTGTCCCTTGACCCACTGCAGCAGGCTTCAAATGTGCGCTGTGCCACAGACCGAACCTCGGCCAAATGTAATGTCATGAAATCATCAATCAAGCACAGGGAAACTTCCACGCGGAGACTGGCTTCTTGGAGAAACACAGCATTTGAATTCACACTGCAGGAACACAGAAGCCCAACTAATTACGAAGAAAGTCATTACTGATTGCGGGAGATTTCCTGTGGGCATTACACCGTTCCTCTGAGAGGATTAGAGCTGCCTCACTAGAAAGAGGAAGGATTATTTTCACTAGCCAATATTTTATTCATGTTCATTTTGTTTACATAAATATGGAAATTAATTTAACTTTGTTTTGTTTTGTTTTTTTTGTAAGAAAAAAATGTAGCATTGCTTATTGGAGCATCCGGTCCGCCGCTCGCAGAAATAAAACCCATCACTGTCCTCCTGTGGCATTTGAAATGAGATTAGTGGAACTGTAAATTAATTAGCAAAAATAAAGCCTTTATGTTCGGCGGTCATGATGGCCATTTAAGACCTTGAGTATTTTTCATTCGTGGCTTTTCATAATTTCGTAGAGCAATATTATGGCTAATGGAATCTGGCGTGCTGTGATCTCACAGCTCCACTAGTGTTCGACTGAAATAGATTTTACATTGGTGGATGTCAATAGCAGGGTAGGGGTGTAAAAGTTTGAGTCTACTAATGAAAATGATTTTAATCAGCCCTCAATCTCCACAAAACCTAATGTTGTGCTCTCCAGCATTGTTTAAGAACATCTTGGAAGCTTCAATGGACAAAAGAACCTATTACTGTTTGTTTAACGAGATTAATGAACATTTTTTCTGCATGTTATATTGTTACGCCAGTAGTTCACCGTTTTAAATTAGTGACTGTTTTAATGAGTGAGTCATTCACTCGTTAATTATATAAAAATATACAAAAAAACATTGACAATCTTTGTGAGTGACTGGTTGAATCATTCTCTCAACTGATTCTTCCAAACTCTTGATTCACTCAGAAACTAAACAATCGAGTGAATCATTGGATCCTTACCTAAAATTTGATTCATTCAGAAATGTTACTCCTTAATTATCTTGTGGCTTAGTTTACACAATGTCTACACCAAACATGACAGTTGTCAGTTATCAGAAATTACTGTCTGGAAATAGACAGTGGACCGTGCCGCTCCACATCCGGTGTAGATAGCATCACTGATTATAATGGGTTCTATAAGCTTTTGTCGCTTTTTCCATTGGTGGACCAAAATAGGAAAAGGAACAATTAATAATTTAGCAAAAAAACCCACTTTGTTTATTGAACTGTTGTAATAAAAGCCATTTCACATTCGCAATTGTGCTGCTGGTCTGAATATCGGAACAACCGCTCTATATTGCTTAAGCATTCCTACATGTATACAAATTTACTGTGAGCACTGTGAACTGTGTTTATGATGCCAGTAAGCTGGACTGTATGGAGAAAAGCACTGCATTGTCCCAGGGAGCAGTGTGATGTAGTACGTGTGAAATTCACAGTGACAGTGAAATCGCATAGAGACTTCTGCTCTTTCTTTTCCAAGGATGTGGCCTTTCATTTATCCTAAACCTAGACCTCGCTCCACCAAAATAACACCTTCAAATGTGAAGCCATCATAGAGAGTTCAATAAAAGCCACAAAAATAAGCCACAAGAAAAGAGTTTAAGAGAACGCATCTCTTAATTCTGGCCATGAATGTTGATTTTCTTCCTAAACTCTGATGCCGGTTTCAGACTACACTAAATCAGCACGATTTTCTAAATTATGTTTCCTTGAGGGATCACCATGACATAGTGAAAAAAGATAAATGCTGGCAAATGATATAGCGAAGGAACTTCAGCAACCCGGTGAACACTGGAATTAGCATTAGGCTTGTACAACTATTTGTATATGCTTTGTGAAGTCAGTCGCTAGTTCTGCCTTTTCGATGACATCATACACGCCGTTAAAGACGGTTAGCGATGATTGGTCGGGAAGCAACGCGTAGTGTGACATGTTTCTTCATGAGTCAAAATCGCATAATCTGACAGTGACAATCGTAAAAATATCATGCAGTCTGAACAGGCATAAGAGCAGAAAAGTGGGACGTTAATGGATGGAATCAGACACGTCGGTTTTCTGCCTGTGAATAAAGTGTGTGCTTCATGTCCCTCCAGGGGCTTTCTGTCAGCGCTGGTGTTGGCGGCTTTGTTCTAGCGTAGGTGATTTGTCTTGTCTTATCCTCATTTGTCACTTCTGAAGTGTCTAATGGAAGACGCTCTGTTGGGCGTGTCGAGCATTTGATGTGAACATGTGGCTTTGCTGCTTGGCATCGGTCGGCATCAGCGTCCACGTGGCTGATTGCTTGTTTTGGCGGAGACGGTTCGTACCACCTAGTGTTTTAATTAGAAATGCAGCAGATCACAGACAGCCCTCCTGCAGCATCTTAAAAAAACAAACAATTTGGTTTTCCACGGGTGTTGTATCGGCTTACACCTTCAGAGAATGTTTTTTTTATTCTAGGTTTTGTATGTATACTCTGAATTTTGTAAAGAAAGCTGGATGTAGCAACAGACACATGGATTCGATCTGTGTATTGTGAAGGTTTGAGAGCACGATTTGTCTTTCTGGCTGAGGCTGGACATCTTTTTCTGATGTTTTATTTGTGGTTACATTACTTTTTTATTCTCATGTCCTTTTCCGAGATAAAGTTGTCACAGCTCTGTATAACACAATGTTTTCATCTTTGAATATGTCAAGACACAGCCCTTGTCTGAGCCAATGAAAGTGTCTCCCTGGCAGGAGGACGCTGTAATTTCTCAGACTGCTCTGGGTCTTGATTAAATTAAAATAAGACAGTTAATCACTTAAATGTCAAAGATCCATGGAAATTGTTTGCAGCATTTTTCCTATTTTAGCAACAAATACGAGATTAAAATAATTTCATAAACAGCTTACGCTGAATATTGGCACCATTGGAATTGATGAAATTGAATTCTCCTAACAGGATGTAATAAGCCCTTTCCGGTGTTCGTTTGAATCCGTGATGAGATGGCAGAGACCATAGTAATATCTTCATTTTAGACTCTTTTCACAGTTAATCAATTGGCCCTGGATTAGCTACACGTTTACATTGGAATGAAATGGATATCTGTCCATCGCTGCAGGTAAAACATTTCTCTTGGCCTCTTTTTTCCCCCTTCCATTCTCATCATATTTTGAGCTAGCCAGACTGTTTCCCACTGAGATTGACAGGTGAAGCCATCAGCCCTGTTCTGTGTGTGGATCTCTCTCATGTGTGTGAGTTCACATGGAGGCTGCCGTCCCCAAAGGAACAGAGGAAACTCTGCAAAAAATAAAGTTTGTTTTGGAGCCGTGACCTATAGGGTTCAGCAGTCACATACACATTGAGCCATGGTGTACATGCTGGCACAGTGGGTTTGAGTCTCAGTTCCATCAAAGTGCCCATGCAGAGCGGCTGAAGAGAGAACAGATGCACAAATGAGTGAGGGGCGTTCACAATGGACTTGTTCTTCTGTTTTGAAGCAGCTAGGTGAAGCGCAGTGAAGTGGAATTGAATGCAGGTGTCTTGAGATGCAGTTTTAGAACTAGTTTTAATTTGACATGTCATTTTAAGAACAACTCACTAATTGCATGAGACTCAGACCCTGTTTACACCTGGTATTAAGATGTGTTTTGGTAGATCAGATCACAAGTAGATGAGGAAGACCATCCTGTTTACACCTGGTATAGGCTCCTTGCACATAGCAACCTGACGTCATATCCGCAACTTCTAAATACGGCTCGCTCTCTTCCTGTCTGAAGGCGTACAGACACAACGTAGACATTTTCCGCCTAATACTACAAAACAGTACAGCATTATAACACGCATATTCTGTCAGCCCGGGATTGTTTATTAGCCTAATGTAAGCTAGCAAACTAACGTAAGCCATAAAGTTTGAGATATATAGACTTCATATCCGTGGATATAGAGGCATACATTTTAAAGCCATTCTCTCTAATTTGCTGGTAGGTGATTTGGAGGAGGACTTACAAAGGCGATATACGTCCGTTATTGTAAGTTTCGGCAACTCTTGTAAACACCTCATCTCATAGTGTAGAATAGCGGCGGAAAAGACGTGGCCACATTTCCGGTAAGGAAGTAGTTACGTGCAAGGAGCCCATTAAGATGTGTTTTGGTAGATCGGATCACAAGTAGATGAAGAAGACCATCCTGTTTACACCTGGTGTCTCTTTTGTCCACATTCAACCACTTCTGTCCGGATTTCTTTGAGGGGAGGGTCTTTGAGTGGGTAATGTGTACAGATCTTTCGATCTAATGGACGAAACAAGCTTGCTCAATTTACATATGAATGCGCCCGGAGACAAAGTAAAAACGTATAAGAGAGCATCAGCTTTAGTTTCTGCTCTGACATCCGCAAGACCAAGCCAAACGCTGTAAGTGTGTGTTAGAAATCAGGAAGGGTGAGAGAACATCATGCTTGGTTTGTTTTTTTCGTCTTCGAACTAAACTTGGGTCTACGGCCGTCAAAGTTTCAATTTCGTCTGGCTAGTGCGTGGAAATATCACAACTGTTCAAAAGTTTGCAGTCAGGAAGAGAAACTAAATCTTTTATTCAGCAAAGACACAATAAATTGATCAAAAATGACAGTATTTTATGTTGCAAAATATTTATTTCAAATATGCTCATCTTTTTTAACTTTCTATTCATCAAAGAATTCTAGAAAAAAAGAAAGAATAATAGAATTATTCAAGACAAGGACAAGGCTTTGTTTATAAAAGGCTGTTGTCTGCCACAGCCCATGCCTGACACCCGACTTATTCAGAGAACCAGCGAGGTACTCTTCTGCTCCCATTCTCCCAGCTCCCTCTCACCACAACACAGAGGGCAGAGCCTCCCTGTACTCAACGTGAACATTTAATCAGAATCAGTAAAAGATGTGCTTGCACACACAAGGAATTTTTTTGGGGGGCAATGAAACTTCCAGTGCACACATATAAATACAACAACTAAGTTTAGACACATCAGAATATACATATTTACATGCAGATTATCAACATATTTCCATTTTTTGGGGGGATAATGTGAAAAATAGGAGTGAATTTGTAAAATATTGCACTAACTGTGGAGTTTTACATTAAGAGAGGCATCAACTGTTCAAGAGGGAGATGGCCTGTGGGAAGAGGCCATTCCTGTTCCTGGATGTTCTAGTGCCCATATTGTTCTGAGTCGAGATGGCAACAGTTCAGAGGTTATGGTCAGGGTGAGTGGAGTCTGTGATGATCTTACCTGCAGGTCCCGGAGGGTGGGCAGGGGATCAGCAATAATACCTTCTGCAGTCCGGACTGTTCCTTGTAGTATTGTAGGCGAAGGAATTGCAAACTCTGCTGGGCCTTTTTCACACTAGTCAATGGAAGTGTCCCACTTCAGGTCTTGAGAGATGGTAGAGCTCAGGAATCTGAATGACTCAACTGCTGCCAAAGTGCTGTTCATGATGGTGAGTGGGGGTTCTCCTGAAATCCACAATCTTCTCCCTGTTTTGAGCATGTTAAGGTTGTTATTACTGCACCAGACAGCCTGCTGCTCGACCTCTTACTGTATCTGTATGCTGACTCATCACTGTCCTGGATGAGGCCGATGACTGGTAACGGTTTAATAACAGTTCCTCAATGCCAAATGAATAAAGTACAACGTTAACATTAAACACGTCCTTAAAGGGATACTCCACTTTTTTTGGAAATAGGCTCATTTTACAACTCCCCCAGAGTTAAACAGTTGAGTTTTACTGTTTTCGAATCCATTCAGCCGATTTTCTGATATTTAGAAATATATCAGTAAGCAGACAGTTTCTGGTCTCATTGACTCCCATAGTACATTTTTTTCCTACTATGGAAGTCAATGAGACCAGAAACTGTCTGGTAACTGATATTCTTCTAAATATCAGAAAATCGGCTGAATGGATTCAAAAACGGTAAAACTCAACTGTTTAACTCTGGGGGAGTTGTAAAATGAGCCTATTTCCAAAAAAGTGGAGTATCCCTTTAAGTACAACAACAGACACAACATTTTGAACACGTTACAATATTGTGGTTTGCAGAAAAATATTGTCGCACTGTTGAAAATACCGATTTGCTATTACTGAAATATTTTTTTTACAAATGACACTTAAAAAAACATTAAAATATAAAACAGTTGTTTTAAATTATACTATTTCACAATAGCACTGTTTTACTGTATTTTTGATTAGTTAATGCTGCCTCAGTTAGTAAAAGAGACTTCTTTCAAAAGTATTAAACATTTTTTTAAGACCCCAAACCTAAATACCTTTTAAAATACATGTTATGTGTTGTACATTAATTGTTGATAAGACATTCTCATGTTAATAAAGATATACTTTGCTACTGGCACTTAAATATGTTGCAAAGACATAGCAAAATATAACATTTTTGCCATTATTTTCTGTCCAGCAGGGGGGAAAAATGATTGCTGAGCTTTGTCACTGCCAATAAAAGTGATGAAAATACCAAACATAAAATAAAAAAGCAGAGAGTTGTGTTGAATGCATTCATTAAATCAAATTCTTTTTTATTTCTGTAACACTGTCCACTTTTACTTCAGAAATGCAAACAAAAGTCCATCTTGATGTGCTTGATCTTCCCATCTGAACCAAAGCAGTAGCGTTCGCCTGCGTTGTCTGGTTTCTCGCTTCCCTCTTTACATTTCACCATAATGACTACAGCATCAAAGGGTGCCAATGACAGAGGCAGCATCTAAAAACCTCTTAATGTGTGCCTGTTATTCTTCCGCCAAAGAAGACACGGCCTGCCGACAGCATGAAAATGAAAAGGCACAAATAAAAAAAAAAAGCATTCGGTGTCCTGAAAATTACATTAGACACTCTGCTTTTGTTGTTTCAGTACACCGTGCAAATATGACATGATCTCAGTCATTTGCCTGTGAAAAAATACCTTTCTTACCGCCTTTGATCTTTCGAGCAGATTTGATAAAAAAAAACCTTGGTAGCGTCCATCAGGGTTGTTCATTTCTTGCTCTGTGTGTGTCTCTGGTGGATAATTAGATGGGCGAAGGGGGGAAACATGATCACGGATGTGACGGGAGACACTTATGAGGTGCTGGTTGATCATTCCTTCTTCACTGAACCAGTATCCTGTGAGGTCACCAATGCCCTGGGCAGCACCAACATCAGTCGCAATGTGGATGTTTACTGTGAGTTTAACAGCTGGGATTTAAAAAAACTTTCTTCTCTGAATGTATGTTCTTTTGCATATAATAATTTGTTTTTGTTTTGTAGTCGGCCCGCGTCTGGCTGCTGATCCCCAGAGCCTCCAGGTGGACCGGGGTTCTGATGCCGTGTTCAGTTGCGCTTGGATTGGAAACCCTTCGCTCACCATCGTCTGGATGAAAAGGGGCCATGGAGTCGTACGTACTTTTCTCTGCACTACTTAGAAAATGTATCTATGTATCTGTGAATCTATACTATTATAGTCCTATTAATATTTTGAATTAGCTTTCATTTTTAAAATTTCCTTTTTTATAGTTTACATTACATAGTTTTAGTAATTTTGTTATGTGCTTTTGTCCTTTTTTATAGTTTTTATTACACTTTTTATTATATTTTTTAATTTACATTTTCTTTATTATCATTTCCAGTTAGTAATCTAAGTGCTTTGACTTTTCTTAAACGCATTTTAGTTAATTGCCAAGGCAACGTTTGTAATTTTCGTTTAGTTTAAGTTTTTCATCTAATATTAAGATTTTATTTAAGTTTCACTCCAATTAACAACAATGTACAGTACTTAGATTAATTTTTATTTTTAGTTAACAATAAAAACCCTGTCTAAAAAGCTCATAAATGTTCAAACTTCAAGACTGTTTAAACTTTTTCAAAGCTTTCAAACAAAGGCTTTGTCGAACCAAATGGGTTTTTTAAGTTGATTTTGTTTATCTTGCTTAAAATTAGTTTTCAATTTAAATGCATTTTAATTCTACTTCCTTGCATTTAAATTCAAATTTCTATTCAGCATTTTGTGAAATTCTGGAATTTAATTGGAATTTAAAGGTGAAGTGTGTGACACTACTGGTATCTAGCGGAATTACAAAGATGCAGCATATTTTTGCTCCTCAAACATAAATAAAGCTCTTACCGGTGCTTATGAAGGCATGTCTCAACATGTAAAAGTAGCTATAAGAGGTCCAACATATTAGTAGTACTTTTAGCTGTGTTGCTATGTGTTATGAGTAAGCAATTGAGTATCACTCTGTCTAGAGTGAACGCGAGCGTCTCCCTTATAATAAACCGATCCAACCTTTCTGCACTGGGCGCATTTTTTGACATGACTCTCCACAGCTGTTTGAGGCTGTCTACACTGGACACATCAAAGTAAACAATATAAACTTGAACATTTCTCTTTCTGAATGGGTGCATGATGATGTTGTATATCCATTGAATTGCAATGTCTTGTTTGCTTTGAGCTGTTCATGACCTGTTTAATCTTTGAAGGTCTAAATGCAGTTAAATTTGGCTTGCAATTCTGTAACTGAAGCTGAATATCTTTTCCCATGTAACGCATCGGTCATGGTCTCACAGCAGCTGGCTCCACCTGCTACACTAGCCACGCCCCAAACTCACGCTATAGGTTGAGCTGGAGGTCTCAATGTTTAAACTTGTGGCTGAGATAAAACCCATTAATGGCATACTAATAGCAATCAATGAACAATAAACTGGCTTAAAGGGATAGTTCACCCACACATGATATTAAGTCATTAATTACTCACCCTCATGCTGTACCAACCCCGTAAGACCTTCGTTCATCTTCGGAACACAAATTAAGATATTTTTGATTAAATCTGAGAGCTGGGTCACTCCTCCATAGGCTTCCTAAGGAATTGAAACTTGACGGCCCAGAAAGTCATTGAAGAAAATGTTTAAATATTTCATGTGCCTACAGTGGCTCCACTATAAGTTTATCAAGCGACGAAAATACTTTTTGTGCGGAAAAAAACAAAAAAACGACTTTATTCGACTATTCCATTGCTTCCTTGTGGGCCTGAGACGAGAGTTCAAGAGATTTCCAGGACGCATGCGCGAGAACTGACGTTCTTCTTCTACTACACAGCGCACGTCTTACAAGCAGAGGAAGACGCGCGCTGTACATAGTTGTAGAAGAAGAACGTCAGTTCTCGCGCATGCGTCCTGGAAATCTCTTGAACTCTCGTCTCAGGCCCACAAGGAAGCAATGGCATAGTCGAATAAAGTCGTTATTTTTGTTTGTTTTTTCGCACAAAAAGTATTCTCGTCGCTTGATAAACTTATAGTGGAGCCACTGTAGGCACATGAAATATTTAAACATTTTCTTCAATGACTTTTTGGGCCGTCAAGTTTCAATTCCTTAGGAAGCCTATGGAGGAGTGACCCAGCTCTCAGATTTAATCAAAAATATCTTCATTTGTGTTCCGAAGATGATCGAAGGTCTTAAGGGGTTAGTACAGCATGAGGGTGAGTAATTAATGACTTAATTTTCATTTTTGGGTGAACTTACCCTTTAAGAGAATGTAATTTAACATTAAAAATTGTACATACTTCACCTTTAAAATTAATTCTCAACAAAAATTTTCCATGGCGCACAACCCTGACTTATGGAATTTGATTTAATTCTCCATCTGGATGTGATGAATTAAAACAACATACATGTGACGGAACTGTTTTCAAAGGCTAATGGACCCTCAGTAGTGCACATTGTGTTTGTTTGGGTCGTCATCTGTTAGGTTCTCACATCTGATGTTGAGATGAAGTCAAAACTCAAGCAAGAGGCTGTATTTGTGACTACAGTGATGATTAATTATAGAAGCAGTTCTGCTTCATGTATTTGCTTCAAAAAAAGAAAAAAAAGACAAGGAAGAGAAAACTTTTTAATGATATCTACGAAGTTGCTCAGACTGTGGCGTTGTGTTTTTTTTTCTCCTAAACATCTGTTACCTTGCAGGTGCTAAGTAATGAGAACACCTTGACACTGAAGGCAGTGAGACAGGAGGACGCTGGGAAATACGTATGTCGAGCTGTGGTGCCGCGAGTGGGAGTGGGAGAGAAGGAGGTCATGCTTACTGTCAATGGTAAATACTTTAAACGCTTTGTATATATTGCAGTCTGTCGGCTTGATCAGGATCCTTCAACAAATTCTCATTTGCTTCGGGTTTTGATTGCTTTGACTCACAAGAGCTGGAAGAGCCTCTTAAAAGTAGGATCAGGCCACATTTCGCTCGGGGTAAAGGGGATGTTTTCTACACTGTTTAGCTTTGCAATAACAGAGACGTGCTCTATGACCCTCAGAGATATGGACGCCGTAATCAGGAGAGATGATCTTGAACCGCTCTCATCATTTCTTCTCGTTCGTCAATAGATGACAGACCCGGGGCACATGAGGCCGAGTGATTTGCTTAAAGGACTCTACCAGGTTTCTGAATCAATATGGGCATATTGATTTACCCACACTTCAAGAACTGTCTTTCCCTAAAATGTAATCAAAAAAAAAATATCGCAGGCCATTCTTGGGAGCTCAAATAATACCAGCACCAGCAAAGACCATATACATATATGTGTTTTGGTTGTTTTGCTTTGTCTTGCTGTAGGCGTTATTTTATTGGTTATTCTCTCTCTAGAGTAGCTCATGAAAAAAATGTTATGGAGCTTTGTATGCTTTATCCATTTGTTTTGATGGAAACTTTTAAGTCCTCAGGGCTTTGCAATAACACCGGCCTGATCCTGTGAGGCAATAAGCCTGTTCAACGCTCTATGAATTCTTAATCTTTGATGTTTTTCCTCTTGTGGTGTTACAGGGTTGAGGTCTGGGTCTGGTCGGCATGTGTGACTGTAGACCTCCTTGAGTCCTTGTGTCTAATTCAGTCTAATCCAGGAATTATTCAATCAAAAATGAAAATTCTGCCATTATTTACACTTTTTACTTTGTATCTTCTTGTGAAATACAAAAAGAGATGTTTTGAAGGATGTTAATCTCCAAAAATGACAAAAAACAACATAAAAGTGGCATAAAAGTGGTCTGTTTGACTTGCGCACTGAATTTTAAGTCTTCTGAAGCCTTTTTATAAGGAACAGACTGAAATTTAAAGGAATAGTCGACTTAAAAATGATAATTCTGTCATCATTTACTCGCCCTCAAGTTGTTTAAAACCTGCATGAATTTCTTTCTTCTGCTGAACACAAGAGAAAATATTGTGAAGTACCCCATTGACATCAATTGTTTGGTTTCCGACATTCTTCAAAATATCTTCTTTTGTGTTCAGCAGAAGAAAGAAATTCATGCAGGTTGAGGGTGAGTAAATGATGACAGAATTTTCATTTTTGAGAAAACTATTACTTTAAGTTTAAAATGTTATTCAGATATACAGTAGGTAGCCAACCAGAATGCCTTTTGCCGCCGCGGCGTCTACCGCGGTGAATTCACCGCGGCAAAAAAAACCCAGTCGCATTTCTAAGTCATTCGCGAAATGACCGCCAGGTGGCGCAAAGGGACATTTAGCGAAAGAAAAACGTATGTAAACGTAGCCTACATTTTAAATACAATATAGCAAACTTTTAGAGCAGAACATTTTATGAATCAAAATTTAAAAGAGGCCTATCTCGCAGTCAGTGAAAATAAATTAGGTGCAATCAATGATGCTAAACTATTGAGGAATGAGAAGATTGAAGAGTGCATCTGTCGTCTGTGGGCACACTGACGCGTGGACAACCGAACTTGTGGTCGAGTGGTAGAGCTGAAGGTTTAAGCAGTACAATGACACGGGTTCGAAACCCGAATAAATATGTTTTTTATATAATTACCATGCATTTCCATTTTACACCAAGGAACAAATCTCATCCAACAGATTGACTGAATTTACGTCTTCAAAAACAGTTCTGTCAAAAAAAAAAATTTTTTTTTTTTAAAAACAAGCATTTTTAATAAGCAAGGTGCGATTTGCCGGTGGGTGATTCCCCCCCTCACATTATAGTGAATCAATGCCCTACCCTAAATAGACCATATCAAATATATACGTTTAAACAACAAACAATAAAATCTGAACCAGCGCTTCTGCTCCTGTATTGAGAGATAACATGCAGCGCGTTTCAGTTACGATCCTGGTTCCAGTGGCCTTAATACATTCACGGCTTTTTAAAATGTCACAAAGCGTTTTGATGTGGTTTTGAACGAAATATTGAAGTTTATAATTAAGTATTTTGACACACCACGCCTAGTGCGTATTCTAAAATGGGGTTTTCTTCTGCCATTGAATTAGAGTTCGAAAAACGCAGCAGCGCGTTCACTTGAATTTATTTTTCTGCTAAAATAACTTAATAGGCTATAGCCTACTTCGTTATTTTTGGTCATACAGATAGGATATCATATTTTAAAACTGTAAAAGGTCTATTTTATTCATGTAAATTAGGCTACACTCACAATAGGCTAACAACAAAACGTTTTCACTCATTTGAGCGAACACACACTGCATTAACGTTTGGGCTTTTCTCAGTGAGCTTCGACATGGCCGAGTGGTAGAGCTGACGGTTCATCAATCGGAAGACCTGCGTTCAAATCCCGAACAAACATGGACTTCTGTAAATATATATATATATTTTTAGGCTATTAATGCAGATTTGTTTAGTTCTACAACTCTGTTACACCATATATTTTTTTGCTTATATTTATAAAATAATATTACCATGCATTTCCATTTTACACTAAGGAACAAATAGGCTATCCAACAGAACGACTTTAGATCTGTAGCTAATAATACCAATTGTTCAAAAGCAGTTTTGTATAAAAAAAAAGATATATAGGCCTATATATATCTATATTTGTTTTATTCGCTATAGCCTACATAGAGTTTTTAAAAACATGGTTTTAAGGAAAGTTTTCGACAAACGAGGCAGCGCGTTCATTTGATTTATTTTTCTCATAACAGCTAAAATAACTTAATAGGCTATACGTGATTTTTTTTTTTTTGGTCATACAGATAAGAGTAGAGTAGCCTACATCGTTCAAAACGTCTCGGTTACTGATGTAACCCTCGTTCCCCGAAGGAGGGAACGGGAGACGTGACGTCGACGTGACGACGTTAGGGGATCACTTCAGGGAGCCCTATCAACTTCGAGTATCTAAAGAACAAGCCAATGAACGTTGGCGTGCGTGAAACGCGTCACGCGCCCCGCCCCGCAGCGCGGGTATAAACAGGAAGCGGACGCCGCACTCATTGTTTTTCGCTGAGGAGCCGAGATAGAGACGGCCGTACAGCGATGGTCAGCAACTGTGGCAGCGGGACGTCACGTCTCCCGTTCCCTCCTTCGGGGAACGAGGGTTACATCAGTAACCGAGACGTTCCCCTTCAGTCGCTCACGTTCGACGTGACGTCGACGTGACGACGTTAGGGGATCCCATGGAAGACGCCATCGGTTGCTGCCACATCCAGCGCCCTACGGAAGGCTCTCAGACCCCCAATGGCTGGGGCGGAAGACCTGCGTAGAGGGAGTTCACTGTTGTTCCTTTAACCCACACAGTGGAACTCTTGGATAACACTGGGAAAGCGTGCCTTTCCAGGGGAGAGGGACGCTGCGGAAGCCACATCCTGCCCGAAGGGAGGTAACATGTGGAGGATACACATATGGACTGGCCGGAGGGCAGTGCAACATATGGAATGTCACTGGGGTGGCTCCAGCCTGAGAAGGGGGAGGCAGCACCAGACAGTGACGGCAGAGCGGACTCTGCCAAGGGAAAGACACGGGCTCACCGCAGGGAGCTGGTCGTGGAAGAATACTCACATGGGATCGCCGCAGGAATCACCACATATGGAACCCAGCCTAGCACAAGTTACACAGGCATACGAGCACTAGGCCTGGCGTCGGACGCTCCGCAACGTCCGACTGCCGGAGGGGTGCGGAGGAACTCACAGGGTTCGCCAGAGGTGGGGAACTCGACTGGAGCAAAAAAGCGCACGTATCCGCTCCATGTGGAGGGGAGTGGCGCAGCAAGCCGACACAAGAGCGGAAACTTCGGTGTTACCGGCTGGTTGAAGCGAGCACACAGGAAGAAACCGGCTCAACACGTAGGCTATAAAATCTAGCGAACGTGTTAGGTGTCGCCCAGCCCGCAGCTCTACAGATATCTGTCAGCGAGGCGCCGTGTGCCAGCGCCCAAGAAGAAGCGACACCCCTAGTGGAGTGGGCTCTCAACCCGGGCGGGCAAGGCACGCCTTGGACTTCGTAAGCCAAGGCGATGGCATCCACTATCCAGTGGGCCATCCTCTGCTTGGAGACAGCCTTTCCCTTCTGCTGGCCTCCGTAACAGACGAAGAGCTGATCTGAGGTCCTGAGGCTTTGCGTTCTGTCCACGTACAGACGCAGAGCGCGGACGGGACAGAGAAAAGCCAGGGCTGGGTCTGCCTCCTCCGAAGGCAGCGCTTGCAGGTTCACCACCTGGTCCCGGAAGGGAGTGGTAGGAACCTTGGGCACGTATCCGGGCCGGGGTCTCAGGATCACGTGAGAGTTATCCGGGCCGAATTCTAGGCACGATTCGTCGACCGAAAATGCATGCAGGTCCCCTACCCTCTTGATGGAGGCCAATGCAACCAGGAGTACTGTTTTACAAGACAGAACTTTTAACTCAGCTGACTGCAAAGGCTCAAAGGGTGGTCTCTGAAGAGCCGAAAGGACCAGAGACAAGTCCCAAGAGGGTATAGAGAGTGGGCGAGGAGGATTAAGTCTCCTTGCTCCCCTCAGGAACCTGACGATCAGGTCATGCTTTCCCAACGACTTACCATCAACTGCATCGTGATGTGCGGCAATGGCGGCAACATACACTTTAAGGGTGGAGGGAGACAGCCTTCGCTCCAACCCATCCTGCAGGAAGGAAAGCACGGCTCTGACCGAGCAAGTTCGGGGGTTCTCCTCGTGAGAAGAACACCAGTCAACGAATAGGTTCCACTTCAGAGCATAGAGGCGCCTCGTAGAGGGGGCTCTAGCGGAAGTGATGGTGTCAACTACCGCTGGGGGTAGGTCACCTAGAACCTCCGCGTCCCGTCCAGGGACCAGACATGGAGTTTCCAGAGGTCTGGACGCGGGTGCCACAGGGTGCCCCGTCTCTGAGAGAGCAGGTCCTCTCTCAGAGGAATGGGCCAGGGAGGGGCTGTCGCGAGGAGCACAAGTTCGGGGAACCAGGTCCGGTTGGGCCAATACGGTGCAACTAACAAGACCTGCTCCTCGTCCTCCCTGACTTTGCACAAAGTCTGTGCAAGAAGGCTCACTGGGGGAAACGCATACTTGCGTAGGCCCGGGGGCCAGCTGTGTGCCAGGGCATCCGTGCCGAGGGTCCCCTCGGTCAGGGAATAGAACAACTGGCAGTGAGACGTGTCCGGGGCGGCAAACAGATCTACCTGTGCGGTCCCGAAGCGCCTGAAAATCAGCTGGACCACCTGGGGATGGAGTCGCCATTCTCCTGGTAGCACCTGCTGCCGTGAGAGCTCGTCGGCTGCACAGTTGAGCAGGCCAGGAATATAAATGGCACGAAGCGACCTCAGATGCTTCTGACTCCAAAGGAGGAGATGGCGGGCGAGTTGTGACATGCGGCGGGAGCGTAGACCACCCTGACGGTTGATGTACGCAACGGTCGCAGTGCTGTCCGTACGGACCAGTATATGCTTGCCACGAAGCGGCGTTTTGAAGCGGCGCAATGCAAGATGAACTGCTAACAACTCGAGGCAATTGATGTGCCAATGCAGTTGAGGCCCCGTCCACAGACCTGAAGCTGCATGCCCGTTGTACGTGGCCCCCCAGCCGGTGGCAGAGGCATCCGTGGTGACCACAGAGTGCCTGGACACTTGTTCTAGGGGAACACCTGCCCTCAGGAACGAAGGGTCTGACCACGAGCTGAGAGTTTGGCGACAGTGCGGAGTCACTTGGACTCGGCACGAGCCGCTCTGCCACGCCCATCTCGGGACTCGATCGTGGAGCCAGTGTTGGAGCGGTCTCATATGAAGCAATCCGAGCGGCGTTACCGCGGCTGCAGATGCCATATGCCCCAGGAGCCTCTGAAACAGTTTCTGTGGAGCCGCTGTTCTGCGCCTGAGCGTGCTCACGCAGTTCAACACTGACTGGACGCGGGCCTCGGTGAGGCGCGCTGTCATGTTGATCGAGTCCAACTCCATACCGAGAAAAGAGATCCTCTGCCCGGGGGTGAGTTTGCTCTTTTCCCAGTTGACCCGAAGCCCTAGGTGGCTGAGGTGACTGAGCACCATGTCCCTGTGTTCGCACAACTGCTCTCTCGACTGGGCGAGAATAAGCCAGTCGTCGATATAGTTGAGAATGCGAACACCACGCTCGCACATGGGAGCAATGGCTGCCTCCGCGACTTTCGTGAAGACACGGGGCGACAGGGCCAGCCCGAAGGGTAAGACCTTGTACTGATATGCCCGTCCCTCGAACGCAAAGCGAAGAAACGGTCTGTGTCGAGGGAGAATCGAGACATGAAAGTACGCGTCCTTCAGGTCGATCGCTGCAAACCAATCTTGGGGACGGATGCACTTGAAAATGCGTTTCTGCGTAAGCATCTTGAACGGCAGCTTGTGAAGGGACCGGTTCAAGACACGCAGATCCAAGATTGGCCGTAACCCACCGCCTTTCTTGGGTACAATGAAGTACGGGCTGTAGAAGCCGGTCTTCATATCGGCTGGAGGGACCGGCTCGATCGCGTCCTTCGCCAGTAGGACTGCGATCTCTGCCCTGAGCACAGGGGCACTGTCCGGCGGAACGCGGGTAAACAGCATGCCCCTGAATGCAGGGGGGCGCCGGGCGAACTGAATCGCATAGCCGAGTCTGACAGTACGGATGAGCCAGCGAGACGGGCTGGGAAGCGCTAGCCAGGCTCCCAGACACCGCGTAAGCGGAATCAACGGCACCACAGACGTACCCGGGGTGGGGCAGCGCGGCGGAATGCAGGGACCCGACTCGGACGGCACAGCGGCCCGGAGGGGGGTCTGAATGTGTGGTGCAACACGTACCTGCTTCCGTCGAAGGGCAGAGTGAGTGTGTGGAGGCGGCAGAGCGTCCGGAACACAGCCACTGCTGCTCGCTGGCGATGAGAGAGGGGCTCGAGGGTGACAAGGCACAGCGTCGTCGACCGTCAAGCGCGCTCTCTTGGGACCCAGAGGTTTCAGAAATTGCTCTTTTATTGAATAAGTGGGTACCACTGAAGGCAGTGGCGGAAAAGGAACAAAAAGAAACAAAGGATTCTCCACCCGGCCCTCCACCGGGGGAAGGAGCGGTGCCTTCACCGTCTCCTGGAGAGCAACTCGATCCACCTCTGGGTCGCCCGTCTCAGGGTCGTTTGCACCTGCGCTTACCACCTGGTTTGGTAGCGGCCTGGACGGGCGTGGCCGACTTCCTGCGGCTTGCTCCACGCTGAGGCCTGGATGGTGGCTGCTGCTGCTGAGGCTTAGCGGGAGCGGAGGACGCCGCAGGAGGACGGCCTCGGCGACGAGCGGACGGAGGGTCTGCGGCCGGCGGACGGGAGGAAGCAGCGGGGGTCCGCCGGGGCAGGATGTGTCGGATAGCCTCCGTCTGCTTCTGGGCGGCCGAGAACTGTTGGGCGAAGCTCTCGACCGCATCGCTGAATAACCCAACCTGGGAGAGAGGGGCATCCAGGAACCGATATTTATCGGTGTCCCTCATGTCCGCCAGGTTGAGCCAAAGGTGGCGCTCCTGGACCACCAAGGTGGACATCGCCTGACCAACGGAACGCGCGGTTTCCTTCGTCGCCCGGAGGGCGAGGTCAGTAGCCACGCGGAGCTCCCGGAGGAGCTCTGGGTCAGAACCACCCTCGTTCATGTCCATGAGCGCCTGGGCCTGGTGGACCTGCAAGAGCGCCATGGCATGGAGGGCGGAAGCAGCCTGTCCACAGGCCTTATAAGCCTTCGCCGTGAGACCGGACGAAAACTTACAGGCCTTGGACGGGAGGCGCGGATTACCCCGCCAGGAGGAGGCGGACGCCGGACACAGTTGCATCGCGACAGCCCGCTCCACCGGGGGGATATCCACATACCCCTTAGCTGCCCCGCCGTCGAGGGTGGCGAGGGGGGAGGAGCTACTAGAACGGATTCGGGCACTATACGGTGCCTTCCACGTCCTAGAGAGCTCCTCATGCACCTCCGGAAAGAAAGGTACCGGGGCGGCGCACTGAGAACCAGCACGGCCCGCCCCGAGAAACCAATCGTCCAACCGAGAAGGTTCGGGACGTGGCGGAGGATTCCACACAAGCCCGACCTTCTCGGCAGCCCGGGAAAGCATAGCCGCCCACTCTGGATCCGGCTCGGACAACGCTACACACCCAGACGGGGGCAACGCAGCCGAGTCGTCATCTCCAGAGGAGTGAAGCTCCCCCTCCGATGCTGCGATCGACATCTGATCGTCAGCTGGCGCCCCAAAGGAAACGACCGGCCGTTCAGGAGAAGGACCGAGTCGATCGCAAAGGGGCGCGGATGGCAACAGCGCATGAGAGGCGTGAGGGGCCCGCGGAGATTGCCTCGACGGGGAAGCCCTCACGGTAATCCTCAGATCACCCTGGTCATGCGCCGAAGTAGGCTTATTCCGCAGGGCAGAATAAGCGCTAGATCGGGGCATAGGCGAGGGGACTGCACCTCCCGTGAGGTAAGCGAGTCTCGATCTAAGCGCTGCCATAGTCATATTCCCGCAATGGGAACATGAACTATTCACAAAAGCTGCCTCAGCGTGTTGAATGCCCAAACACGAGAGGCAACTCTTGTGGCCATCTGCTGGCGCCAGGGAACGACCGCATCCAGAAACGCACAAGCGGAATGACATCCTGAAAAGGACGCAGGGTCACGCTTGTGTTGCTCTTTTAGTAAAAATAACAAACAGAGGAAAGAAATAGACTCTTTAGTGCTGAAGCACCCAGGGGTAGCCGCGGTGTAATCGGGTACACTATCAGATGAGGAACGCCCACGAGACCGACACACACACACACATAAACAGTGCCGTGAAAACGGCAGTTGTGATAAAGATGCTCGCGGCCACCACTGATCGCGCCGTCACACCATCACTGCAGCAGAGTTCTCTTCTCCCTCTAGTTGTTCGACAGAAACAACGTTCAGCAGTCTGTAGAGTCTCAGAGTCAAACAAAGCTCGGCTCCGAAGCGAAAGACAATGAGTGCGGCGTCCGCTTCCTGTTTATACCCGCGCTGCGGGGCGGGGCGCGTGACGCGTTTCACGCACGCCAACGTTCATTGGCTTGTTCTTTAGATACTCGAAGTTGATAGGGCTCCCTGAAGTGATCCCCTAACGTCGTCACGTCGACGTCACGTCGAACGTGAGCGACTGAAGGGGAACTGTAAACTTTTTTTAGGCTAATGACAAGAGTTATCTGTCGTCTCTCTCGGGTCTCTGGGAACTGCGCGTCACAAAAATAAACCGAAAGCCACTCGCCTCAGCTCAGTCACGATAGGAAATCGGATATGTCTAAAGCCTTTAAATGTCTAAATATTTAGGTTAATAAATGTTATCTGATTATGTAATCCATATGAAAACGAGAGGTACAGAGAATCTGCTCAAATATGTTTGTGATTGTGAGCGCCGCGCAATGAGAAAATGACAAGGTGAAAATCTCGTTTAATTAAATGTAGAGACTAAATCTCCCTGAATTAAAATGTAAAAACAGATAAAATCATTTATTTGTCGAAGTGTTGCTATCTTGTTTCATTCAAAGTTAATAATTATTATCTAAATGTTATTTAGTTTATCAGCAGTACCACGAAGCACCGAGATATTATTTGAATATTTATTTGAATAATAATAATTTTAAAAATAACTAATTCACAATTTGCATGCCTGGATCCAAAGATCCCTGTAGAATTTAATATTGAGTTGAGCATTTTGTTCATGACAACAAAATGAACATGCGTTTGAAGATTATATTTAGTTTTGCTTGGAAAAAGCTGACCCAAACCAGTTTTATTTCTTAAATTATTTAAATAATTAAATATTTAGTAATAAACTTTTATGACAGAAATACCACTACATGTAGCTTAAATCATTTAATTCTTTCATTATCAACACTTTAATAGCCTAATGCTAGAAGAGCGATTTAAGTGTGAATTGCGACTTCTCTTTATTTTAAGTCAGACTCAGACTCAAAGAGCCTGTGGGGGGTTTGGAGGAACAGACAATAGGTGTTAATGTTCCTCATTCATAGTGGCGGATAGCCAGCCCGATGGCAAAGGCAAAATTATTTTAAGGATAGGCTACATCTCTCGATGTGTCCCCATATTTGATTAAATTATAGCTAAATATTATAGTTTAATTATTGTAGCCTATAAAGTGTTTTCACACACAAATTTAAATTGAAGTGTTCAATCCAGTTGTTTCAACTGGTTCTGTAGAGTTTAAGAATGTTTGAGCAAGGGAGACTAAATAAACTTGCTGAGATCCAGCGCGAGAGAGGCAAAACTCATGTTTTTAATTTATGTTGCTGTGGACTATTTTCGATTTGTACCGTTTCGTTTAATTTAGCTGCAATTTCTTTGGCAAAACAAATTTAAAATGTAGCAAGAATAAGATTCTGTGTTTCTTTTTTGCATGGAAATAAAGTCTAAATGCAAGTTAGGTTGCCACCTGTCCCGGTTTTACCGGGATTGTTCTTCTTTTTAATAACCTGTCCCGGGAAATTGAAGCACTCTCCCGGGACAATGAATGTCCCGGTTTTCGAAAGGCTACGTGATTATGCAAGTTCAAACCATAGACAGGTTCAAACTGTGTAGCGCGCGGCCGCTTGCACGGCAGAGAGAGGGAGAGACAGAACACCGGCTAGATCCCCCCTAACTACAGATGGTAGTCGCCGCTCAAAGTGTGGGGCGCGCCCCTCTATGGGTGGGAAATAGCCTAGAGAAGTGACAGGTTGGGCGCGCCAACGGGAGGAACCTTTCCTTTTTTATATCTTTATTCGTTCATGGCGAGTCTACATCGCATCTTCATCTTTGCAGCGACGCAGAAAAGACCAGTTTATTAATAAACAATTAAATGTCTCCTTGCTATTTTTTACACTTTCACCTTTGCCGGCTCGTGCGCTTGCGTGCAGCTTTATAACACTCACTCCTGTATAGCCTATTTAAGTTATTACATCAATATAAAGGGGTGATTTATCCACTGATGGCTTAAATAAACAACTAGGCTACTAGTTGACTAGAAAAAAACTAGTCGGAGACAGCATGAGCGCGCGACCCTGAGCGGAATGAGCGAGCCGAGGAATATCCAGAAATGCTCACATGCTCTGATCGGAACAAAGGAATTTTGACATAATTAATCATTAGTTTATATCTCATGCACTGCCCATAATTTTAATCCCATATCAAACACATTAGCCTATGTTATGTCTATTTGAATTTTTTTGTCTTGCCAAATGGATTTCTCTTCTTTTCTTTTTTTAACATTTTGACACAGCAGCACTTTTATTTTCTCTATTTTTATTTTTGTTTGTTTAGTTTGTATTTAGATACTAGCCTACTTGTTACTTCAATAAATTGGAACATTTTAAGCTTGTTGAGTATTTCATTAGCATTGTGTTGGGGCGATGGGGGCAGGCTTGAAAATTATGAGTCTATCCATCGGGTGCAGAAAAAAGATTGCATGTGTGCGTGTGTTTATGAAGCGAATGTAAGAAGCCCCCCCTTACAACCCCCCAGCTCTACTGTAGCAATATTGTAATATGCCATTGATTATTAAACAAAACGCTTGACTTTAAATAAATAAACAGTTACCTATTTAAGCATCAAGAACGGTTAAAGATTATTGCTGTCGGCCAACATGGTGCTATATTGAGATTCGATCTCGGGTCTCTTGGATCTTCGTGTCGTTGCGTTAACCACAGAGCCACCGCCTGTCCGTTTACGTCAACGTCTTATACTCTTCCAAAGCCTTGATGTAGCCTAATATGTTTCTATTGCAATGTTTTATATGGAAATGTTTTCATTATTTATTCAATTTAATTTAAGTATTGGGATGAATTATTTTAACTACATTTCACTTAAATTCATCTGCTACCAGCTTTCAATCGCTCTGAATGAGCCGCGACGCAGCGGCAGATTACGCAATAGAGAGAATAAACGGACACATTTCAAAGTCTGTGATTGTAGCGCCTCTTAGCGGTTAAAGGCAGCAAATACACCCCGAATTTCACCGCCGCGGCAAAGCGGCGGCGTTGAAAGTATTATTCTGGTTGGTAACCTACTGTAAGATACATTAGGACCAAATGATGTTTGGCATCCTTAAACCTTAATCTGGTTATTTAATTCTTCTCACATCATTTTTAAAAGAGAGGGAGACAAAGCTGTAACGAAATGAAAGATTTTCAACCTGTTTTAACCTGTTCCTCACAAAAAGCTATTGTATAAAATGGCTTCATAAGACTTGGGAAGCAATGGGTTGTATAGACTACTTTTGTGATCTTGTGATACTTTAATGGTCATTTTTGAAACTCAAAAAGCAATCATGACTTTTTGTATGTATTAGAAGAAAGTATATACGATACATTCTGCCAAAACCCAAAATCTTTTTTGTGTTCATTGGAAGGATTTAAGGTCACTCTTGAGGTCTTTATCACAATGTAGCACTAACAAAGTATACAAAGTACTTTGGATTCAGCAAGAGTGAACATTTAAAACCCAAATATTTTATGCAGTCTGTAAAACCGCCCACAATGTAAATGAAGTTGTGTTCCTGATGCAAAGCAAGAACCATATCTATGTGATAATGTAGCTCAGTCACCACATTGCCAGAGATGGTTCTCGATGATCCATATCTGCTCCTATTCTATAATCAATGAACTTTTGCTCAGGATGTGAACATGCAAATAATGAAGCAACACCAAGTTTTTGAAAGTAGTTCATGTCTGTGATGATCAAGCCATTTGGATATTGCTGATACTCAGGTTACTAGCTTGGTTACAAAGGGAACTATTCATTTAAAGTTCACCTCTATGTTAATATTCTGTCATTATTTATGCCAAGGTTCAAAGTTGTTCTTCAAAATATAAAATTGTATATTTTAAGAAGAAAAAAATGTCATAGGTTTTGACTGACATGAGGGTGAGTGAATGACAGAACTTGTGTTTTTGGGTGAACTGTCTCTTTAAAGAATTGTGCAACCATACTAATAAACAGAGGAGACACATTAGTGCTTAAATACCAGAAATTAGATGGATTAGGCAGATGATGAACGGGAAATATGATTACTGATATTATAAGAGATCATTAATGAATAGCCACATTAGAGTCCATTAGGCTGCAAGAGCATCTCTTTGACAAACACAGATGATTTTCTGTCTTTGATAAAGACGTGTGTGAATGAGCCCCTTCACGGAAACGGATCGATATATCTGCCATCTCTACGCTCATGACCCTCGTCTAAGAAAAAAGGTGCTTTTAAACTTCTTTAAAAAGAGCTCCTATTTCATCTCCAAAAAAAAAAAAAAACAAGAAAGAAACAAAACAAAGCACCTCGGTTCTGATAGGATCACGGTTTTGAATTAACCTCAGTTCTCCTTAAAATAAACCAAACAACCATTAACAACTTAGAATGCAATTTCAGAAGGATGTTATGGAAGTGTTGTTAAACGTAGTTTGTGGAAGTTCTAAGAGGTTGTGCGCTTGCACGGAAAACAAATTGTCCTAGAGCCAATGGTTATGTTTTTTTGAGCAGCTCCCTTCCACCCTCTCTCACTTCTGCTTTCTGTCTTCTTACTTGCTAGAAGCTGAAAGTGAATGTTAATGTTTAAAGCCCTTTACAACCAAATGCAAAAACCAAATGGACTCCTTTTACATAGTTTCTGGCAGTGGTTCTCAACCCTTTTGACTCATACCATTTTATATTGATTGACTTAATTAACATGGTTAATTATGTTGTTAACATTTTACAGTAAGGTCCTATTAGTTAACTTAGCTAACATCAACTAACAATGAGAAATATATTTGTTACAGTTTTATGCATCTTTGTTTAATGTTCTACAACTGTCCAGTGGTAGATCATGTTAGCTCAGTTCCAACTTTTAACATGATTAAGATTAAAGGATAATTCCGATATTTTGCACTTTAAGTCTATTTTCTAGTTTGTTTTGGATGAACTAGAGTGGTGGACACAGAAATTTTGACGATGGATCCTGTCTCGACTTTTGACTCTTTTAGAATCGCCTCTGACCGCTTCAGAGTGGCTGTCTATGGGCATGCACAAACATGTCCTTAAAACAACCCTTAATGTTTGTTTTCAAAACTGTGCAACTCACCGAGTGGTTAGTGGTGTTCGTTGATGATTAAAAACAAATATATCGGCGCAATGTATGATTTCAATCCATGTTATTTGCTATAGTGGAACTATTTTTTCAGATACCTCACAACCACGTATAAACTTCCTCTTGATATTTGAGTCTAAAGGGTTAGCACACTCCGGTAGCGCAGTAATATCAACAAGCAATGAGCCCTCCAACAGAAATCAATGTGATTACAAAATGCCAAATAAAACGCGACAGAAACTGTATTTCGCTACGCTACTTGTTTTGGAACATCAACGAACACCACTAACCACTCGGTGAGTTGCACAGTTTTGAAAATAAACATTAAGGGTTGTTTTAAGGACATGTTTGTGCATGCCCATAGACAGCCACTCTGAAGCGGTCAGAGGCGATTCTAAAAGTGTCAAAAAGTCGAGACATGGACTCATCGTCAAAATTTCTGTTCCCACCACTCTAGTTCATCCAAAACAAAAATTAAGACTCAAAGTTAAATACCGGAGTTATCCTTTAATACATGCTTTAAAAGTATTTTTCAATTTTATTTCATGTTAACTAATGTAGTTAAAATGTTAATGATTTGATCCTTAGTATAAAGTGTTACAACATACATTACTTTAATATATTAAATACATTTACCACGATTCATGATTCAAGAAGTTATGTTCTCTGCATTACTACAAGTAGAAATACAAACAGTACTGAAAATAAAAAGCATGATTTTAGTTCACATCTTCATTTAGGCCATGCCCACACTAATACGTGAAAACGTATATTTTTTTCTCCGTTTTGGCCTTCCGTCCACACTGAAACGGCGTTTTAAGTCAACGTAAACGTAGCTTTTGGAAAACGCTCTCCAAAGTGGATAAATTTGAAAACGCCGTTTTCGCGTTGTAGTGTGGACTGTGAAGCCGGAGGTATTTGAAAACGATGACGTAAGTTTAGTCATGTGATCCATGTTGTACCAATAGATATTCATGTTTACCGGTATTGTGCCTGTTAATTATGTGCGATTCACTTTTACAATGTTGCTAAAATATGTTACTTTCCACACTCTTCATATCACAGTAGCCTACTGCAAAGATGACAGAAAATGTACTCACATTTGCTGTCCTGCGTCAATACAGGAGAGCAGTCGCGTTTTAGACCAAACATATGGTGACTGAGTGCGACCTGGACGCATCAGTGAATGGTGAGATATTTTGCTAAATAAAATTATCATGTTAGAAGAATTGCGCGATACCTTTATTATTTATTTTTCCATCTGTATCATCTCAGTGAGCTTTTGTGAGGTTTCACGCATGCGCAGTAAGGTGAATTTATAAGTTTCTCATCCACACTGAAACGTCTGAAAACGCCTGGAAACGCTAGTGTGGACGGAGAGCGTTTTTAAACGAAAACTCCGTTTTCAAATTTATCCGGATTAATGTAGACGTAGCCTTAATGTTTTTACTTTTAGCATTTTAATTTAGTTTAGAGCTAGACTTTTTAATATGTTATAAAGGTCTGTAATGGAAATTATTATTAAATATATCATTATATATTTAATAATAATTTCCATTCTGTGGCTCCCTTTGATGTTTATTGAGGCCATCTGGTTGAGAACCACTGATATACACTCTTTTAAATATTGGTTTTTGGTTTATTTATTTTATAAATTAATGTGTATCCTTGATTATAAATGTATATATTTGAAATAATCATTTATTGTTTTGATAATATGCTAAATTAGATGCGGGTCAGTAGGCGTAGATGATCAGGCCTCCCTGTTTCCCACCAGGCACGGAGCGAGACGTGTGACGCCACCTTCCTCTTGTGGTTCGGTCTCACATCCCGCTTGCTCTCCCTGCTTGTTTCCTATCTGAGCCTGAGAGATAAAGCGGTTTAATTACAGCCCTCATTTATGGTCATGATCCCCTGTCAGATTTGTTTGGCTCCCCCAGAGGACACGATCTGAGTAGACTGCCACTGGAAGAGCACGGTAAAAGCGTCCCACCCCTCTGCCCGACTGCCGCCTTTGAGCGCACGTGTGATTAAGAGGGTGCTGGGGAAAGTGAGAGCATTGTCTCGCTCTCTCCAGAGAGACGGTGCTCCGGTGTGTACAGAAGACTCCTGAACACTGCTGGGATCTGTAATTGATGGGATAGTACTCGCGTACAGAGACACCCGAATTCCAATTAAAATGAAAATCTGTTTTCGTATAGAGAGAGACACATAATGAACCTCAATCTGCTGTGGATGGAGAAATGGAAATGTTATGATTGTATTTATTATGACTGTATCTCCCTCTTTTCTCTTTCACTTTTAATTATTTATGAAATTAAAGTTTACTCTAAGCATTATTTCCAGTATTGTTGAATAAGATGCAATGGGAAGAGTCATTATTCTGTCATTATTTACTCACCATCATGTCATTCCAACCCTGTATGACTTTCTTTCTTCCGTGAAGCACAAAACGTAAATTGTTGGAGAATATCATGCCACTTTTCAATATAATGAGCACCGCAACTGTCAAGCTCCAAATGACACCATAAAAGTGTTCCATGCAATCCATGTCCAAGTAATATGGTAGCTTTGAGTGAGGAAAAGAATGAAATTTTAAGTTGTTATTCAGCGAATAACAAATCTTAACATACTACTTAGCTCTCTTTTGTGAATCTGTGAGAAAAGTAGTGATGTACATGTACAATCAAATAATTCTTGGAGTTGGATCTTTTCAGTAAATTTGACCGTTATGTTTCTAAGTGCAACTCATTGATCCTTTTGGGAATGATTCATCCATGCATGCTTCATTTTGTTTCAACTTTAATTTGTATTAAAAAGTGAAATGTAAGGCTTTACTCTAGTAACCTAATCAAGTCCACTGAACCAAGCACCACCCTATATTTTTTTTCTCTTTTTTGATAATCTGTTTTAGGGGTGGGCGATATACCGGTAGACACGATTAACCTGTTGAAATTTGTTAACCGGAAGAGAGGGAACCAGTCAGTATCTGGTGTGACCACCATTTGCCTCACGCAGTGCAACATATATCCTTCGCATAAAGTTGACCAGGTTGTTGTTTGTTGGCCTGTGGAATGTTGGTCCACTCCTCTTCAATGGCTGTGTGAAGTTGCTGGTAGGACCTGGAACACGCTGTCGTATACGCAGATCCAGAGCATCCCAAACATGCTCAATGGGCAGTGTTGGGAGTAATGCGTTACAAAAGTAATGCATTACAGTAACATATTACTTTTTGCTGTAACGCAGTAGTGTAAGGCATTACTAATCAATTTTCAGTAATATTTTACTCGGTACATGTTCAGTAAGGCTTGCGTTACAAGTTATAACAGACTTTTAGATTTAATTGTAAACAGTGTTGGGAGTAATGCGTTACAAAAGTAATGCATTACAGTAACATATTACTTTTTGCTGTAACGCAGTAGTGTAAGGCATTACTAATCAATTTTCAGTAATATTTTACTCGGTACATGTTCAGTAAGGCTTGCGTTACAAGTTATAACAGACTTTTAGATTTAATTGTAAAAAAAAAAAAAAAAAAGCTATGCAAGACCGCGAGACATTAACAAATAAAAAATGCAAGTAAGCTAAATTACCTGTTCGTGGTCAGTCAATAGCCGCGTGTGGTGTCCAAGCCTGTTAATAAAAACTATATGGCAGCGTCTGATATATTTGTAGCGATTTATTTTTTACAGGAGTGCCGTGAGGTATGATTTCGGCCTCTGTGCTCGTGCTGGCCAGTGGAGAAGGAGCCCGATCTCATGAAAGTGCGTATATGAATACCACGAATGTTAGAAGCGGCTAATGGGTGAATATGGCATGAAGAAGACTGTCCATTCGCGAGATGGTCGTGCGCATTAGGCTATTCGTTCTGTGTTTTCTTTCTAAACAGTTAGGCTATGTTTATGTGCTATTTTTCATGTTTTCATCACGCAATCATGTTTTTGATGCGGTGGTGACGCATTCAAGGTCGGTGGCGCTGCCGATAAAGCACCTAAAAGTTGTCACAAAGAACCGGCAAAAGCAATGATTATGAATATGTCAAATATAGCAAGGAGACATTTTAATTGTTTATTAATAAAGTCAAGATGAAGTTGACGATGGTGACTCGCGATCTTCGCAGTAGGCTAGTGCAGAGAAATGCACATTTCATTTCATGAGCAGAGAGCAGTCTGTTTTCTTTCGTTTTGAATTGTTCTGTTTTACACGTAGACATTTCAATATAGATATATTTTTCAGGTCCGTGAATAGGCTACCTTATACGCTGAGGCTATGAGTGAATTGTCCTCCGTGTCGTGATTATTTATAATTGTCTATATTTAGCCTACTTCTTATTTATATAATCCAGACAGGCAATTGGTTGATCAATCATTGATTAAAATTAAGATACAATTAATACAAAACGAAATTCACTTTAAAGAAAGGCTTTGTGTCTTCTGTGTAAGGTCTTTGTGGAAGTTTTAAAGCAGTCTTTTAGTGCCGCTTCAGAGCGCTCGCGTCCATAACGGAGAACTGTCACGTCTGTAACATTGTTTTTCCTCATAAATGCGAACACGAAAAATAAAATAAAATGAATATTTTATGTTCTGTGGAGACTGGAGAGCCAACCCTTCTTCATCCGATTTGCGCAGTGTAATTCACAAAATTACAACAAAAATCGTTGCCTCCTAAAAGTTAAAGTTTTTTTTTTTGTCACGCTTGACTGTCTATTTCCCTAATATTAAATATAAAATGCATGTGTAGACTGATATTTTTCTAATGTCTGGACTCCTTTCAGGGAGGTGCCTATGGATAAACAGACGTTTCAATATTTTGGTATTAATGCATTTTCTGAGAATTTATTTGTCAAGTTTTGACAGCAAATGTCATGTCCATTACGCTGGAATTCCCAAATTTTAAATAATTTATCCGCAAATTTTTTTTAAGACGTAGATCTACGTATTTTATAATGTTAAGTTATCTTCAAATAATACTAATAGTAATTTAAAGATGTGGTAGCATTGGATCTGGACGGTATGGATAACTCTTGGAGTTGGAAGGGGTGTGTCGCGATTCTGCAGGTACGTGGATCTGAGTGTCGCGATTTCGGTTTCATATCGCATATAGTTAGCCTAGTCATTTTAGAATGTTAAGTTCTACTTCTGTATAGTTATTTTGATGAAAGTAACTCAAAAGTAATACAGGAGTAATGTAACGCATTACAATTCTGAGACAGTAATATTGTAAGGTAATGAATTACTTTTAAATAACAGTAACATGTAATATATAATGTATTCCAGTTTGGAAGTAACTTGCACAACACTGTCAATGGGTGACATATCCTGTGAGTATGCTGGCCATGCAAGAACTGGGATGTTTTCAGCTTCCAGGAATTGTGTACAGATCCTTGCAACATGGGGCCGTGCATTATCATGCTGCAACATGAGGTGATGGTCCTGGATGAATGGCACAACAATGGGCCTCAGGATCTCGTCACGGTATCTCTGTGCATTCAAAATGCCATCAATAAAATGCTTCTGTGTTCTTTGTCCATAACATACGCCTGCCCATACCATAACCCCACCGCCACCATGGGCCACTCAATCCACAACATTGACATGAGCAAACCACTCAACTTTATCCGTGAAGAGAACCCCTCCAAAGTGCCAGATGCCATCGAACATGAGCATTTGCCCATTCAAGTCGGTTATGACGACGAATTGCAGCCAGATGAGGACGATGAGCATGCAGTTGAGCTTCCCTGAGACGGTTTCTGACAGTTTGTGCAGAAATTCTTTGGTTATGCAAACGATTGTTGCAGCAGCTGTCCGGTTGGCTGGTCTCAGACGATCTTGGAGGTGAAGATGCTGGATTTGGAGGTCCTGGGCTGGTGTGGTTTCACGTGGTCTGCGGTTGTGAGACCGGTTGGATGTACTGCCAAATTATCTGCAACACCTTTGGAGACAGCTTATGACATTCAATTCATGGGCAACCGCTCTGGTGGACATTCCTGCAGTCAGCATGCCAATTGCACGCTCCATCAAAACTTGCGACATCTGTGGCATTGTGCTGTGTGATAAAACTGCACATTTTAGAGTGGCCTTTTATTGTGGACAGCCTAAGGCACACCTGTGCAATAATCAAACTGTCTAATCAGCATCCTGATATGCCACACCTGTGAGGTGGATGGATTATCTCGGCAAAGGAGAAGTGCTCACTAACACAGATTTAGACAGATTTGTGAACAATATTTGAGAGAAATTCTTTGTGTACATAGAAAAAGTCTTAGATCTTTGAGTTCAGCTCAAGAAAAATGGGGGCAAAAACAAAAGTGTTGCGTTTATAATTTTGCTCAGTAACGTTATCGTGAAATAAAATGATTCCTACCCCTCATCAGTTTCATTCGGATGTACATCACAATAAGAAAGAAATTATCTGTCGCTAATTCCATTACATTGCTATACTTTAAGCTGTACAAGGGTACAGCTTAAACATAAGTATAAGTATAAGCTGTTTAACAATTCACGTGCCAAATAGCACTGAGTTTTGTGAATATAGCACAATCTATAATGAGCCTAATTTAAATTGAAATGAAGCATGTTTGTTCTGAAAAGAATAACAATGACTTAATTTAAATACTCACTGGACATTTAGAGGCTGGTTATAAACTTGTTTGTGAGTGGTCAGTGAATAAGAAGCAGTGAAACACTTTATGCAAAAGTTTACTCTTACTCCTCGTCTTAAGATCGAAGATGATCAAAAACAGATTGGAGATAATAAAAACAGCAGCTTATGTCCTGTCATCTCTGTTCTCAGGGAGGATGTGTGCTGATGTGGTGTGCAGGCGGTTCATCTGTCAGACAGGAAGCTTGACAGTCTGTTGTTTGTTTCAGGACCCCCACCATCTCCAGCACACAGACGCAGCAGGCGCTGTACGGGGAGAAGGGCCAGATCAAGTGCTTCATCCGCAGCACCCCTCCTCCGGACCGCATTGTGAGTCTTATCTAGCCATCAATCTATCTATTTGGTCAAAAAATATTTCTGAATCATTTTAAATCAGTACTTCATTGTCCACTTACTTGCTGTATTATTAAAATATAACATTATTACAACAATTATAAAATGTGATAATAAATATTGTATAATAAATAATATTGTCCATCTATCAATCATTCTATGTATTTAGTGGTCAAATATTTCTGAATCATGTCAGTAATATTCAAACATTATTTAATGTTGTCATTATTCAAATCAATATTTAATGTTACTCACATAATTTTTTATATAATTAAAATATGATATTAAAATGTTAATAATAATGCTTATTTCAATTACCTTTTAAAAGTTTGGGGTCAGGAAGATTTTTTTTTTTAATAAATTAAAACTTTTGTTCATCAAGGGAACATTAAAGTAATAAATGTGACTGTAGAGACAAAAAAAAAAGGTTTCAACAAAAATATTTATCAGCACAGCTGTTTTCAATAATAAGAAATGCTACCAAATCAGCATATTAGAATGATTTCTGAAGGATCATGTGACTTTGAAGACTGGAGAAATGATGCTTATCTTAAATTTTAATCATATTTCACAATCATTTTGTTTACTGTATTTTTGATCAGCATCAAAGACTTCTTTCAAAAACCTTTTAAAAAATCATACGAACTCCAAAGATTTTGAATGCTACTCGAGACTACCGTTTATTTCGATGATGGTGCAAAATATGACTCCATGAAACAGATTGATGCTTTTAAACTTTAGATTTCAGGTCTTTTAAAGCATTGAAGATCTATAAAACAGGATTTATCACTTGTCTGGGTTTATTTCAGTGGTTTGAGTCCCTTTAACAGAACTCTGTCTTATACACCGTATATGCTGGGTGTATGCGTGCACGAAAAAAAAAAGAAAGAAAAAAGGTTGTTTATCGAACTTAAATAATGAGGGAACATGTTTTTTAAAGTTGAATTTCTTTTCTTCAAGTAAATGTCTTGACTAAATTTAAAATGTCAAGTTGCCATGACTTCTGCTGCAATATATCATTTAATATTACAAGGAATCAGAGAGTTTTATGCAATATTAAATGGTTAGTTTTATTATGTGCTTAAACTCATGTTTTCTAAATTAATGTGAAGGAGACTAAAGTACTTGTTGTCCAAAACTATAGACAACATCACATGACCTCTCACGAGGCAAAAAAAAAAAAAAAACCTTTGTTAAATACCACCACACACAGACCTTTAACACTTGCATGAAACAATCAATCACTTTAAATCGAGAAACAAACTCTTCCTGACATCACAGAACAACGAGTGTAAATCAAATTGGCAAACCGTCAGACAATGCAACCGTATTAATTATTCATGACTCGATGCATGCTGGGAAGAAGCAGAATGGACTGAACCGCAAAAGCATTTTTTCAGTCTAGGCCTATTTGAACTAAAAAGTGCATTAATACAACTGACCTTCTGTGCTTGTGGGCTCGACTTTAGAAAACAGAGTATAAATGCTTTACTTGTGTTCCTAAAGTTATAAGAATTTCAGCCCCCCCCCCCCCACCCCCCAAACACACACACCACACACACACACAGCTGTGTTTTTGTGATATATGAGGACATTCCATAGGCGCAATGACTTTTATACTGGACAAACTATATATTCTATCCCCCTACACTGCCCCTGTCCCTAAACCTACCCCTTACAGGAGACATGCTGGATTTTTAAATTAAAAAAAAAAAACATTGTTTTTTATGTTTTTTAAGCAATTTAAAATATGAGGACTCGGAAAATGTCCTCATATTTCACGTGGAAGTTGTAATACCAGTGTAATACCCATGTCATTATACACATTTGTGTCCTCATATATCACAAAAACATGACACACACACACACACACACACACACAACACACACACACACACACACACACACACACACACACACACACACACACACACACCCATAAAATGACAAACAATATTTATTTATTTATCAGCATTATTTACAGAATTCTTTCTTTTATGCAGGCATGGTCGTGGAAAGAAACAGTGCTGGAATCAGGAACATCGGGCCGTTATACCGTGGAGACCGTGAGCACAGAGGAAGGTGTCATCTCCACCCTCACCATGAGCAACATCGTCCCTGCTGACTTCCAAACCATCTACAACTGCACCGCCTGGAACAGTTTCGGCTCTGACACTGAGATCATTCGCCTCAAAGAGCAAGGTAATAATGTATGCGTGTGTGTGCCTCAAGTGTGTGAGAGTCTGTTTTACTCATGTCTCGCAGTGATTAAGTACCCTGATTTGATTTTTCAGAGCATTAGGGCACAGACTGGATCATAGTCTGTTTATTCAGGTAAATGTCACCTATTTAAATCTGTGGATTTCCTTAATGGAATTCCGACATATTCAGAACTTCCATTTGTGATCCAATTTAAACAGCCCGTAATCCTTTTTACTTGCCTTTATGATTTCTTTGAAATATTTAAATGAAATTAGATGGTATTTTTTATTCAAATACTGGCCCATTTTCCTCCAGTAAAGCTGACTCCCAAGGTGCAGAGCTGAGTTATTCAAAGAGGTCAGCTCATCCCCGTAGGATTTAATCGAAGACTCTTGGAACACGACTTCATTATGTCTCCTCAAGTGACAAACAGGCTCCTGATCCGGACTGTGCACGTTGCATGGGTTCTACGTTCTGTCACTGGTTGTCTGATGATTCCTGCGGTTCTGTGTTCTCCTTAGGGTCTTTGCGCTTGGCAGTCATCATTGGGGTTGCAGTGGGAGCTTTCCTGGCTCTCATCGTCCTCATTGGGACCCTGGGGGCTTTCTGCTGCGCTCGAGTGCAGAGGAGTAAGTGAGCTCGTTGTTTCTACAGAGACAGAAAACACAGAGGCGACTCGCCCTGCACGTCCACTGAGGCACCCAGCGTTTTTAGACTCAACTTGCAGTATTGCACGTTGTAGCACAACTTCATCCACACATGCACTAATTAATAGGAGCACTGCTTAACTACATTTTCCTGTAGCATGACGGGCAGCTAAGATGTTGTCAAAATTAGTGTTGTTTACCAACAATTAGCAGTGTAGCGTGACAAAACACTAAATCGCTCTTTTATGTTATATTGTACAAAGCTGAGCAAACTCTCCTGGGATTCTGAAATTAATTAATTAAAAAATACATGTATAATTCAAATAAATAATAAAAAGATTTAGCTATTTATCACTGTTTTTACTCTATTTTAAATTATGCAGTCTTTTAGTTTTAATAGCATTTAGTGTACATTTTATCTGTAAATTTCTATTTAATACTATCACTCTCTCTCTCTATATATATATATAGTGATTGATATTCACACTTTAGATTTGGGTCTAATAACTAAAAGGGTAACTCAACCCTGATCCTGAGACCCGTGTCTCTCTGTAGGCAAGAGCGTGGTGAGCTGGTGCCTGCTTACGTCACACAGTACCAAAACATCCAATAGGAAAATTCAACTGCAGTAGCCACCTTTCAACCTGAAGAGGGCAGCACTCAGATGTTTTTACACCATATATTGTAGAATTAAAACACTTTATACCAAATTTAGCCTGGCAAGCCAGACCTACATCAAGATGTTAGGTCTGGGAACTCACCATTGACATACCTCAATCCGAGGGTGGATAGACGGTTGTCTTTCAAAATCCCTCTGCACGCAATAGGATAGCGTTACAACGAATCAGAGCAATGAACGGTTGTGGACGAGAGAGTCCCATGCGTTTTCCCACCAGGGTATCTGGTTGACAAAACTCCGAACACATCTTCCTTTTTTTAAGAATGATTTAAGTGACGTTCTCTTAAAGGCCGTAAAAAAATACAAATTTTAACTGTTATCCATTGTATTTTATGTTGTTGGGTATCACAAAACGGAATATAATATGAAAAGGTAGGTACTATCTTACAGCGGTTTGCAACGATTCTCCTTTCCACCACAACGCATTGGATGACGTCACCTTGGGGAGAGAATTTACCAAAGCCCGCTGCCCGCCTTGAGAGTGACTAGAGAGACGAGTAGTAGACGAGAGTATTCAGATAGGCAGATTATAGATGAATAGATAAATACATAGATATAGATAGATAGACTAGATATATAGATAGATAGACAGACAGATAGATAGATATAGATAGATATGCTAGTATATGCGGCAACTGCACATCCAATGGCGCGGGCGCCTCTGACGTGCGACCAATGAGCCAACTCTATGTTGTCAATTACCTACTATATATTTCTATCTATTTATCTATCTAGCTGCTAGCTATCTATGCTAACGTTATGCTACCTGGATGTCTGCCTATCTCTCTCTATACCGCCCACACAAGCACCTGCCAAACACAGCGACAGACACGCGGCGGCTACGTTTGCAAAAACATTTTCACCGGAGGAAGAGATAAACGCTTAGAAACGCCAATATAGCTAGCATGATGCCTTCTATTTCTAGATGACAAAGACCAAGTTTACCAGTACTATGACAAAGGTTACCGGTACTTATCTGAACTAACGTCATGATCACTGCCACTAGATATAAAGAAAACGTTGATTACACTTGGTCCTATTCAATGACAGTAAAAAAATATGTGTGGTTATTGTGCACTGCTGCTCGTAGACTAGCTGCAGTGCTCATTGCTGCGGTGCTAAATGATAGCAACTCACCAGGACACTTCACCAACTCTTCCTCATCCCAGTCAGTCGCCATAGTTCTAATACTAGGCTGAGAATGTCTAATAGTAGACGGGCTCTGATACTAGGCTGTGGCGCCCTTTCCTCCACTTCTCCCCAACGTGACGTCATCGCCGAATCGCGTAATTTAAAAAAAAAAAAATGATATACATATCTTGAGTGATTTATGTACCCATTAATCGACAGTGGTGGTTAACTTGCAACATGGCCTTTAACTCCAAGTCCTCCAGAATCGAGGGCAAAGCCGATTCGAAAGACCACTGTTCGCCAGCAGCAGCACTCATCTTCTTTGTTTTCAAGTAGCAGGGAAATCATGCGGAACCGTCACATCTCTGTCGTCATTATGTTAAGCCCGCCCACTAACTCTGTACACGATGTGATTGACCTCCAGCTCGAAAGCCAACGGAGATACAAAATACATTTTGCTGCCGCTAGGGTGCTAAAAAAATGTACTCGAATCAATGAACAGCATTAATAAAGGCCCAGATCAAGAAGCCTTACAGATCATTAACTAAAAAAAAGTTGTTTTAGGGTTTAGTTACACTTTTTGCCTCATTACTGCTTATTAATAGTAAGTTGTTAAGTTAAGGTGTTGGGTAGGATTAAGGGTTGTAGAATATGGTCATGCAGAATAAGGTATTAATAAGTACTTTATAAGTACTATTAAACAACCAATTTCCAAGTAATATGCATACTAATAAGCAAGTAGTTAATAGTGAGAATTGGACCCTAAACTAAAGTGTTACTATATGTATATTAAGTAATAGTATTCAATTGAAATTGCATGATTAGTTTGGTGTAGTTAGCTACTTTAACCTGTAATGCTGCTACATCTGTTCAAAAGGAGGCTTGACAGTAGTTGAACTCCTTTAAGGTTCCAGTAGCTTGTAGCTCGGCAAGCCACATTTTCCTCATCACTGTACCACACAATGATAAGAGCACACCCGCACCTTACTCACGTCTTAGTCTATCTGAGGTCTTTATTGTCTTATCTTTCTGTTCGCAAATTGCCTCCATTAGCGGTGAGCTCCAGCTCCTTACCAGCAGCAGCCTGACTTTATCTGGCGAGGACTGTAAAGACCTCATTTTTTAACAAGTGATATTTCTTTTTTTGCATGTTGTGACCGTACTCCACAGAGGACATGCACCTGGTGATGTCATCACTCCCAGTGTCACTCTCCTCTCGGCAGCGAGAGCTCTCAGGCACGTTAAAAGGCGAAAGTAAGCCCTTCTCTCACCTCATTCACATTAGCGGCCATGTTGGGAAAATATACATGCATGTTGTTCACGAGCGAGTGCTGCACATTGACGAGTCTCAGAATCATGTCAAAGCTCAGCAGAAGCTGTAGGATATTGTGCGGTTTGCGTCACTATGGCTAATCAGAATGATTTCTGCCAGATCTCAAAGGGGTCGTATCCGCTAAAAATGACATTCGAGTGGAGATTGTCCATAAGGACCATAATGCAGCCAGAGAACCGGAAGAACACAGCAACATGAAGCAAATGATGGTGAGTTTGCACTCCTAACCACCCCCTCTTTACTTCTCTCTGACTTCCTTTACATCTGGTTAGCATTCATCAGTTATTCTGATGTCATCAGCTCCCAATGCAGGTGTAAATTGGCTCCGACAGAGCTTCAAAGCCGAGCTAGAAACGTTTGCGTACACATACGTATGTTTTGAGTCCGAAAAGTCAAACGTTATCCTAAAGATACAAGATGTGATAGCGTATCTCGCTGTCTTTAGTCTCGTCTTTTGTTGTTGTAATGTTCTAATATTGCTAGTTTTCACAGTTTTCCCACACATATTTTATTATGTGCCTGGAATGATCACGTCTTCACTTCCATTGGTAGTAACTGAATTTTTTGCTTAAATAATTGCTGCTAATTTGCATACAGCTATAATTTTCATCAACCTTGTTGAGTCGCTTGACACAACCAAGTCGCTGTCACAATTTCTTGCCAGTTTCTTGTCAAGTCCTCGCTTTAAGTCTCTGTTAGAGTAAACTTTTTTTTTGTCTTTTTTTTTTTGTCGTCTTCCTTCCCATCTACCCCTTCAGAACACTGCAGCATCCTTGAACTTTGACCGGGTTCAGATCAGACCAGAGCTTTGAGGGAATTTCTGTTCTTGCTCAACATGACATCATGACTTTTGCGTAAACATAGACGCCACTTTCAAGTCAAGTGGCATGTTATTTATACGCATTTTGAGCTATCCGCGTGTATGCGTGTATATCTACGCCGTTATGTCCGTGTGATTCCGCGTGTATGTACACGCTGTTAAAAATCCGAGCGAAATAAAGCCAAATTTTGATATACATCTGGGGGAGCGATATTTTTCTTAGTAGGATGGTAGGGAAAGACTCATAAATGGTATTAACCAGTGACGGGTAGGTTTAGGGACGGGGTTGGGGTAGGTCATATATTTATATATACAGTAATGTAACGTTAAGTCAACGGCGTTCATAAACACGCTGAAAAGCGATTATGCGTGTTGATAGCACGCCAAAATGGAAATATGAATTGGCGTGTCATACATACGCAGTTTCATGAGATCAGTCTGTCTTGCTAGATGCTGAAATTCTCCTGTACATGCTAACAGGCTGAAATCAATACCAGTCACTGGTGCTTCAGCACACATCTACTGCATCATCTACTTTCTCTCTGCTTTTAGATGGAGAGATCCGAGTTTCAGCAAGAATCGGTGTTAAAACAGTTGGAGGTCCTGCAGGAGGAGGAGAGGGAGCTACAACACATTAAGGTGATGAACAGAGGGATGGAGAGACGGGGGGAAGAACTCTGCAGGACTCACATCTGTCACCATTAAAGAACCCAGAGAGTCATTTCTCCATCACACTCATAAAAAACAGATTTAATACAACAGCCGCGTAATCTCACGGAATCTAATAAAGCAGAGTTGGGGGAACTCACGCACTCTGACTTGTTTCAGAATTCCTGGCCATGTTCTTTTTCTTTACTGAGTCCATTAAAGAAATGTTCCTAAATGGACGTGTTGTCATATGACTGACTGCATGTCAGATCTCCAGTGAGCAAGTTTCATTATGTTCTCTGGTAATTGAGAGTATACCGGGACGTTTGGTTGAATGTGCATGCTAATTCGTTTAATGAAAGCCGCTTGGCTAGACTTCAGTCTGGAACTTTTGCCTGGAACTTTTCAGCCTTTCAGATCATTTCAAAAGCTCAATATTTCAAGGAGTTGTTAAGATCTTTGGAAATTGCAAATTTAAGTCACAGCATCATTAGTCATATGTGCTTAGGCAAGTGTAACTAACAAGAGATATAAACTTTGACTTGCGACTTTCTATTGAGTGGCATTTGCAGAGAGAAAAACATTTATCTAAGATAAAACATATACTTTCCTTTAGATGAGTATGACTTACGAAAAAGTCATGTTGAAATGATATATTATTATAAGCATTTAAAATTAATTGTCTTGCAACAGGGTTTGTAAATCTAACCCACAGCATAAAAAAAAATTACCACAGGGATTTTATGATTTTTGACTTTTTATCAGCATAAACAGTCTGTTCCTTACCATCAGTACTCAACTCAATCATGTAACACGTTAGAACAATATGAATGGTAAATTGTGTTACATTTATAAGCGATCAGACTTACGATTTTCAGCTGCGAGACAATAAAACAAGTGTACAAATTCTATAGATTCAAGAACCGAGCCTATGGAGTCCCTAAAACGGCGAGGGGATGGATGCATTATGTCATGCAAAATGTTTTGCGTTAATCTTTGCGGTAGCGTAGTGAACATAGAAACATATATGAGATGGGAGGAAAAATTATACTTAAATGCTTTTTACTTTCTTTTGCAAAAGTCTTGCATTCCCCCGAGATACTTCATCTTTGGAGGAGCACAAAACCTTGGCAAAGAAAATAAAAATGTTTCACAGTGGAACGCAAAACTTTTTCGAAGTGAACAAAGTTTCTTGGGAGAATGCAAAACCTTTTGCGAGAGAACGTAAAAGCATTTAAATATATTTTTCCTCTATTTTAATATATATTTTTCCTATCATAGAGACTTGAAAGTAGACTTGAACCAGTTGAGTTTTGCAGGGGCACTCAAAAAAATCAAGCAAAAATAAGTAAAAAATTCTACCAACAACCACACTTGCCTTAACAATCGCTCTAAGGCAAAATCGTCATCATCCGTCAATCTTCAATTATTCCATTCCATCTAGTACGATAAGCCATTGGCCCCCAATCAGAGAGGCGCGGCCCTGACTCTGACAGCGGTAAAAGTGAACACCATACCTTTTTTTTTTTTCAGGAATCCTTGAGTTATTTCACCTCAGCGCTCACACAAGGCCGCTAAGATTAAAAGGAGAGAGCAGATATATGTTATCTATATAGAAATTGGCCAAAAATAAAATGTGAGTGAATTTTTATGGAGATTATTTCGCATATTTAATGCCGACATGAATTGTCAAGGCCCATTTAATTAGCTGATAACAGGATTTGACTGTTTATGCTGGAGATGACTGTTTCACACCACTAAACCATGTAATCTTCTTAGCGTGGGACAGTTATCAGTCTGTTCCCTAATTTCCATGTCACGCTGCCTATAATTAGTGTGAGCTGAACTTGACCTTGGCTTTTTACAGCTTACAAATACATGAGAGGAAAATTACAGTTTCCTTTTTCTCTCATTTAGCTTTTAATTCAGGCTGAAAGGTGTATACTATAAAAGTCCTGTAATATAAATAATTGTTTGCTAAAGTGAATAATTGTGCTAACAGTTCACTGGATAAACAGATTATTTAGATGGCAAACATCCAAATATCCACAAACAAAAAGAAAGATTAATTTGATGCGTTTAATGATTTATTGACTTCTTTGAGTTGAGAATTCATTACATTTTTTAGTGTGTTATTTCAACAGAAAAGACCCTATATTATTATATATCGAGTCCATCAACTTCACAGTCCCATAGCTCGTCCTGTATCAACTTTTCATTCAGTGACGTTAGGAAGTTTATGATTTATATGCTGTTTAATGTTGATGATCGTGTCTTTTGCTTATATATGCTATTGGTTGTTTCTGCTTCTTTTTCGCCTGTTTTAATCCGGAGATTAAGTACTATTCAGAAGATGGGTCATAGCGCCCCCTAGCGTATAACAGTGAAAACACGGAAAGCCTGAAAATTCTGTCAATGGCGGGGAAGCGTTGTTTCATAAATGACGTAAATTTCCGCCAATGGCAGGGAAAGAGTTAAATGATTGATGAAATGTATTTATTTATATCTAATAGGATCCAACCAATGGATACTACAGTGTGAACACCTTCAAAGAACAGCCGACCCCGACCATTTCTCTGACAGCCAACCAAAACGCCGAGGTCCGAAACCCTGCCACGGCGACCCTCGGGAAGCACCGCGTCCCCACCGGCATGTCTTACACCAACATTTACAACACGTTGGGTGCCGGTCCCAACCGCCTATACGACTACAGCCAGCGTTTCGTGCTGGGCACGGGCAGCAGCTCCATCGAACTGTGCGAACGCGAGTTCCAGAGGGGATCTCTGAGCGACTCCAGCTCGTTCCAGGACACTCAGTGCGACAGCAGTGTCAGCAGCTACAGCAAGCAGGATGGATACGTGCAGTTCGACAAAGCTAGCAAAGCCTCTGTGTCGTCTTCATCCCACTACTCACAGTCGTCGTCCCAAAACTCGGACCTGACCCGACCGCTGCAGAAACGAATGCAGACGCACGTTTAACGTGAGCATCGTATGTGTTTTTGAACGAACACTTGAGGTGAGTCACCTGTGCTTCATGCATCATTCGTGGACAAATTCAAGCTTGGAAAGACAATACCCTTCTGTATATTTTGAAAAGTAACGTGTTTTTTAGATCTCATATTCTTTGTGGAAGGCTTGCGAGTTTGAAAAAGGAATACGCTGGGGAAAAAAACCTTGGATGTCGTCTTATAACATGACAATCAGGAGTCCATCCACACAATCGCCATTGACTATCACGGTGAGCCGATCTAATCTGTTCCGCGCAGCCTGGGATTCGGTACCTGGCAGTCGGATGCGGGGAAAACTCGAGGCTTGCATTCGTCTTTTTAATAAGGAGCCAAACTTGGGCCGTTTTGTAGTTCTTCTGCCGTGGCCCAAAGCACAAGGGTGTCTGTTCAATGCCAACCGCAGTGTTTCTCTGCTGATAAAGACATCTAAACGAGGATGAATTATCCTCCTAAGGTCGTCGCTGAAAATGATCGTTCTGTGCTTTTCTAAAGACTGTAAGATAGATATCACTTGTGTGCACTAAACTGTTTTTAATTACATCTCTCTCCGCAGTCTCTCGTCTTTACGATCTCATGCTACTGTATGTGTTTTTTTTTTTTTTTCAATGCAATGCGAATGTGTGGCCAAACTGCATGTGTGGAGAGATCTTCAGGAGCTTTTGCTAACGTGGACAGCATCGTGTTTACATGCCAGGGACCAGAATGTAAATCCCAATTTTTCCTCTCTTTATTTTCTAAAGACGTATTCAATGTGAGCTGATCATTTCAACACTCCATGGTTAATAAGTGCGTTTGCATATGTACACGTCCTGTGAATTCAAACGCTCTGTTGTTAAAAGCTTTTTTATACCTCCAACAATGTGTTGTTGTTGTTGTTGTTGTTGTTTTTCTATGCATCATTGCTCATAAATCCCCCATTCTGGTGGGAGTGTGATTGAACTCATCATTTTTCCCCCATGTCTTTATGATGTTCTGTTTATTTTAAGGCTGCCATATGTTTAAGCTCACTGTTTTAAGTGAGCTTCTCTTTCCCGCAGCCCCCCTGAATATCTGGCGTAAACGTTTACATTGCTTAATTGATGCAGGAAGTGCCTCCCGCCGTCGGATGAGCCTGCAGAACGTTCTGAGTGAGACTTGTAACTCGAGCTGTGCATCAGAGCAATTACACTGATCAAATAATCATGATTACAAAATAAGTGTTGAATAAAACAGTGTGTGGGGAACGATGTTCTGTGGTCATTAAAGTTGAGGTGGCGTCTTTTTTTGGTCCATGTCATTTTCTTTCATGGCGTCCTGTCAAATTCGATTATGCCAGCAGAGGGTCATTTCAAATGTACCAACTGAAATATGCATGCTGTATGATGAATAGGTTATGAAAGTTTTCACTTATGCTTCATTTAAAGGAGACATATCAGATCGCCTTGCTCTTTGGAAAGAAAACTCTAACAATGTGTGACAAAAAGGCTATTCACTCTATCAGCAAAAACGCTGCATGATGCAACACTATCACAGATAGTCAAAACATTTGTGATGTTTAATATAGTAATAATGTGCAGCTAGCTTTACCTACTTACAGTGGCACAGAAATAAAATCACAAGTGACCAAGTTTCAAGTTACTCTATGCAACTGGTTAAGACAAAATTATGAGATGGCTTGTATTCACTTTACTGAATTTCACGTGAAAAGAAGTAACGGTATAGTAGTAAAAAAAATAAACCTTAATTATTAGTATGCAAAAGAGAGTGGGCTTAAACTTGTCTTGTCAAGAAGTGACAAAGATTTTTACAGCATTCAATAATCTTGGTAATGTGCATTTCTAAATATACCAATACATTTTCAATGTATTATGTATGAATATGAATTACTGATGAACAACTTGTAACTTTGCAGGAGCTCTGTTCTCCGCTGAATCTGTGCCAGGCATGAGAAATCATATCACATAGTTGTGAATGTTATTAAAAAAGACTGTGCTGTAGAATTATAGGTATAATTGCAGTTAAAGGTGCCCTATAATGTGAAATTGAATTTATGTTGGCATAGTTAAATAACAAGAGTTCAGTACATGGACATGACATACAGTGAGTTTCAAACACCATTGTTTTCTCCTTATTTAAATCTCGTTTTTAAAAAACACCCCTGAAAAACAGGCGAATCTCCACATAATACCGACTGTGATGCAACAGTCGGTGATCACGCCTCCAAAGATTTGCATATCCCAGCCCTCAATGACAAGCACTGCGCAGCCGAGTCATCAGAGCAAGCGAGGATCAGAGAGAAAATGGCAGATCATGGAAATAAATGCTATGTTCCAGGCTGTGCAGGGGATGTGAGGACTTTTCATACCCTTCCCATAGAAAAGAAATGTCAACAGGCCCGGATGATGTTTATCTATAATCGGATACCGCAACAGTTTAATTCGAAGTTGTTGGGACAATATCAAGCTTCTCTCAGCGTCTCAAACTGAAGAAGGGGGTAATTCCAACTATATTCCCGCAACCGGTAAGTAGTGATTTTATTAAAGATAATTTACACTGTGTTAGATCCAGCGCAAGATCCTAGTACAGTAATATTAAACTCCAAGTAACGAGCATACATAACTAACGTTAAATGGGCTAATTCTCAGTGAATAAACTATACAGAAAGCGGTCAAAGAACAATCCACACAGCGCGAGTTTATCTCTCTTGCCAAACTCGTTATGAAATCAATGACGCTGTTACACTGCACAACGAAGCTCTTACTGTATGTACATCGTTTGCATTGGTGAAAGCATGTGAGAGAGAAACTGCGTTGTCTCGTGATCAACAAACTGTCATCTGCTTGCTCAATGTACATCACAGCAACATTTTATGTGATGGGAATAGATCTAAATACTTTAAAAACATCTCATTATTCGTTAATCTCGATAGCTGTAATAGTTAAAACGTATATAACAGCTGTAGTAAAAGTATTCGAGAGAGTTTCACATGTCTCATTTCATATGCAAGCAGGTCAGCCAATCACAGCAGTGGCCGGTTCTCACAGCAGACACGCCCCTTCAAACAGAGTGTTCAAATCAGAGACTAAAATCAGGCTAGGAAAAATGCCTTTTATTTCTAAATTATGACTATTTTTGATCTAAAAAACATACTAACAGTATAAGGGCAACCCAGGAAACATTATAAAATAATAAAAAAAAACATTATAGGGCACCTTTAAGTTATCCTCACGACCTATACACACAGTGTAGTCTGATGAGTCGGTTCTTTCTAGACCTCATGACCAGTGTAGTCTGATTAATGACTTTTTTTTAGTGAATCAAAAACATGCTGTGTATTCCGATTGTCATTATCATGTGACCTACCAGTGTCATTTGTGTCGCTTCAATGCCCTTCACAAATCCTCTCCCATGGCCTCATGGGATAGTAAAGTTGACCATTTGCACACTTCAGTATCTTGCTGGAAAGTCATCTGGGTACGTTTTGCCTAATCTTTTATAACTGTGAATTTGGACAAACTTCTTTTGTCACATACTGTTTTTCGTATAGTAGGGTGGAAGTATGTGATTTGAGATGCAGCCAGTGACTTTCATGAGCCGGTTCAGAGTAGTCTGATTCCTGAACGAATTACTCTAATGAGTTGATTCTTTTAATGAATAATTACAGGTTTTTAAGAATTACAACAGGGGAGTTTAGTTCTAACCCTAATCAAACTGTCAAATCAAGTTATCCTGAAGATAAGCTGGTTCTAATGTGTTTAATTATAGGGTTGGAATTGAACTCCAGGAATAGAATTGAATATACTCTTAACCTACAATACATTAATAGATGCTGTTGTTCGATGTTTGTTCATAATACCTAATGGCTAATGCACTAACAGAATGACATGAGCATAGAAAATGCTCTCTTTAAAGTCTTTAAATGCAGTCTTCTATTCAAATCTGAATAGGCCATCCTTGAATAAAGCAACAGAGGACATGCAAACCTACCTGATATAATCTCTCCGCTGCGTTAGCATTAGTGATATTTCACAAACCCTCCAAACATCTTTATACAAATGAGTTCTACTGTGGCTTTAATCCATCATCTTGGCTTTTAAAGGTTGGCCTGACCACGACGGATCCATCTTGAAACTAAATGGACTTCAAAGGATGATCTTACTCGAGGTACAGAGCCTCGTGTTTGCACTGGATTAAATTACAGCCCTTGTTGCTTCCGGCTTTGTCATCTTAATCGAAAGTCTAGTCACACACTTCGTAAGTGCAGCTATTTGGAAAGGCCTTCATCAGCACATTCTCCAGTTGCCTGCGCTGTGTGTGTGGAGCCCTGAGTGCTGGAGCTGAATTTGCCTATCTGTTGTGACCAGCGCTGAGTAAATTACTTCTGCAGCCATTTCAGGATGCATCTATTGATTCTGCACACGGCCAGAAGTGATGGCAGCTTAATGCTTCAATTTAGCCCAATCCAGACTGCACACACAACTTTTGAGCTCGTGCCTTGAACTTTATCGGCGCTGCTGCACACACACACACACACACACGTGCACGTGATGTTGTGGACACAGGTGCGCGGCTGCGCGCGCGCGTGGCTCAACCGAGTCTTCTCGCGCACTCAAATTTACAGCAGACACCGAGATCTTTATGTAAATTAGATACAAGTATGCACATTTATATCCCTCCAAACGCTCCGAAACTGATGATCACAGCATGCTGGGAGCCTCAGAAATATGACATATGAAGCCCTATATAAACGTCGTCATTCCTCATCCCGCGCTGTGCGAAACCTGCAGGAAAATGATTCAAGCCTCTGAATGTATGATGAAACATTTCTACAAACCCGAGCTTCTCACCGGCGCTGCGTGAGACGTATATCTGCACTCCATCCTCCTGAACGACACTGTGCATCTGTGGTGGTACTGGAAATTCAAAACAGAGACAATCTGAGAGGAAGAGGTACAAAATAAAAAAGCATGTGATTTATTGTTTTTCTGCCCCAATGTTATTACGGTTAAATAAGACAATTAAGTCTAAGTATCACTTTATCATTAGCAAATGCTAGAACTAGCCTATTAAATAACAATAAACTATACCTTTGTGCTTATTCATTTTAGTTAATTTAAAATATATGTTCATCTACAATGAGTTATGAACAGTGTTGGGTAATGCATTACTAAATAATGAATTACTGTATACTTTCCCCTTGAAAAAGTAAGGGATTACACTTAATTTTTCTGTTATTTTAGTTACTTCTGATGTAATTGAATTAAATACTGTTGCACTATTGAACAATTAATAAAACATTAGTGCACTATAAAAAATATTGTTGGTTTAACTTAAAAAAGTAAGTTAACTGGTTGCCTTAAAATATTATGTTATCTGAACCACGTTAATTATCTAAGTTTATTTGACAAAACAAATTTGTGATTATTAATCATGAAAATTATTTTTTACAGAGTGCATTAACATCAAAATGTAATGTCTAATGTTAAAGTTTTTAATGTAACCTCCCTTTACGTACATTTGTCAGTTCAAGAATAGTTTATGCAACTTCATATTTGTTTGAAAGAATTAAAAGAGCAGTTTCATGTCTATCCTTGTATTGTTCAACTGGTCGAGATTGATATGCGATTCATAAAGTAGTTAGTAATGCAATACTTTTTAGAGAGAGAGTAATTAGTACAGTGATCTAAATACACTGTTGTATGTAATTTGTATATCTAGTAATCAATTTCTTTATTAGATTAACTTACCTAACACTGGTTATGAAAGGCAAGAACAGAAAAAAATCAATCCTTGCAAAACTACTATAATTAGATGTGTTTCTATATTTTGAACAAGTTGTGCTGCTGTTAGGGATGATAACTACACTTACACTACAAAAGCGAGGACAAAAATCATTTAAGAAGTAAAAATTAAATAAAAAAAAATATGTATTCTCCATTAAAACTTTCTAAATTGAAAATGAAATTTTCAAAACAATACCCTGTTTTTGACAGATTGTTATTTTTCTCGAAAACGTCTTGAAGATTAAGTAGAAAACGTTCCATTTATTTTTTCATGTGTAATGAACCGATGAAGTTTAGAATCAACATGCTGCTCAACAACAGCACAAAGCAATTAGAAGCGCAACAGAAAATATTAAAAAAGAATCAATCCAAAACTGCTCATCTACTGGCATTGTATTGTTTTTCCCCCCACTGCACATATCACAAGAGGAAGTCATGAAATGGAAAGAAATCACTGTTTAGTCGAGATGAGCTCAGGAACAGAGAGCATCACATGACAGCAGAATAGGGTGATTTCTTCTAGATCATCTCTCCGCTAAACTGCTCTGAACGAGGTTAAGGGACCCCTGAGCCGCTGATGGTGTCGGAGTTGTCAAAGCAGAATGCTTGACTTCCCTGCTTAACCTTTTTGAGAGCAGGGCAAATACAAACATTGTGGAGCTCTCGGAGAACTGGGGGAAAAGAGACGGATCAGGTGACAGAGGAACTCGGCTCTGTTCATTCATCATTTCCTTTCAGAGGAAACTCCAGGATGAACAAATGGGAGGCCTTTTCTGAAGATCCGCACGCACGGTTAAATTGTGAATCAATTGCCTACAACTATCACTAAATATAAACGGATGTATATTTTGTCTTTAAATTAGCATATACTATTTCTGCAGTATATACTGGAATTTTTCTGTATGTTTAAAAAACCTGGATGACTGTAAAATACTGGAAAGCCAGCCTGGTAATATCAGGGAATTTCAAAAGTGTTATTTTCACCCCTGGAAAAGTCATGGAAATGTATAAAATGTTAAAAGGTCATGGAAAAATCATGGAAATTTCGAAAGTCAATGTATTTTTTTGCTTGAAATGACTCTTTGTGGACTGAAATCTATCAAATGATTTTTAAAAATGACTTAAGAAGATGCGATTGCGGAGCTTTGTGCATCGCCACCATCAATTGCTGTGGTTGTGTTTGTTCTATCATATCTAATGTCTAACAGATGGCTAGAAAAATGTATATTGACTATAAAAAAGATTCCATTACTTTTCCATGACCTTTTAACATGTTATTAATTTCCATGACTTTTCCAATATCTAATAAAAAGGCAAAATGTCAGTAAAAAAAAAATGCAATGCAATGTATTTGACTGTCCAAAAAGTGTCTGAAATAATAAAAGTTTTAATTGTATAATCTATTACTTCAGTATTTATGAGATGTTACTTTTTTTCTAAACAAAGCAGAATGCAAATAACAATGTTTATATCCAAAATGATCACTGGATGCCATTCACATTCAATATGATTAGGTCATGCGCAGAGTTATTATCGTTAAATATCTAGTCCAGTCATGAAACTCTAGAGGGCGCAGGCATATGTTGCATGCAAGCAAGCACAATGGCATGGCACAAGCTGATTGGCTCTGCTGATCCTGCAGCCAATTAAATTGCTTGCTCAACATTTAAAGTCTGGTTCAGTGTTTGCTGTAAGCTAGTCCTCGTCAGAGTTCCTCTGAAACCTCCACCTGCCTAGTTATTATACGTCCGTCTATTCTAGGTCAAAAAATCATAGATTTAACAGTTTTGTTTCTGTAGTGTGTGTGGAGTGTCACGATATGGCCGAGACACACACACACACACCACACACACTAACAGATTCCATTCACAAACAATCAGAGACCCGACTGTGAACATGGGAAATCTCGCAAAATCTCTTGGTCAAATGTGACTCTAGAGTAAATAAACATGGCGATAATAGTGTTTGATCTGCTTTTTACAGAGAATGTGTGGTAAAAAAAAAAAAGTAAAGAAAAAGGCAGGGATGAAGTCGTATATGCCCGTCTTCCTGTCAGCTTTCTGATTTGGTATTGTTTTGTTCCATGTGATAATCTACAGAGTGCATGTGCGTTTGTCCTCGGGGTTCCACACACAACAGGATTTTTGATTTGTGATTGTTGGACTTCTTCAGAGCACTTTGGATCTCTCTTTACACACCTCACACCACAGGAAAAGGGTAAGATAATAAGTAGAACCATCAAGATAACCGGGACTTTACCTGGGAGACTTGGGCCCAAAATTGACCCGATTATCTTGTAGTGTCTGGGTGCCTTTAGCATAATGGACACGTCCAGTCTTGCTTTAACTATTTGCCTTTTGTAATTAATACCAGAGGCAGTTGAGCTGGTCGATGGCAAACTAACTTCTGACATTTTGTCTCTGAGGTCTCTAAGGGACCCTCACAAATCAATATGCATGTCATTTTTTTTCTTTTTCAGCCCCCATTGTTCTCTCTGTTGACCTGGAGAATCACAAATATCCCCCATCCAGCCTTTTTACACAGCTCAAATTACTCATAAATGAGTCATTCGTTCCAGCTGAAAGCGTCTTTCATGGATTGATCTTTATTCACAGATAATGACCATAATGGTCTACACAGATGTTTTTGTAAAACTTCAGCTTTAATTGGCTCGCTCTGCTTTAGAACTTAATTGCAATGTCTTTTGAATAAGTTTGTCCTTGTATTTTTTGGAAAATCCTGAGCAGGTTAAACTGTTTTGGACACATTAACTGTCGATGAAATATCTCTTAGTCTCAGACTGTATTGTTGATGCTGGTGTAATTCATTTTCAGATGAATGTTTTAAGGATCTATTCTTTCAGATGTGGTGAAAATGATTGTTAAAATATCTCTCAATAGACTGTATTGTTGATCCTGGTGCAATGATTCATTTTCAGATGGATGTTTAAGGTTATCTATTCTTTCAGATGTGGTGAAAAATTAAAGAGTTTTCTTTCAATTAAACACTCTATTTGCAGAGCATAAATCTTTATTTGACTGTATAATTCATATTATGAGGTTTAAATTCAAATGTTCTCTCACTCAGGACAAACCTAATACTTGCAAATGAGCCAAACAGCTGCAGTATGATAAAGTATTATAAAACAGCAACACAAAATTACAGCAAAAAATAAATAACATCAAATTTATTTTTACAGAGCTCTAGCCACCAAACACCCACTTCCCCCGATGGATGGCTTCATGCATGATGAAAGCCGTTGAGCTGCAAATCCCCGTCTCGTTCTGCTGATGAGGTCTGACATACCTCACGGCGTGATACCTGCTCGCAAACCAAACGCTGACAATTACCATCTGTAATTAATTGTCATTTGTATTATGCACATGAGAACGGTCCAATAATTGTTCATGATTGCACAATCACAGACTAATTAGGTTGACATTATCAGCATTTTAAAGAAGGGAAAATGAAGAGAGAGGTAGAGAGTGGGTGTTTTTTTCTTCACCTTAGGAAAGTTTAGTTAGTTAGTTAGTTTAGTTAGTTAGTTAGTTAGTTAGTTAGTTAGTTAGTTAGTTAGTTAGTTAGTTAGTTAGTTAGTTAGTTAGTTAGTTAGTTGACCTTGGGACAAATCCCTACAGTTGCACTCAAGAATCATATAACACAAGATGAAACATTGCATAACATTTCCAGATGCCGTACTTCAATCATTCTAATATTCCATTATACCTACTCAAGAAAAGAATAGAAAAGAAAAGAAAGAAAAAACACATTACACAATATCCTACGCATTACACACCCTTCTTTTATAATTGTTCAATAATTTAACTGAGGGCATCAGCTCATACTCTTTATGAAGAATATGGCTTGAATCACCAATATAAGTCTCTGCATCTTTACAATCCTCTGAAATATCTTTTGAAGAGTAAATAGGGGCAACATGGCAATTATTTTTCCAGCTCTTCTTAACACGTTCTGAAGTTGTGACCTATATTTAATGGACAGATTACTTAACCATGTAATGATACATTACGTATAGCAGATAGATTCAATCTATAGAACAGTAGCAAGGTACTTTAATGCACGCCATAAACCCTGAGCCTTTGCAGAAAGTGCAAGCGCTGACTCGCTCGTGTACAAACATACTCCGCTTGGAACCCCTTGGAACTGAGAATCAAAGTAAATCCCTAAATACTTATATACAAGAGTATGGGATGCTCAAGGGTTTCAGGATTAATGCAGTCAAGATGGTGGTGTGTGTTTCCGGTAAGAGAAACACGAGAGGGAATCCCAGTTTAACTTATTTATTCAAAGGAGTTTGTATATGCTAGGGAACGAGTATTGCGTAAGTTAGCTTATGCTATGGGCAAACTCCTTTTCTCGAGAATATTGAAGAAGATTTTTTTAAACAGCAGCTTGCTCATTGGCTGTGCTGCGGCAACTGCACAAATATATGGCGAGTCGACTAGGTTAGGCGAACCAATCAGAAAGCTTCACGCCCAGCATAATTGCTTATAGCAATATAAGCCCCCATTTTGCCATAGAATTCAGGTTAAATCGACTGAAGCGATCCCCTGATCAAAGGACAGTAGCATGGTGAGATTATGCAATACTCGTTCCCTACTCTCAGGGAACCAAGGTTAACCAAGACATTCCCTTTTGAGAGGTCTCTTGTATTGTGTAAGTTAGCATACGCTATGGGAACCCCTTTCAAAACGCTGTGCATGCTTAAAAACTTCGCCCCATACAATAGCCTAGGGCCAAGTGCCCGAGGCTCATAGAAGAGTAAAGTTATGAGTCCTAATATGGCCAGATCAGTAATGAGCCTTAAATAGGAAAAGAATAGGAATGGGCCTTATAAGGGGCCATTCTCCTTCTATGGTATATAGAACCGCAGTTTATGTTTATCCAGGACCAGGCAGACGTCGGGCCTAATTGTGAAAATGTGCTGAACACTGAACACTACACTCTTAGAAGGAATGTGTAGAAAAATTACACAAAATATGTGTAACACTCTAATTTACACATTTTGTGTCAATATTAACTAAAAATGTGTTGAAAAAAATAAACCGTTTTACACATATCAATGTGTAGTTTAAAATTAACACAACTTGGAATTTTTCTCAAAGCATTTAACACAATATGAGTAGACTGATGAGTTTACACACTTCATGTGTTATTTTTATAATGTGACCGTTATTTAAATTAGCTAGCTGTAATGACTTGGAGTGAAGAGAAGAATTCAGTTCCAGTCAGTTCAGTAGGAGATTATAGTCTGTTAATGACAGCAACTATTTTGTTTTTACTTCCGTAGTGTTGAATATAAAACATTTAACGTTATCTTGTATATCTATATCTATCTAATATCACTTCGTTATCGACAACGTTACCCCTCGCGTCAAATCTGTTCGTTACCAGAGGAGATGATTCGCGCCGAATCACGCCGGTGATGCTAGCAAGATTCTTGAGGTAAGCTGTAACGTTACTTGAATTCATATTTTTACTTATGTTTTTTTACAAACAAATATTTGCTGCTACTGTTATTTTAATACTGGTTTAAAAGCTAGGTTATGATGATCTTTTGCGGGCAAAAAAACTTCCATTGTCAATAGTGTAAGTTAACGTAGCTGAAGCACGGCTAAACCAAGCAGCTTTATTTTGATCAACGGTGCGAATTTGCGTGGAAAACACGATTCAAAATCGACATATTTTTTTCCACTTACACACAAAATTCCCGATAATGAAGAGACCTTTATGGATTTTGCACTCAAAATTTCACCAAGCAATGGTAAACGTGACGGCACCTTAGACTACGTTATATATTGTAACGTTAACTTACTCGATTTACTGTAAACTAAATTTTACCTGTAAGGTGTATTAAAAATTGTTTAACGTTACTCTTTATTGATTTGATTATGTCTAAAATGTCGTAGTGGATTTGAAAGTTTGCTGAAATGATTAGCAATATGAGAAGTGCTCTTGAGCCACTGGTGCTGTGCAGGCTAGGTAACGTTAGCATAACAGTTACAATACATTTGCTAACTTTATATCAAATAGGTGACTTTTGCTTTATGTCTAATATGTATTACAGCAAATGAACCAATCAGAGGATGGACCATTTTCTTTATGTCTCACCAGATTGAGTTTATTCAGGTAAGCATTGCAGTAAAACTCACTAAATCATTAATTCATATCAAATCAAGCATTCTAAATAACTTTAGTTTTTATTTTTGCATTATTTTGATCTATTATTAGGCCAAAGAGTCCAACCTGACCAGGAAGGTGCCTAATATGATTTCAGGATTTCAGCACACAGGTGGGTTAACTACTGTGAAAAGAAAAAAATGATAATCACGTGGGGATTTCTTGCATGTATCTTACTGTGTATTTGTCTCAAACAGCTATCCCTTCACTACAAACAAGCTGGAATTGGCTAAATCCTTCATTGCAGTATTTACGTCTATGAATCTCAGCATTTTTGGAGAGAATTAAGGAAATGTAAGTATTAAAATTGAATCTGGTATAATTTAGTTTACAGTTCAGCTGAAATGTTTGAATATGTTGACAAAAGGGTGTTACTTACAAATATATATTCTGAATTATAGTATGATGAAGATTAAAAACAATTTGATGCTTGTCTAACGTTCTCCTCTCTCTTTCCCTCTTATATTTTTATGTAGTGTTGGAACTGTGATCCTCTCTGAAGAAGAACTGAGCACATTTGTGTTTGTGGACAGGGAACAGGGGACTGATACATGTCACACTTTTCTAGAAACACTTCAGGAGTTTTAAAGTCGCGATCTGATTGGTTGAATTCTGGAGACAGGATGTCCGGGAGACGTGTGTGTCGTGTTCTTTATCGGTCCACCTGGAAACAAATGCCGTGACACCAAAACCCTCGTTTAAGAAGAACGCCGATGTGCTTACAACTGTGACAATGAGCGCCTACCAGGATCAACTAAACGCTGGATTTTCGAAAGTATGTGATGTTCGCGGCTCCATTGTTGCAGTAAACTTGCTCAACGTTCTTGAATGAATAATTTATTAGATGGAAGCCCGTCTGTTGTTGTAGGGACATCAACATCACATTGTCATGCCCCTAAACATGACGCAGAACAAAACAAACTGTGATTGGTTGCGTTGTGATGTCAGTCCTCTTGGGCGGTCCTTGGTCAAGAAAAGCTGCGATGGTCTCATTTAGGCGTAGGTTCATTTACTTTTCCCCAAAGGTGTACAAAATATGCTTATCCCCAAAGGTTGGCTTTTTATAGACTGTTTGTATGATCACTTCCTATGCTGTGGAAAAGATGGAGGAGTACAGACATTGATAATAATCATAAATGTTTCTTTAGCATCAAATCATCAATTTTTTTTCTAATCTAAAGGATCATGTGACAATAGAGACTTGGAGTAATGATGCTGAAAATTCAGATTTGTCATCAAAGGAATACTTTTTAAATTACATTTTAAAAATATATTCAAATAGAAAACTGCTGTTTTACAGTGTAATAATATTCCACAATTGGACTGTTTTTACTGTAATTTTGTATCAAATTAAATATTTGGTGAGCACAAGATATTTTCGAAAACATTAAATGCTTAATATTTTTATATTTTCTTTACATCAATCCAAAAACAAAATGAAATTTCGAAATAAGTAAAATTATTTTGGAGGTGGGGTTATGTGTCATGTTACCAATGAATGAGATTGTGAAAAGAAACTGTTTTGTCCTATGTTGGACATTTTCTTTGTTGACTGCTTTAAATTGTATTGTTCTATTTTGGATTAGATTTAATTGTTGATATTTCATTATAATAAATAAGATAAATCAACCAAAGAATTTGTATTTATTTTGTAAAATGCTAATATTTTGTTTAGGATTTTAAATACCTTTTTTTTAACACGATGTGTGTAGCCAAGGATAGCACATAATGTGTTAATGTTAGACATTTACACATCTTGTACACATCTTTACACATCTTGTACACATCTTGTACACATCTTTATGTTAACCTTTCTGACACATTTAGTGTGTTAATCTCATTAACACAGTGAATGAGTTAAATTTAACACAAAACTAGTAGTCCTGGAGCTCACCCACGGATGTGTTAAAATTTAACACAGGTTGTGTTATTTTTAACACATTCTTTCTAAGAGTGTATTCATACAGAAAGAACCCTCGCTTGCAAAGCGGGAACTTCCATATTATAATACCTCATAAATGTGGACTGTGAGGCCCAGCCTGCCGCTGCACAAATATCTTCAATTGGTATTCCACTCGACCATGCACACGACGAGGCAATGCCTCTCATGGAATGAGCTTTGATGCCTATGGGACAACAGAGGGGTTTGCCTCCGTTGTACATGGGGTTTTAACCAGCGCTGGAGGGGAGGCATATATACAGTAGACCCAACTGGAGTACTGATGATGCTGAGGCCATTAAGGCTAACATCCTCTGAAATCTCTTGAGAGCATGCTCTGAATGATGCCTCTAGACGCTGAATGGTGATTGCACGCTCTGACGTCAGATCGCTCTCATCTATATAGAATTTATGACTGTTCCCATAAAAGGTATACTCTGGCTGGGAGACAGTGTGCTTTTTGAAGCATTGATCCTGAGACCTAGGCATTCTAGATGGCTGAGGAGCTAGGATCTGTGAGTTATTAACTGCGCCTCCGATTGGGCTATAACCAGCCAATCGTCGAGGTAGTTCAACACTCGCACTCAACCGTTGTCTCAGGGGGGCAAGAGCTGCAAATATGCACTTCGTGAACGTACTAGGTGCTAGGGAAAACCCGAATGGTAGGACTGTGCACTGATAAGCCTGCCCCTCGAAGGCGAATCTCAAGAATGGCCTATGATGGGGTGCTATCTGAATGCTAGCTGAGGTGGCAGCCCGAAGCAGAGCTGGATCGTTTAGGTAGGAAGTGCCTGCGACGCTTTCTGAGCCTTTGTGTAACGTTCTGCGAAACCTTTGACTGCTAGGCCAAACAGACCGGTGGTGGAGATAGGGAAGTTGAGAAAAGCTGCCCTATCTGCATTCTTCATCTCTGTTAAGTTCACCCAAAGATGATGTTCAAGCACCGTCAAGTTCGCAATGCACCTACCAATCGCCTGGGTGGTTGATTTGGCGCTGCGCAGGTCTCTGAAAGCTTCCAGTTTCCCCAGCGAGGCACGCGGGGACTGGGCCGGCGTGTGCTCGCTCGTGTTCAACACAATGCTATTGTGTTTTAGTATGTTTCTGTGAGGTTACCAAGATATAAGAATTGATGTGCTTGGATAAACAAAAACGTTTGGATTGCAATAGTTTGTTTTTGCTTAAAGGTGGGTATGTGATTTTCTTTTTTGACCATTTTTTCAAAATCACTTGAAATCCTATTCCTAACCCACTTAAAGCCACTGAGTTAGAAGCACTGAAATGAAAATTAAAAAATTTAATCATCTGTGGAACGGGCAGGACTCGAAAAACTCCAACCAATCATTTTCAAGACCGTCTAGAATCATTGGACAGTCAGTGCATCAATCAAACGATCGTACCCTACCCCCCTCCCCCATGCCCCTCTTCGAATGGGTGGAGTGGGTGGAGTCAGGGAAAGAAGGTAGGACCTTTTGAGTTGTATATTTTTTTAAAATCTGCCGGCTGTTTTGCAAATCACATACCCCACCTTTAAAGGCTGTCTCAGTCCAACCTGTGTGGAATCAGTCTCACTGCTTTTATTATTTGATGGAACAGAGCTTCGAAACACTTGTTTTGGTTGAAACACCACTGTTTTGGTTGCAAATGAGTGGTTCAGGAACTTGCCAAGACACGTGATTTCAACAAACGAGGCTTTGTTACGTCATACTGTTTCAAATGTTATAAAAATTCAGATGGTTCGCAGAATGAACCCCTGAATGAGTTGCCTATGGCAAGCCATAGATAATGATTTTAACTGATCTCAGTTTTATAAAGTAGGTTAATTTTTTATTAATGTAATGAATGTTAATACTTATGCGTGTATAATACAAACAAAGGAGAATGATATTTAATTGCTTCTAATTGACCTAGTTTACCCAGCCCTACCTCAACAACGCACAAAGCAAGCACTACGCATTAATAAAAGAGCACTCATTTTACAGAACAGTCATACTTAATTGTATTTAATTATTTGTAGATTGCATTTAATAGATTCTACTTTCATGAAAACATTTTAATTGTTTTGTAATGTCATTTATAAATGAACTGATTTTTTTCATTGTAGGCTATTTATTTACACATTTTGACCAGCACGTGCTGTCCATCTTTTTTATGTAAAGCGGACTATTCCCAGCTGTTGCAGTCAACGTAGATGTATAGTTAGATTTTTGAAGAGGTACACATGTGTATATGATCAATAGTTTCCAGCTGCCTAAAATGAAAAAATTACAACCGATGCAAATTTGGAGAACTATATATAATTAACAGGTCTTATATATGAGGGAGACATCAATCTCAAAGGTCTCAATTACATCTTTGACACGGCCTCTGATTTTGCTGACCCACAAATCAGCCGTGATCTGTTTGTGTATTTTATGTTCTACATAAATTATAAGCCATTGAGAAAGCACACGAACAGACGCTCCATCAACAGCTGTTATTGACACTGGCACTTTGCAACTAGACTTAAAGATAAATCACAGTGTGCTTATTGACATTTGGAAAATGCCGGCATGGGTCGACCCGCACGCTGGCGGCATACAAAGTTGTGTTTGTGCTAATCCAGTCCCTCACGAGCGTGTTTTACAGTTTCATTTCGGCTGAGGGATTTACATGGATTCATTTGGAAGTCGTCGGACTGAAACAGAGATGTCAATGACTGTGCTGATAAAAGAGTGCCGTTTCTCGGACATGATGAAAACAGAGCATCAAATCTCGCAAAGATCCACTGACTTTTAAAAATCTCCTAAATAAAAAGGCTCAACCTTTTAAATTCCCCATTGATTTAGGTGCCGTACTTTTGTGCCTTTGGGTTTTGGGTTTTTAATTAAAGTAAAGGGTATGGGGCCTTTTAAAATGAAGGTTTAGCTTTTAAAAGCCAGGCTGAAAGCAGTGCTTCTAGAAATGAGTGCTAGAATGGACTGAGGTAAACGAATTCCTCATTGTCTGCACAGATGAATGCTCGGCTTGAAAGGAAATTCTTTGAAAAAGGAAATTACCTCGGCCACTGGAGTCTAATGCCAAAGATTGGTTGTACAGAGGCAAAACTACAGCATTTCTAAAACAGCTTGGAATAGTCTTATGTCAGTTTCAAATTTATGTCTAATCAGATATATGAAAGAGCAAAATGAATCAAATTGGTTTCCTAGGATACAAACTGATGACTACCGTTTGAGATAATTGGTAAAAAATACCTGGTGCAATAGTTTTGAAAGTCTGATTCACGTTTATTTGTTTTGTTCGGATGACTATACTCTAAAAATGCTGGGTTGTTTCAACACATGTTTGGGTCAAATATGGACAAACCCAACCATTGGATTATACTTTTGAATTAAATTTTTAAACCCAACAGTTGGGTTTGACCCAAACAAATGTGAGACAGAAACTCCATTAGAGCGTGATCACACTAGACTTTGAGCACATGAAATTTCTATTGCAAAAAAATCCATCCAGCCATCGCGCCATGACTGATCGATCTTCTACTGGTCACACGTCTTGGTAATGGTAAATGGACTGCATTTATATAGCGCTTTCATAGACCCAATGGCCACCAAAGCGCTTTACATGTTGCCTCTCATTCACCCATTCACTCACACACCGACGGCGGTGTCAGCCGTACAAGGCGCCATCCAGCTCGTCGGGAGCAGCTGGGGTTAGGTGTCTTGCTCATGGACACTTCGACACTTGGTCAGGTGGAACCGGGGATTGAACCACCAACCTTTCGATTTGTAGACAATCTACAAGAACCACTGAGCCACTGCCGCCCGTCTTCACATGATACAAATCACACGAGGTGGTGATTTCATATGAATTCATATGATTCGATTCGAATAAAAACCTACGATTCAAATTAATCGAATTATAAAGGCACACCCTTAACCCGGCCTCTAAACCTACCCATCACTGGGGTTTAAACTGATCATATGAAAACGTACGAATGAGATCTTATGAATTTGTACGAATTAGCCACCAATTCAGCAAAACGTAAAATAGTTACGAATTGCTTTGAGATTGTGTTGGATTGTCCAATGCTGCATTCTTTCTGATTGTATTTACTTAATCAAACTCACAGCTCTCAAAAGTTCTTACAATTGCAACATGACATCAAAACTTTTGCGTAAACATACACGCCACTTTCAAGTCAAGTGGCGTGTTATCTATACGCATTTTGAGCTGTATGCGTGTATGTCTACGCCGTTAAATGTCCGAGTGATTCCGCGTGTATGTACACGCCGTTAAATGTCCGAGCGAAACGAAGAAAAACCTAGATCTACATCTGGCGAGCGATATTTTTTTGCCCTAGGATGGTAGGGGAACACTTAATAATGGTATTAACCCCAGTGACGGATAGGTTTAGGGACGGGGTTGGGGTAAGTCATATATTTATATATACAGTAATGTAACGTTAAGTCAACGGCGTTCATAAACACGCTGAAAAGCGATTATGCGTGTTGATAGCACGCCAACAATGGAAATACGAATTGGCGTGTTATACATACGCTATTTCATGAGATCAGTCTGACAATTGAGTAGTTCCAATTGGTCACATTGCATAAAAGTTGTCTCGCTGTTACCCGTGCAGGCAAGAGAGTCTGTTTGTTCAGTGGGTCATGGTCTCACTGTTGGGTTAAATATGGCTTTAATTGTGCATCAAAGTGGAGTATTGACTCTTGGCCAATATGTTCCAGAATGCTAAGGCTAAAGGTCAGGGCTGGCAACTATGTTACTTCTATAAGGTTCAAGCCTTATATGGAATGAGCTTTTCAGCAAGGCACTTTAAATTATTCCTATAATTACTGTGCCATATGAAAAACTGCAAATTAATGTCAGTGCTAATAACTAGTTTTCACCATATATCATAAAACTCCTTTTCCAGGGAGATTGTTCTTCTAATACGAGTACTATGTGTCAGTTTGGATAAATGTGCACTAAATGGCTGCTTACCAGTTTGCAGACCTTAAACAGTGCTGTTGTGCTGATTTGTGGATTTAAATTTGCTGAGAGAAATATAGTATTTTAGTAGCTGAAAGCGTAATCAAATTAGCCCAAATATACACTTTTAGGTTCTTTATGGGCATATATGGGTCCATGAAGAAACATTTAATATCCATAGAAACTTTCCATTGCACAAAAGGTTGTTTATAATGGGGAAAGGTACTGTGAATTGTTAAAACGTTCTTCACAATGAGAAAAAAAAAAGCTATTCTAATGGCATTGCTGTAAAAAAAAAAACGTTTGGATCCCCCCTTTCTGAAGAGTGTATGTTATAATATAATCCTGTATATAAAATTATTGCATAATAATCAAGCATTCTACATTTGTAGAATTTTATGAATGTCAAATGTTTCAATTCTGTGGAGTTCTGCATGCCCAGATTGCTTATTATTACTTATATAATGTTTTTTTTTTCCCTAAGCTATAAAGGCACCCGAGAGCAACATTTTTAGCAAACAACATTTCATAATTCTTCCCATGAACTCTCTCCAGGTATGTGGCTTGCTCTCTAATGGAAAATGTAGAAGATCCTGGAGTACTTGAAGCAAAAGATCAAGTTGTTCAATCAATGGTATTGATTTCTACTGTCTTAAACAGCCTAGAATATGATGTTTGGGGTATTAAGCAATGCTCAAAATGGCTCTAGACCATGTTACGGTATGAAATAACCATGAGTCATGTAGCGAAGCTGTCTTTAAAGCATCTTCAGTCTGTATTTCTGCAGTGACAGGTTTCGCATAGGCCACTAAACAATTTATCAGATTGGATTTTCACGTTTCCCAGGAACCCCCAGACACTTGCACAGGTGAAGATGAGCAACATAAACCTGCATCTGTTTTCATGATGACTGTTACATCCACAGCTGTGAGGAAAAGTTTATCTTCCAAAACATTACAGATGTCTCATCGATTTCAAACAACATTGTCATTTTTTAAATGTAAATATTGCAGTGCATGTTTATGGAGTGTACCTTCTGAGTTAAAGGTAGGGTATGTCCTTTTTGTAGAGGCTAGCAATAGCAAGCTTTGAAAGCATAGGATCCCACACTCCCTTCAGAGCATCTCCAAAGCCACGCCTCCTTCAAAAAACATGAACATAACTTAAAGAACTAACCTGTACTACCTGACTGCTGCAGAATAATTTCGGCATTGATAGTGTTGCCATTGAAACATAAATTCAAGTCACAAACCGCTCACAGGTTAACGACACAGGTTTCCATCTCTTCCAACTTACAGTAGTTATGGCGTGAACGCAGCATAAGCTCATTGTTTTGGTTGAGGAGGAATTGTAAAAGGTGACTGCTGTTTCGGTAGTGGTGCTCGGTTACTGACGTCTGTCTAACTCTGCATAGCATGAAACACACTGATGACGTGTGATGTCTGCGTAAGCAGGTGCGCGGAGGTATAGAAATACATTTGCTGGCAGGTAGGACATCATATCAGATCGAATGCAATGATTAATTGGACAAACATTTTATGGTCCTACGCCTTCCACAGATGATTATAGCTTATAGTGTATGGACTGCTTTTTACAGAAAATTTGCGGGGGGTAAAAAATGTTTAGATGAAGTCGCGGAGACAATGTGAACATGGACTTTACCTGTACAGCGTGAGCTGGTGGTGAGATGAGTCTTACGTCAGCTCGCGTCCTGATTGGCTATTGTTTCGTTTCACATGATAGTCTCCAGAGTGTGTGTGCGTTTGTACTTGGGGTTTCCCGCACACAACAAGATTTCTGATATTCAACATGTTGATTATTTATTGATTTGAGATCGGGGCGACTCTGATGTTCTTCCGAGCAGATTTAGTGTCTCTTAACACACCTCACACACCACAGGAATCAAATAATCTGTAGAACCATTAAAATAATCGGGACTTTACCTAGGATTGTCAGAAGGGGAGAAATCAGTCCAAAATCTGTCCAAAATCGCTCCGATTATCTTGCAGTGTGTGGCGGGCTTTAGACCACTTCACTTAGTGATTGCTATCAGGATGTGAAGAGACTTTCAACCAGCAAAACAAAAAAATGTTTCTGGAACAAATCACCTACCCTACCTTTAAGTGCATTCTCCTCCAATCAGAAGTGCTCATTCTCATTCAGGCGGCATTTGGCTAAACTAAACAAATAATTCTGCTCTGGTATTCGGGATTTCGCAAGAGGCCCTGCCCTCACCTCAGGGGCACCAATCACAGCAGACGGCCACCGGATGAGTGATTAGACGCCAGGCGTGATTTGACCTTCAGGCTTTGTGTTGGCGAGCTTTAAAATACAAAAAAGAATGTGACATGATCCCTTGATCTCCTTCCCTGTCTCAGCTTGGTCAACAACACATTTTTTTGATTGCCTGCACACACAAGATTCACTCCCTCTGCATAGAAAACAGCTTTTGAATAGAGGGTCTATATACATTCAGTACTTAGTTGTATTTGTTTCCTGAGAAGAAAGAGAAGTGATTGATTAAATTTGTCAGTCTATGATGAATGCTTGTGAGCAACTGTACTAATCAGAGATTATTACGTTCAATACAAACACCATTTATAAAGTTCTATACTTTTCAGGGTACCATAACAGTCAGTGAGTGATTCCCCTAAATGTGTGCTTGCCCATTGTATACAGGGCTGTACACTCTCACACCAAATACACAAGTCCTGTACTATATCTGATTGTATGTAAGTGCAAACTCATGAAATCACTAAAAGAGACTGACTCATAACAGGCTACAATGGTCACGCTGTACATTTTTTAATTGACTGAAAATAACCTACTCACAAGAGTAATTTGTTCTTGAATCGAACCACACGCGTCACGTTGTATATACGTCATACATCCTGCAAAGAAAACTCATTAGAAAGACACTTCTAGCCATTATTTCACAGTAGACGTCTTATTATTGCATCACATTCAACGCAGACAGCCCAGGTAAAATATGATTTTTAGGCGCTGAAGATTCAGCAGGGGGGAAAACCGCTTGTGAAAAGCAGTGCAAGAAACTTTGGCCCACAGTGTGAACACAGACATCTTGACAGCCGATCAGAACAATTACATAAAAAGGCTATTGCTGCACTGAAAGGACCAGAAAAAAGACTGATCCAGAGAGGCTCATTAAAGGGATAGTTCACCCAAAAATTGTAATTCTGTCTTCGTTTACTAATATCCATGACTTTACAACACAAAAGCAGATGTGGTCACTTTCCTTACAAAGAGATATTGGAGGACTTGTAGTGGAGTAGTGCAGCAGTCACATTCTGCCAAGACATATAGGTTTGGAACAAAGTGAGGGTGAGTGAATGAATGAGTTTTTTGTTGAACTATCCCTTTAAGTGTCAGTGAAGAGCTGAACTAGCATTTCCAGCACCATAAACCGCCTTCCTGCAAAAACCCTTTAAAGATAAAAGATCAACAAATCACCTTAAAAACATTCCATGACACATCAGCCCTCCATGTAGCACTCGGCTCTGAACGTGAACACACCGCAATTACACCTTACAGTAAGGTGCACACAGCCGACGCTCTGAAAATCAATCATTTGGGATTGTTTTTTACAGTTTTAATGGGTTCCTGTGACCTTGCACCTTGGATTCTTTGGAGCAGAAAGCACTTCAGACTTCAGCCTGTCGATTTTCCGATTTTAGAAATAAGTTGTGGTCAAATCATCCGGGTCAACAGGGATCCAGCCAAAAAGTTCAGAATCAGGAACTTCAGGCATTTATCCAGAAGGAAAGATATGCTTTTAAAATAAATGTCTCCATGGTTTTGATATATGCGGCGGCTGTTGGTGACAGTGGCAGTTTGTGGGTGAGCTGATCTGTGCTGTGGATGATATCAGACGCCCGGCCTGCATTAGTCTGTCCACTTTATGGCTGCAGCCAGCGCTTTCCGTCCTCTTATCTGGCGAGAGTTCAGAAGTGACGGATGCATTAGGACATGCACTAGTAGCTTTCAAGAGCTTAAATCCATTTGCTGGATTATCACTTTGAGCCCCTGTGTAATGACATGGCTCAACCCCAAACATCTTCCAGGATGTCGGACACGAAGGGTCGTTTTTTAACACGACCCTTGTGGCCCTTTTTTAAAACACCAATGCTGCTAACATTTGCATTTTTCATCAAGTGTATGTAACCGGTCCTACTCGACCCGCTCCGAGAAGGATTTGAACCGGTGTCTCTGGCATGGGAGGCAGGCACACTAACAAGAACGCTAAAGACTGCAGTCTCTACCGTGCCTCTTGAGGCCAGGTGAGTGAGGTTTACACACACAGCTCTTACTATCTTAGCTTGCCTCCGATACATTCTTTTTTGTATGCTTTCCTGTGTGCTCAACATGGACCATGGGTTCGATTCCCAACAAAATTATGCATGAACTATTAAAAATATATGCCTTGAAATGCAGTGGAATATTTCGGATAAAAGCATCTGCCAAATGCATAAAAGTATCTACGTCTGTGCCTCAAAGTGACTCGATGGAAGTTTCTAGAAATTGACTAAAATGTACAAAATAAACTCCCAAAAGCAGCTGTCACAGTTTCCAGGCAGACAGATGAAAACAGATTAATAAAGTTCTCAACAAAGTTTAATAGCAAGTATTCTCAAAAACAGGCGTACAGCCATTAGCAAACACAACTTGACCGTATAGGGAATGCGGAGGTACGTCACGCCGTGTTGCATTATGGGACGTGGGCGCCATCTTTACAGGCACGATCTCTGTTTACCTTCGGTATAATAGTGGGTGTTTGGCTAAAACGAGGTAAAATTGAAGAAGAACGGAAGAAATGGAGATGTTTAAAGAAAAAGAGAAGGGACACTACTGGGATAAACTAAATGCCACTGTCAAAAAACTATTTGGACAAACTATCCGCGATAAAAAACGTTGATACATCTGATTTAGTTTTGGTGTTCGAAGCCTATGCTAAGTTGATTACTATTGTACATAAAGTTCAAGCTATTTTACCTGAAAAGCAGCTCTCGTAGTTAATGTTAGCTTGCTATTTTCAGCATATGTTAAGTTTTCATAGGTTGTGCAAGAAAAAAATAATGTACTTTGCTTTATAATGCCACAAGATGTGGTAACTTGTTAAATACAACTGCCTTATTGTCATCATTTAATGTTGACACGTGTAAAAATGAGCGTATTTGGTCGTTTATTTTAAAAGTTTGATGTATCTTTGCCCATTATTATGTGTAACGTTACTTAAAGGGTCTTTGTGGATGCAATCAGTACAGAAACAGAGAAGTCACTTAATGTATTTATTAAGCAGTGTTTACAAAATCATGATTCACATACATTTTTAAAAAGGCATGTAAAAAGGTGTACAGAATATCAAAGCAAATTGTTTATTGAAAAAAATATAATTTGATTCATGCAATGTGTCCTGGCTTTATCATCTGCTGCTAACATTAACCGCAAATTCAACATCATTCATCAACTATCCTCCTAAATGTTAGTCATCGAGGAATATACAATACACAACCTCTTGCTTTGTACAACTTTTAACAAACGTAGTATGCAGTGGAGGACAGTAAGTAAGTTTTTCCTCATGATTGCGGCGATCCGGCGTCTTCTCGTCAGCTCCTCGACCTGCTTTCCTTGTTGTTTTTTCCAAGAAAGAAAGGTGAAAAAACATACTCCGTTGTTCAGTTTCCTCCCTGAACGATCGTGTGACCTGCTATGGCAGTTAAACTGAACAACCATATCGACGTTTATTAAAATCTCGACAGAAAATCCAAACACAGCTTCCAACACATGCATTTAAATACAGCGGTATTGGGCGCGATCCTGTAAATATGGCAGCGGACCCATAATGCAACACGGCGTGACGTCATCTCCACATTCCCTATAGAGAGGCGGGAACAATGGAAGAATGCACTCATAAGAAACAAACTAAAAGTCCTCGAACTAAACTAAACATAATGGTGACAACAGCCTTCATAAACACTCGTGCTTTGTCGGCAAAAAAAAAAAATATTCCTCCACTTAGGCTACAAGAGACTCGATAATAGTGCAATGTGCAAACCTCTTTAACATCTATTCGAGATATTCAAAGAGGTGTTTGCACGTTGAAATGCGAGTGCCTTCCATTATTGCTCCTCAATTGAATAAAAGAATAAGACGTCGATATAAAGGGGATGGTGGGGCTATCTTGCCCTGAACTCAGGTTACCTTCTGTTTCATCATTTTTTTCAGTTCGCTTGTTTGAATTTGTGCGAGCGAGTGTGCGTTTGCCCGAGACAGAAACTGAGGGAGAGGAATAATGAAGCCTGTCTTCCCATCATGAGGCCTTTCCCATGCCGCATTACTCTAGTGCCATCAGACGGCCGCGGCGAGCTTCGCCATCAGCAGCGCTGCATCTCGACGACTCTACTAATTATTCTCCTGCCTTTTTATTAGACTATAACCATCAGAGAGAGAGAGAAGGGGAAAGACAGCATCATCATCTCCAGCCTAATTCTCTCCCTCTCTCTATCTATCTATTTCCCGTCAGACTGGTCTGAAGGAGGTCGTTGCTTTTATCACACAGATTACTTCACAGGGTGACTCCAAGCCATTAAATTCTTATCTGTGTCAGTGGTGAAATATGATGTTTACGGTCCTGTCTGGCTATTAGTGTTAGAATTGAGATCTGATATACACGATCAGGGGCGGTAGCCACTACAGAATTGATTTGGTGACCATGTCGCTTGATTTGAACGTAAAAGTTGTATTACACCACAAATGATATACACCAATCATTAAGACGAACATTAGTTGGTAATTATTAGGGACCATGTGGCTGTGTGCACAAATATTAAGCGGTATATCACCATGGCAACATTTTGTCAAAGATAAGCTCGTTAAATACTAAAATAGACCCACAAACATGAACTTTGGGATTTCCATATATGGAATGATAAACTCGTGTTATGGGATCATGTTGTGTGTATTCAGGCCCAGTGATGGTCCATTTGCGCCATCTTATGGCCAAAGTGCGTTACTGCATCTGGGTTGTCCATGTGAAATCAGATACAGATGCACAAAATGATTTAACTACAAATCATTGTAATGTTTATATACAGTTTAAGCCTTTAAATAAATATATAAAATACGTGCTATAATTCTATTTAAAGACCTATACAAATAAAATAAATATTACTACTACTACTACTACTACTACTAATAATAATAATAATGTATGTGTTAGCAATAATAGTTACAATTTAAATGTATTACGGGATTAGGTTATGTACTATTATTTTAAATGTACTATTAATAATATAAATATATTATAAATGAAAATAACACATATGCACACGTAATGTAATAATAATAATATTTACCATCAATTACATAAAGTGCAAAGCTATATAAAAACATTTAAATGAACATTGCTGGGCCATATAAACTAGAAAAGCGTTTATTCTGTTTCCATGGAGTTTACGTATCTGTCGCTGACTTGCCTGCACTGTTGCGCCGCACTGGTATTTACGACACTTGCTTTCGGAAGACGTCAGTATGCGGGCACACATGTGGAGTGCAGCGCGTGTTTCAGTATTCAGAGTCCTGACTCGAGTCTGCGTGTCATCACAGCGGGTTGAAGCATTCCCACCAGTGTTTACAGCCCACAGCCTCTCTCTCTTCAGTCTATGTGCCTCTGTGCTCGCCAAGGGTTTGATGTCAAAACGACCTCACAGCAGGAAGATGTCACAGTCCGCGGCGCAGCGGATGGTCTGGGTGGATCTGGAGGTAAACAGCGGTTGAACACCACAATAAACTACACAATAGTCTTTTTACACGATTTAACTGATTCAAGTCAAAATCAAGATGTTTTAACAAAAACGATGTATGGCCGCAAGTTTTTGACAGCAGATCGATGTTGAATGAATTAGTTTTATAGTAACTTATGTGAAATGATTGCATATATCTGTCGGCTCCAGGTCTGCAGCCTCCCCATATAGTCCCTTTTCAAGGATGCCATCTAACGTTACTTTATAGCAAGTCCAGGACAGTATGTTCACACTTCTTTGGATAAGATTTGGGCTAGTCACTGCAGCTGACGTGCTTGTTTACATGTTTTTGCACACAGTCTCTGGGTTTGGGTTCACCCTACGCAGTTTTTATCCAGGAACGCTTTACAAATATATTTGGACTGACGAGTGATTGTACAGTCATAGGTTGAATGACTGGTTTTCATGGTTGCAAATTGTGCTTCTGTTTCAGATGACGGGGCTGGATATCGAGAGGACAAGATTATAGATGCTTGCATAGTTACGGACTCTGACCTGAACCTATTGCAGAGGTTGTGATTCTTTTTGGCTTGGAATAAAATCCGATTGCAGTGAGAACTGGGCCTGTTCAGTAATCCAGCAATTTGATTTTTTGATATCCGATTATTTTAAGTTGGATTTGAGTAGATACTTATACTTTATAATTGCCGACTTGCTTTTAAGTTTAAGTTTAGGTAAAGACTACATAAAAACTCAAATGTTTGTCTCCAAAAATACTTTATTACAAAAAACTTAAGATCCACAGGGCCAAGACTTAAAGATCCAGGCCAAAAAGCTTATTTAAAATTGTTCAAAAGTGCATAAGCCTTGAAATTAACTTCTTTTTTTCTTCTCAGCAAAATCAATGTAATATACACTGCTGTTCAAAGTTTGGCGTCGGAAAGATTTTTAATATTTTAAAGAATCTCTTCGCTCACCAAGGCTGCACTTTATTTGATTAAAAGTTACAAACAATACTAAGTAATTGTAAATATTATTTCAAGTAAAAGCTTGTTTTCTTTGTGATATATAGTAAAGATTATAAAAAAGCTGAATTTTCAGCATATTATTATCTTCAGTGCACTCAAGAAACATTTATTATTATTATTCACAGTTGAAAACAGTTGTGCTCTTATTTTATGCAACCGTGATTTAGCTATTATTTTGAGATCTTGAAAGTTCAGAGAAAAGCATTTCTTTAAATTAATTATTTTGTATTATTATAAATGTCTTTTACTGTCAGTTTTGAAATTTAAATGCGTACCTTTCTGTAAGAATTTATTAATTTCTTTTAAAAAGAAATCGCTTGACCCCAAACTTTTGAACGTAGTGTATGTTTGTTCAATAATATTTCTTGATTTTTATTTCGCAATTTTTAGGGCATTTTATGATGCTATGCACTATTATGTAAAAAGTATAAGCAATTTATTCCATTTAAATATTATAATGCTTTTAAATATTGCAAATTTCAATTAAAATGGCAGTGAAGGCCTTTAAAATAATTTTTTTTAAGTGAGATGTTGCCTGATTTAACTTAAATGAAAACTTGTGTAATGTCATGCTCTCTATATAAAATATGAGAGCTTTTGGATTCCCTAAAAGTTGATGTTATTTTAGTGTGTGTGTGTGTGTGTGTGTGTGTGTGTGTTTTGACTCAAAATGTCAGAGATTAACCCCTTCATTGCTTAATTTTTCATATTTTTTTTCTTCGTATTTCCCATTAATTTCCTATGTCGGCCATTTTTGGTAGTGGAGTGTTCCTTTTTTTAGACTCTTCATAGACTTTTTTATGATTTTTTTCTGTTCACATAGCTAATGCGACAAGTCACCAAGTGTCATCCCATTCCAAAGAAGCAAAAAAAAAAAAAGAATTAAAATTCAAAACGTTAAACTTAGTCATCAGTTACGAAGAGGCCCAGGTTCAACTTGTACAAATACTTAAAAATTGTTTTAAATACATTTATAGTTGTTATTTAGGGTGTTATTTTAGTAGGTATTAGGGCCCCATTTTAAGTTTTGTTGTTTGACTGTGATATCTACAGTAAGTTTTAGAATTATGTGGTTAGTTTAATTTTGATCATATCTGTTATGTACATTGTGCAATATGTGCATGTATGATTTGTGTGAATGTTTGTTATTACTACTATCAGAGTAGTAAAAGAAAGTGTCAAAGGAAAATGTCCATCCAATGACCAATAGAATGAATAATAAAGTACAAAAAACATAAAAAAAGAGTTGAGCATTTTAAGTCTAATAAAACATTCTAACCCGTAACCCCCTATACATATCAAACAACATCAATAGAGACAAAAAATGTCTTGGACCTAGATTTAAATTATAGAAAAAATAAAATGAATTAAAATATTGATGACTCATCCTGCACTACAAATTTTGTTCTATCAAATACGGTCTAGAACGGGAAGGTCCCTCCCCAAAATTCCTCCTGCCACTCATACATGTCTCACTCCTCACCACCAAATAAAAAAAAATGCCCATACTGGCTCTTTAAAGCTATAACCTTCTTTTTTGTTGTTGTTAGGGGCCAAATCTGATCATCAACCAACCAGATGATCTGCTTGACGGCATGTCAGACTGGTGCAAAGAGCATCATGGGAAGGTGAGTACAGTTGACGCACATTCTGAGTGTTTCCTGTTTCGCCTGAATGAGCTTGATGTGTGTTTTGTGATTTGTGTTGCCAGTCAGGCTTGACGCAGGCTGTCCGGGACAGTCACATCACTCTCCAGCAGGCAGAGTACGAATTCCTGTCTTTCGTCCGACAGCACACGCCGCCCGGACAGTGTCCTCTCGCAGGTAACGCACGACACCAGCTGCTGCGGTTTCTCTTGCATGCAGTGTTGTTTTTGGCAGCCCTTTTCGATTTAGTCTTAGTCTTAGTCTTTTGGACGAAAATGCTTTTTAGTTTTAGTCACATTTTAGTCACTTATAAACATAATAGTTTTAGTCAAGTTTTAGTCGACGAAAAGGCAAAAAGGTTTTAGTCAAGTTTTAGTCAATTTTAGTAAAAAAAAAAAAAAAAAAGTCTTTAAAAAATAGAGAAAATAAAAGTGCAGCTGTGTCAAAATTTGTATCAAGTTAAAAAATAGTAAAGAAATAAAAGTGCCACTTTGCAATCTGTTAAAAAAAAACAAAATAATAGAAATCCATTTGGCAAGACAGGTCTATTTTGGCTGCATTGCACAATTTCTCAAAAGTCATGCTCAATGTTCAGCTGAGATATGTACTTTGTTTTCAGTTAAGCAACAGCTGAAAAGCCCATCTCACAGAGATATGATGTGGCAAAGGGAAGAAAAATACACACAGCTCTCTGCCTTTACTTAAAAACGTGATTTTTTTTTAATAGATAAAATAGACATATACTGTGTTTGATATGTGATTAAAATGGTGGGTAGTGTATGGGCAGTGTTTAAGATATAAACTAATGATTAATTACTGTAATATTCCTTTGTTCCGATCAGAGCATGTGAGCGGAGAGAGAGAGCGCATTTCTGAATATTCCTCCGCTCGCTCCTTCAGCTCAGGGTCGCGCGCTCAACCCAATGGCCTGCTGGTTCGAGAATATGTGGAATAAGAGCTGCCTCCGACTAAAGTTTTTATTCTAGTCGACTAGTAGTTGTTCATTTACCACAAATCGCCCCTTTAAATTAATTCAATTACTTAAATAGGCTATACAGGATAATGAGCTATAGCCGCACTCAAGCGCACGACCGCACGCATAAAGCTTGCCACAAAGAACCGGCAAAATTAATGATTATGAATGTGTAAAAAAAATAGCAAGGAGAAATTTAATTGTTTATTAATAAACTTGTGTTTTCGGTGTCGCTGCAAAGATGAAGTTGACGATGCGGACTCGCCATGAACGAATAAAGATATAAAGGCATAACACGGAAAATTTCCTCCCGTTTGGAGGAGACCTGTCACGCCAGTGGGGCGCGCCCCTTTGAGAACCGAAGGATTATACCGAAATTGAAAGTATGTCCATAAATCATCTCGTCGTTTCCGACCACTTAAGCCCGTTTATTGGCTTCGCCGCCATCCTTTGGAAGATGTGTGGTGAGTGACTAGCCGCAGCAGCAGGTGTTTGTTGTTGTGTGGAATCTGGTGCGCGCACGGCATGGGTGGTGGGCGTACCCAAAGCGGCAGCATTGCTGATACTATCTTAGCTCAAAACAGACATAATTCACGCAAAATAGGCTGAAATTATATGCATTGCAAACGTCAGACTTATAGTCATTTTCGTTCCGTCTCGTCTTGTCAACGAAAACTCGAAAACGTCTCGTCATGTTTTAGTCACCTTAGAGCCATTTTTAGCTAGTCATCGTCACGTTATCGTCATAAAAAAAAAAATCGTCAACGAAATCATTTCGTTATCGTCATCGTTGACGAAAACAACACTGCTTGCATGTTACAGGTGTCAGACTGTGCCTCTTCCTCCACAGGGAACTCCGTTCACGCCGATAAGAAGTTTCTGGATAAGTTTATGCCGCAGTTCATGCGACATCTTCACTATCGCATTATAGACGTGAGCACCATTAAAGAGCTGTCCAGGTTTGTTCCCATTTAGGTTTTATCAGATTCCCCGAACGGCCGTTGTTGCCACATTAATGCATTCAGACGTGCTTCAGCAAGTACAGGAAGAAGCTGGTGATGTCAAAATACTTAGGGGTTTTTCCATTCTGTTTCCCAGACGATGGTATCCAGAGGAGTACGGTCTCGCACCACAGAAAAAAGCATCTCACAGGTCTGTGTGCTTAACATGTGTTTCACAGCTGTATTATTGAATGCCACTTTTAGCATCGCAGGAGAAGCTTCGATGTACTTCATACATATTTAAACCCAAAGGAGAGCTGTTTTGTATGATCTCAGAATAATGTCGTGTCTGTTCGAATTTTCAGAGCGCTGGAAGACATCCAGGAGAGCATAAAAGAACTGAAGTTTTACAGAGCGAATGTTTTCAAAGTGAACGAGAAAAGAAAAGCAGTTGAAAATGGCGACAAGACGCCTGTGAGCTAATCTCCGAGCCGATCCGGAGTGCTTTTAGGATCTTCCTCACATTTGGATGAAAGCTTGTGTGAATACTTGAGAAAGAGAGAGAGCAAAGTCCTCACTGTTTGTTTCCTGTTTTGTTTGTCGTCGCTGCAAATATTTTAGTTTAAAAAGAGGAAATCCAAAAAAACCAACTCATTGTTTTGAACGAGGTTCTTTTTTATCGTTTGTGTTCCTTTTAGGGAATCTGATTTGTTGCTTGTTTACTGGATCGTGTCAGTGTGCAGTAATGAAACAGAAGTGTGTTTGAAAAGGTTATTCTGTCTGAGAATGTTTTTATTTCACTCCTTTTTTGAAATAAAAATAATTTGTTGCGATCTTTGAAGGGTGTTTAATGTGACTATTCTGAAATGTTGTTGCTGACCTGTTCATGCAGTAACCTAAACCAGACGACAGATGGCAGTATACAGTCAGGTAATATCTGTGATATGTGGGGTTATTCACAGTGCTGGGTAGATTACTAGTCTACTGAATCCAAATTAAACGGCAAAAATTGTGGATCGTAACGTAATCCATTATACATTTGTAAGGTAATGTAATCAGATTACTAAGTGACAAGTACTGACTTAACTCATTTATCACATTGATTGAATAGGATAAACTTGTACATGTACAAATACAAAGAGAATGAAAATATATTCCATTCTTATCAACTACAGGAAGTATATTAAATACACTTTCCCAGATGGATTCGTGGTGGAGCTGCAAGGGGTTAAGTTGAACATTTTGAGATGTAATCCCTGTATAGTATGTAAATATGAAATTATGTGAGTTTGTACATTTCCAAAGAATAATATTTAAATTACTCACAGAGTGAGGAGAATCAATGAATAATTTACTGCCATTGTCATAAGATGTAATTAATAAAAAGGTAACTATGGTAGTCTGATTATGAGTATATTTTAAAATGTAATCTAAGGGCAAGTACTTAATTTTTGGAATCTGATTAGGTACTCCAGATTACATGTAATCTGTTACTACCCAGCAGTTTGTCAAGTAAAAAGATGAAGTTAAATATCATTATTATGGCTTCTTTGACATCCTCAAAACCATTGATAGATACATACTATTGAAGTCAATGGCATCAACTGTTTGGTTGCAACAAGCTTTGCAGTGATTGGTGCCATTTTTTTTTTTGATTGCAGCGCAGCAGAGCCCAGCGCGCTGATGGACGCTCTCGTACGCTCTAGGCTACAGCTGCGCGCGCCCTTCCGGGAGAAGTGCCTTAAGACCCGTATAAGGAAATTCCGCCCACTCTGACGTCACGTAGTCCCGTATTCGAGAAAAACTTGCCGAAACTTGTGACAAACCGGAGTATATTTGGAACACAAATACTCCATCAAACTTACAACTTCATTTTTTAAACTTTGTCCATGTTTACCATGTATCGAAACGAAAATAGGGAATCGATTTTAACGGCCTTTTTTGATGTATTTTTTTTTTTTACCAAAAATGTGTTTTAGGTGGACAGATCAATAGAACATGTAGGATTTTGGAAAATAATAATGTCTTTTCTGTTAACCAAATGCTTTTTAATATTCGCTATTACTTCAAGGCAAGTGAACAAGCGCGCCGTTATTTGTTGCCAGAGCCGTTGCTTAGTGACGTGTGTGTTCAAGTAAGCCAGAAATGTGCAGATTCTGCGCAATACGCTGTATTTATTTAATATATCACGAGGACTCATAGATGTGTATATCTCTATGACGAGGACTCACGAGTTGAGTATTTGCGCTGAATCCACACAGATTTGGCTTACACGAACTTCCACAGCAAAGAAAGTGAGTAAACATAGACGCACGCCTCTTGATTTGACAGCGTTAACCGCCAAAGTTCATTTTTACCCGCATTTGGCGAGTTGAGGGTGTTAATTTCAATCCCTGAATGCTGCACTCCTGTTTGTCATTGTGCACGAAACTTCACGCCAATAAATCATCAGGAATATTACTGACTTGTGGGCGCTGCGCGTCTCAAGCGCCCTCTTCACGTTCGTCCTAATGCCTGCTAGTTGTCAGTGGATTTGCCTATATTTGGTGTTGAAAATGGAAACGTCTTTAGACACGGAAAATCGATTTTACAATCGATTCAATGAACACTTGTGTCTCAAAAATCGAACAGGATTTTTTCACAAAAGTGACATCCCTAGTTAGGGTTAGCTAAAATGAGCATTCCCAAGCTAAATGAGTCTGTCACTGCTGACACTGGAGGATTGCATGTTTGATTCTACAAGGGAAATTTTAAATAGACAGAGAGACACTAGGCCAATGCATAAACCATGTAGCTTGTGAAACACTTCTCTCATCTCTCTCCCTCAGAATCTTTCTCCCAGAGGATGAGGAAGATCCTCATTAGTGGTCAGGACAGACCGCTCTGTGAGAAACTGAGTGTTAGTCTGGTCAAACGATTTAGAAACACATTTAGTCATTTGGCAGATGCTTTCATCAAAAGCGACTTGCATTTAAACACATCTCAAGCAATTTCTCATAAGAGTCAACAATACTTGTGGTACACAATGCCAATTTTAAAGTAGTACATTTTAAAGTAGTAGAAATGATTTAAAGTTCTGATGGTCTCAAGAGATCAGATGAAGGTTGATTTTTCCACCACTGAAGAACAGGGTAAAGGTTCTGGAAATGACTTTGTACCTCACAAAGAAGCCATCAGAAATTCCATGGATTGGGCGGGTGCAAGTTTTTTTTTTTTTTTTACATCTCGATAAATGTATTGTGATTGTCAAAACATTTTGTAACTAAACAAAAAAATTACTAGGTTTAGTGACATCATGTTACAATGTTTAAATGGTACAGTGACTGTAGGTTACTGTTTTTATTATTGCTTGACACAAATTTCACGACTTCAATTCAATTCTTGTGATTTGATTTCGATCTTGATTCAATATCGATTCATTTGGATAGGTACAGTAGATACATGTACATTTTATTTGCTCTACTACATCCTACTACATAAACAAAACATTGTCAATGTCATTGCCTCTAACTGTATGATGAGGTTAGTAAATGTTCCGCTCACACTCCACTTAGTTTTATTCTGTTTTAAAGTGGCCAAAACTGCTGGGACTTCAAACCCTGATTGGTTAGAGCAGCCCAAGGTAACATGATTCTGTCTGTCACTGCTGACACTGGAGGATTGCATGTTTGATTCTACAAGGGACATTTTAAATAGACAGAGAGACACTAGGTCAGTGCCAGTGTCCTCTGCTTCATGATTTTTCTCTGCGTGAGAAAATGGATGTGTGGCGTGTGAAAAGTGTCAATTGCGTGAGAGTCAGCAGCCCTGAGCTCAAACACTAGAACATTGTAAGCAATATGTGCGTTGGACAAAATTTGTTCTTAAACCAGTGAAACTGTAATTCATGCATTTCTTAATTGCTTACTTGAACATATCGCTATTTGCATTCGTTCAAGGGCAGAACAAAATGAAGTCTGGAACGTGATGATGTAGCAGGCCTCTAAGAACATCTAAATCCATCGTGAATTCATAACCCTGAATCAACAGGAGCTCACGTAATTACTCATGCAGTCTCATAATTTATCAGTTTTATTGTGACAGGCTCCTTACACACATTAAAGGTTCATTAAATCTGTGCACTGAAAAATAGCTCGCATTTACGCTAATTTGATTACCTGCCAATGATCAGCAGTTGAACTGAGTTGGTTTAGTTAGACCTTCTGAAGGCTCCTTGTGTTGATATTTAAATATCCAACAATAATATATCTCATGTGAACTTTTGTATTATTTGTTATTTTTCATTATTTGCAGTGAGACATTTTCCGCTTCCAAAGCCCTGACATGGATGAAACACGGATCAGATCGGCTTTGATCAGAGCTCTAAATCAAAGGTGAACACTGAACATGAATCTCAGTGACATTTGTGACACGTGTCAGGTGAGATAAAGTGTGTTTTGATAACTTTCAACCATATAAGTTTTAACATTTCATAACAAATCCACATTTCAGGGCTTGATCAGGTTGAAATGCTGAAAATATGGATTTAGTAGAATAACGCAACGTAGTTTTTTAGTCGCATACAGTAGTTTTGATCTAAAACTTAGCATCAAGCACTACTTTTATTTAGGCTATTTTGCAGTATGTAGGCTATATAGTAGTATGAGCAGGCAACTGTGTGCTCTATCCATTTTATAAGTATAATAAGATCTGTGGATATGTAAGTTGATAAAGAAGTACCACAAGGATGTGTGTTTATGTGCTTGATAAATATAATTGTTATAGTCTTTAGCAACTTGTTAGCATAAAGCCCTTATCATTGCACTAATGTTCACTGTTTCATATGGTTTTTTAAAAAGAGTAGGGTATAGTGCATACTGCACAGTATTCCGTCAGTAGAAAGCACTTCCATTCCGTAGAGTTCCATTCCGAACGTAGCCAGACGTAAGTAATCATAATTTGAGCAGTTGTTAGGCATTATATATGGGATGACATTTAGCTGGAAAATGAGTCTTAAGCACCATGAATTTCTGCATCAATCATTTGTCGTTGTAAACCCAATCCAGTCGAAGCATGCTAGCATTAAAGCATTTAGCTCTATTATGCTGTCAGTCAGCGCTGATGTCAGCATTGTTCTCCAGTCCTGCCTGCCAGTCCAGAGCTTTACAAGCTGAGGGGCCAAAGTGACAGACGCCACTCAGATCCCTCCACCCGCAGACCTGCAGCACACACTGACAGAAATGCTCTGTACTGGACAATCTAGACACATACTGGAAGTACAAACTGACACTTTTGTGACAGAAAATATTCTTTGCGTTTACAGTGTCCCGGGGCCCTTTACACAACACCATTTTCAACTAAAAACGGAAAACTTTTTATGTTTTTTGGCTGTTCATTTACATGACAACGGTGTTCAGGGGGCTTGAAAATGAGTTTCAAAGTGCAAGTTTTTGAAAATGATTCCATTGTTATCTTATTTCTACTAATTTATGAAAAAGGTGACATCATGTGCTTTAAGTGTTTCTTTACAAAGTGACATCGCCAACTACTGGCCTGGCAGCATACAGCATTTTAGGTGTTTTCGCGGATCCGTGTGAACAGGGATCATTTTGACAACGTTGTTATCTATCTGCACGCGAAAAATGTGAATTTGTTTAGTACATCATTGTCGTGTAAACACCCTTAAAGTCACGATGAAATCAAAACTGACAATTCAGAAAAAAAGTTTTTTTTATAAATGATTTGTGCACATCATTATTATTATTTTTCTATCTTAATCTTTAATCAAAATATCTTCCCCTCTCTCGTGCAGTGACATCTCTTCTCTGATGACGTGTTTATGGCGTGAGGATGGGACAATCTGTCACTTACATGAGCAAACCACATCCATCCAATCAATTCCCCAATGAACAAAATCAAGTCCCGCCCTCCATTTTTTTCTTGTTTGAGAAGCTGTTTCACTCAGAAATACGTAAGAAAAGACTATCGCATCTTTCATCTCTTGGATGAATTTAAGATGCACTTAATGTATGAATTTCCTTCCTTTAGATAATTCTAAAGTTTTTTTTCTCTGTATGACAAAATGAAAATACAAGTGCTGGTCATATAATTAGAATATCATCAAAAAGTTGATTTATTTCAGTAATTCCATTCAAAAAGTAAAACTTGAATATTATATTCATTCATTACACACAGACTGATATATTTCAATTGTTTATTTCATTTCATTTAATTGTAATGATTATAACTGACAACTAATGAAAACCCCCAAATCAGTATCTCCGAAAATTAGAATATTACTTAAGACCAATACAAAAAAAGGATTTTTAGAAATGTTGGCCAATATCCAAGTTTCACTTTTTGAATGGAATTACTGAAATAAATCAACTTTTTGATGATATTCTAATTATATGACCAGCCCTGTATAAACTCCAGACTAAGACATAAACATGTATTTCCAAATGTCTTGTACAGGAAAGGCTTTGATACAATCATCTGGAATAATTTGGCACAAAAGATGTTCACAACACTTAAAACCTTCCTTTGAAATATGACCTGAAGTTTCATCATTACGTTTGATTTAAGGTGAAGCTTCATAAATAACAGGTAAAATAGGTTCTGAGTGAAAAATAGAAGAAAAAAGTTGGAGAAAAACAGAAGCACCGTGAAAATCAAAACTGGGGGAGCCTGAGGGAATTGTCCTTTAATGAAAGGAAAAATAGGCCATGTTACATGCTAAGTGAGAATAGAATTAGATGTGCAGAGAAAAAAGAAGTTGAAAAGAGCGGGTCATGTGGTTAGTCACGGTTGTTTTGTTCAGAAACTTGTAGAAGTCTGACGAAGCGCATTCAGAAAACGAGAATCAGATTTACTTGCAATGTTCAAACCCCAGGTCAGAAAATAATACCTCACTTAATACAGCTGTATTCAGCAGTGTCCTGGAGGTATTCTCAGAAAATAGTGGCAGTTGTGTGTGGAAAATTCAGAATTTTGTACTTATTTTTGTGTAGGCCTATTTATTTATTTAAAATAGGAAATGCCTAATGCATTTTTAGAAAAAAATGCATAGTGAAATTTTATTTTAATTAGTTTAATTTATTAAAGCAAAGGGTAGTTAGAATTCCGTTTTACAAATTAAACATAACCCTGAAATGATAATGAATGGGGACAAGCAAATTCACTGTTATACTGATGAAAATAAATATTTAAAAATGCATATTTAATTTTTACATTTCTTTTGCAGTGTCTGTTTGATTTAAATAAATGTATCAATACGTAATATGTTCAAAAATGGTGCTGTTTCCTGAAGATAATCCACCACATGTTCTGCACACAACATAGGGAAGTTCATTTTTCCATAGAAGATCCATAATTGAAGCCATGGCAGGTAACAAAGACAGGTGTCATTCTGATCAGGTGAAGGTAGCGGGACATTTAGAGAATTAAAGTCATTGTGATCTTCTCCCAGACATCTTACAGAGGCCTGGCAGGCTCTTTATATCTTTTTTCTCTTTCTTTTATTAGAACGGCCTCTGAAGGTCATCGCAAGCATTACAGAAGCACTGCGCTGTTCCACGTGTCTTTAGGGGCTTTGGGACCGGAGGAATAAAACATCTCATCTGGAGCCTTTGAAGCGGGTTGCAGCTGGTACGTCTAGCTGGCATATCGACAGATCTTGTTTGGGTTTATCCACAAATCCTAAATCCTACCGCCGTAGTCCCTAACCTAATGTTATGCCCGTCAGGTAGATGGTTAGATGTGAGCTAGATTTTAATTAGATTGATCTTTTAGTTTCAAAAAACACAATTGTTTTCTGACTGGTTGTAAAAAAAAAGCTGCTTTTTTCTTCATTTCCAGTAAAAATCTAAACATGCTCAAAATAATATTTCTTTTAAGCAAATGTGTTTCTGATAATTGGACATCCATCCATCCATCCATCCATCCATCCATCCATCCATCCATCCATCCATCCATCCATCCATCCATCCATCCATCCATCCTTTATCAATCTATCTATCTATCTATCTATCTATCTATCTATCTATCTATCTATCTATCTATCTATCTATCTATCTATCTATCTATCTATCTATCTATCTATCTATCTATCTATCTATCTATCTACAATCTAAGTACTGTTGTGTGTGTGTGTGTGTAATGTTTATAGTAATATTTATATTTTATCTAATATGTGTAAAATATATTATTTATTTAATTTACTGTAAAAGAAATTTATTTTTTACTTGAATACGCAGTTCGTTCAGGACACCCCAATCCACACACACACACACACACACACACACACACACACACACACACACACACACACACACGATTTACTCTCAACCTCTTTAGAGCTTCAGAAAAAATACATCCACCGATTTGTAGGCGAAGAGCAGTGGATGAAAGTTCAGGCAGAGTAATGCACACACAGAGTGCTGCATGCCAACGAGAGGAGAGAGAGAGTGAGAGGAGAGAGAGAGAGAGAGAGAAGAGAGAGAGAGAGAGAGAGAGAGAGAGAGAGAGAGAGAGAGAGAGAGAGAGAGAGACGATGAGAGAGAGGAGGAGAGAGAGAGAGAGAGAGAGAGAGAGAGAGAGAGAGAGAGAGAGAGAGAAAGAGAGAGAGAGAGAGGAGAGAGGATGAGAGAGAGAGAGAGAGAGAGAGAGTAGAGAGAGAGAGAGAGGAGAGAGAGAGAGAGAGAGAGAGAGAGAGAGAGAGGAGAGAGAGAGAGAGAGAGAGAGGAGAGAGAGGAGAGAGAGAGAGAGAGAGAGAGAGAGAGGAGAGAGAGAGAGAGAGAGAGAGAGAGAGAGGAGATGAGGAAAGATGCTGACGCTATTTTCTGTTCCATGTGATTGTCTCATCTTGTAAGTGACGTTATGGATTGAATATTGACATGCACTTGCAACAAGGACACCGGCATTAGGTCAGAAATGCTCATTTGAGTGCAACGTTTTGGAACAAAGGAGTTGCGAGGAGAGACGAGCGTTGAAGGAAGGTTGCAACATGTCAGTGAAGGTTCTCGCAGGGGAACAGGAGGTTTTAAATTATGCAGGGCCAGCCAAATAGAGTCAGGATGTCACTCCGCAGCATGTCTGTGCAGGACAGGAAAAAGAAGAAAAAAAAACCGAAGGGCCAATCCTGTCAGTGGATTTGACACATTAGTGGCGTTTATAAAAGAAGTTGACTCTCAGCACGGACACTGCTGAGGTCAGCGCTCCTGCAGGAGTGATGGTGCCGGGTCTGATGTCCACTATTAGCGGTGCGATTAATCTCTTTATATGGCCTAGTCCAGTACAACAGATCTGTTTAGTGTAAGCAGAACACATTTAGTGGTCTGTTTACTGAAGGCCAGTGCGCCTCGGCTAATGGCAATCATTACAAGAGCCATAAAAATCAAAATAGTAATTGGTTATATGAGGATTCAGGTTGAGGAGCTTCTCTTAAGTCAGCAATAAATGAAAAAAGGAGGTCGTATATTTTCTGTCTTGCCGAAAAATTGAATGAAAATTCAATATCCACATGCCTTGGATGATAGAAACTGCAGTAGTGAGTGTTTTCATATTTAGCTTTTATCGGGAGTGTTTTCTTTCTCTTGTGCATGTATCAGTATTCAGATTAAGAGGACCGACTGCAGGAGAAGTACTTGGTCTTCTGTTCAGAGTTTTCCTATTTGACCTGAATTACTTCATTATACATGTCTCTGGTTGTATTTTAAAATATTTATTAGTCCACATTATTAATGTCCTTGTAATATCTCATCAAAATGTAATACTTTACTGTTCCTCTATAAAGGCTTTTCTTTTTGGCTGATGTCATCAAAACCTAGAGTATTGTTCGGTTAGTTAAAGTGAACTAATAGCCATGCAGGTTCGATTCAGGACTAATCGTTTGCAAAGGCCATTTTTTGTTGACTTTAAAGCCTGTTCAGACCCAGAATGAAACCAGTCATTGATGAAATGTCACTTCCATTAATACATTGATAGTGCTTTAGATATATATTGACATTAAAAAAAGGGATTCATTTAGAAATAATAGTACAGATGTTTAATTGAAATGGTACTTTTATGTGCTTTTCAAAGTAGAAATATTCATAGAAACGTATGGATCAAGACTTTTTAAATGCACCTTATGACTTCATTGTTTTGTCATGAAATTTTTCCACCATTTAGAATTTTCAGGAAAGCCTAATTTTTCGAATTATGATGATCTTCAGACCATGCCGAAACAATAATATGGAATTTAAGTTGATTAGTCAAACCGTTCTCGAATACAGAACAAATGAATGAATATCTCCACAATGATTTAGCGTATTCTGACCAATCTTGGTGTATGTCATCACAACCTAAGGGTTTTGGTGCAGTGCCACTTAAAGATTTAAATGTTTGCATATAATATCTGAATGGTTTGGCTGGTCTTTTTACATTTGGTGCAGCATGCCGAGTCGAACAATATCCAATTTTCCCATTTTGAGCGTCGGTAAGTGTAATCAGCATCATGTCCTGAAGGTACTCAAAAAGTTAATGAAATTAAAAAAAATGCCTAATGTAATTAAACTGATCTTAATAGATTCCTTGGGTCATGCCGAGAACATACATACCAAATTTGCCATAGTCGGCCTAACTTTGTGTTGTCCTTCTGTGTTGACCATTTTGTCCAGACATCTCTAGCCCATGCCAGCAAAATGTTATGTATTTTGTGTCGATAGATGAAACAGTTTTCTTATACCGCATCAACAAATTTGATGACATAATGCCAAAGGGTGAACGTGATTTCACCAAGTACCACATGTTCCTGGATCAACATCGTTGTTGATCCTGGATCAACTTTCTAATCAACCAATCAGATTTGAGGGACAAGTTTACAGTTTATGTCAGGTTTAGGCTTAGAACCAGGGTGAAGTACTTAAACATTAGTGTCAGTCACCTTTCATTAAACTCTGATTTTAGGGAAAAGTTATGGGTAGGGTTAGGTTTAGGGGTAGGGATTGGGTAAGGACTACATTTTGGGACAGGAATGTTGATCCAGGATCAACAAATATGTTGATCCAAGACCATGTCTTACTTGGCAAAATCACGGTGACCAATGCCAAAGTACACCTGATGCTATATCTCTAGATAGATTTGGCATATTGACACCAAGCTTAATGTGTGTTATTGTCACCCAACACTGATCACACCAGATCAATTTGGTGTCAGTGCCACCTATTGGTCCAAAGTAATAAGCAATTGTGTCACATTACAAGTGATTGTATTTATGGGCTTTCAAACATTTTGCTAATTGTCTCCAAATGTCTTTACAAATTTTGTAGTTGGTCTGATGTTTGCTGCCTGACCCTTTAATTGCTGCTTGCAGCTATATTTAAAGTCCCCCTGTAGTCAAAAATTTTATCCCTTAAAACTCAACTTTGATCGCCAAAATGACACATTTAAACGTTTTTCCTTGAAATAATTCTGTCATGCCTTAAAATAGCTTGAATGTAACCAGGGGCTGGGAACGTTTGTCCAGGTGGGCCGCTGTCCTGCAGAGTTTAGTTCCAAATCAAAACACACCTGAACAAGCTAACCAATGTCTTCAAGATCACTAAGGCTACAACACATTTTATTTCAGGGTTGGCACTAAACTCTGCAGGACAGCAGCCCTCCAGGACCGACCCTGCTCTACCCCCTTGCCTCATTAAAATGCAAATTAGCCCCGCGTCCACTCACTCACAGCAGCTCAGAGATCCACTGGTTGACGATCACACGTTGACGTGATTGGTTACAAGGTAGTTTGTAAGATGTCAGAAACACCAGCGATTTCAAACCGCGTTTTTGAGACTGTCTTTGGTTCACAGCAGTTTAGGAGAAAATACTCAGCAATGGTGTTGACTTATGAATGGTTTGTCTTAAAGTATATTATAAACACCACATCCACAAATACAAATAATATTAAAAGCTTGATTTTCACTACAGGGGGACTTTGAAAATGTTTTTGAAAGTCCCCACTGCTGACCAAGTGTACATTTTTTTGAGAAAAAAAAATACAGTAAAACCTTTTTAATTGTAATAATATTTTTAAAATATGATTGCGTCCTTATATCCTCCATAATGATTTTGCAGGAGCTTGTGGTATTTGTCCTAGAGTGATCTCCACACCTCCGGTCTGGTGTTGTTGTTTTTATGGGATGCTCTGAAATGGCTTTTTGATGGACAGCGCCGGTTTGCCTCCAGGTCTGCTGAATTGAATATATCCCTGTGTACTCAGCATTCCGGTGTCTCCATATCACCATGACAACTGCTATTGTCTGCTGTAACCCCCGGTTGCTTTTAACATCTCATAGTTCAGCATTCAATATTTTATCACCTGTGACATATTTTAATCTTGCTTCCCTATGATTTAAACAAAAAAATCTCCATTCACTAGAGATAAAGGCACTGCAATATAAAACCATCGAAAGGCTCTTGTTAATAGTTAAAGTGTCTGCGTGCCCGTCCCATCTGGGCCAGTGGACACTGACTGATCAATAACCGATCTTGTGTCTCACTGACTCCAGATTGCTTTGCAGTCCCGCCGCTTTAATTGAGCTTCTAACTTTCTGTGCTCTCCTCAGTGGATGATCTGGCAGATGGTTTTTAAGAGCTCCTGCGTGGGTAGAGTGGGGGAACTGCAGAGCGTCCCGTGTGCCAGCTGTGGTGGGCATGGAGCCCTGTAAGCTTAGGCTGCGTTGGTCTGTAGAGGATTTCTTAGGTCCTCACACACTCTTGTTCCTATCCATTCAATACACACATGGAATTCAAGTGTGATTCATCTCTGGACTTAAATATAGTGAGCCTATTTCTCTTTCAAGTCTTGTCAGAATGACAGTATTAACAGATTGAGTGCATCAATGTCACTCACCACAATATTGCCATTAGAAGTTGGTTGTCTTTAAATCCATATCTAAGTTGTCTGAAATTTTTTTATGGATCCGAAAGTATTTTTTCCCATTTATTTTCTCCATTTTAAAACATCTTCACTAGACATGCAATATTATTGCAATTTGACAATCGAAAAAAGAAAGAAAAAAAAGAGAGAGAAAAAAACACAAATCTATTGATGTACACAATTGTTCTAAAGTTTTAATAATTTAAAACTGACCAAGACTGCATGTACTTAATACAGTGCAGAATACAGTATGCAAAATATAGTAAAAACTGTAATATTGTCAAATTATTTTCTATTTTAATATTTTTAGGATGTAATTTTTTTTCCTACAATGGCAAATCTAAATGTACTAAATGATCCACCAGAAATCATTCTAATATCTTGATTAAGTGATTTAAGAGACATTTATTATTATTATTGGTTTATATGCTTTGATGAATAGAATGTTCAAAGGAAGAGCATTTGTTTGAAATAGATCAAAAGTATACTGTCAGTTGATTAATGTGCCCTTGCTGAATAGAAGTATTAATTTTCTTCACCAGGAATTGCACCACTACACTATATATAAAAAATAATAATAATAAATATATACACACACACTTCTGGAACCAAATGGGCTCCTTGCACATAGCAACCTGACGTCATATCCGCAATGGGTAAATACGGCTCGCTCTCTTCCTGTTTGAAGGCGTACAGACACAACGTAGACATTTTCCGCCTAATACTAAAAACAGAACAGCATTATAACACGCATATTCTGTCAGCCCGGGGTTGTTTATTAGCCTAATGTAAGCTAGCAAACTAACGTAAGCCATAAAGTTTGAGATATATAGACTTACCTTCATATCCGTGGATATATGAAGAGGCATACATTTTAAAGCCATTCTCTCTAATTTGCTGGTAGGTGATTTGGAGGAGGACTTTACAAAGGCGATATACGTCCGTTATTGTAAGTTTCGGCAACTCTTGTAAACATCTCATCTCATAGTGTAGAATAGCGCCGGAAAAGACGGGCCACATTTCCGGTAAGGAAGTAGTTAAGTGCAAGGAGCCCATTGTTCAAGCAATCATGGCGAAAGCTAATAGTTGTAATTGTTGAAATCTGTATAATTTATGTGTACTACCATATAAACCATAGCTACAAAATCTTCCTAAAAAACACTACTCATTTAGCTTAATTTTGTTTTACTCAAGTTTGCTTTACTTCAAGTTTTTCCTATCTTGGTAAGATTTTTTTGTTATTTCAATCATGACAATTCTCTAAATAGTTTTGGCATGTTATTGAATATGGCAATGTTAACGTATTTGTTCTTGGTGTACTAGATCTGCTACGCTGCTAAGTATGGACTTGCTACTGATAATAGACACACAGACCCTTTGCTGAATGTAAGATAATGCTGCTGCTGCATAAATAGACATACATAAATCCCATAGCAGATCTAGGCAGGTGGAGCTGGGGGAGGTGGAGGGTTTCAGGGGAACTCTGATAGCACACTTCAGGACTAGCTTACCGCAAACACTAAACCAGACTATTTAAATGTTGAGCAAGCAAGATCAGCAGAGCCAATCAGCTTGTGCCATGCGGTAATGATGTGATTGCCTGCGGATTGCGGATCTATAAGCCTCTGCCCTCTAGAATTTCATGACTGAACTAGTAGTCAGGTTCATTATATTCAGATTTGAAACTTTGTGGGAATTTTTTGGGGATTTGCTAAACTATACATTTTTGGAAAGGTTATTGTATAAGGAGTCAGAAAATCAATGTTTGCATTTGCTCAGATGTCTATATGGGGGCCATATTGAAGTTCAAAAAATGGCTGCAGTAAAATTTTAAATTATAATATCTTGACTTCTGAATAAACTGGAATGTTGATTTTTACTGATAAACCCACACTGTAAGGGTCAAGGAATCCAATGGTGCTAGTTAAAAAGTTACAAGATGTTACCCATTAACCCATAGATGCATAAGTAGGTAAAAAATTACCATGTGTGGTGGTTTTATTGCAATATCTTTGTAATGAAAAGTTATAATTTCATATTCCAGCTGTTGTGGGAATGATTACAAAGATATGCACATTGCAAACCTACTAGAGGTTTTGAGAGTGATCCACACACAAAGTAGTTCCTGTTGAAAGATTTTATTTGCAGTGATGTTTCGAGCCAATGGCTCTTCCTCAGACTTGCTATATCAGAAGTGTCATCCCTTAAGAACATTGTTTTACAGAGCATCTAACACCTGTATAGTAAGTATTATCTTAATTTTACCTTAGAAAATATGTTATACATTTCAACAACATATGTATACATACACTCACCTAAAGGATTATTAGGAACACCTGTTAAATTTCTCATTAATGCAATTATCTAATCAACCAATCACATGACAGTTGCTTCAATGCATTTAGGGGTGTGGTCCTGGTAAAGACAATCTCCTGAACTCCAAACTGAATGTCAGAATGGGAAAGAAAGGTGATTTAAGCAATTTTGAGCGTGGCATGGTTGTTGGTGCCAGACGGGCCGGTCTGAGTATTTCACAATCTGCTCAGTTACTGGGATTTTCACGCACAACCTTTCTAGGGTTTACAAAGAATGGTGTCAAAAAGGGAAAAACATCCAGTACGCGGCAGTCCTGTGGGCGAAAATACCTTGTTGATGCTAGAGGTCAGAGGAGAATGGGCCGACTGATTCAAGCTGATAGAAGAGCAACTTTGACTGAAATAACCACTCGTTACAACCAAGGTATGCAGCAAAGCATTTGTGAAGCCACAACACGCACAACCTTGAGGCGGATGGGCTACAACAGCAGAAGACCCCACCGGGTACCACTCATCTCCACTACAAATAGGAAAAAGAGGCTACAATTTGCAAGAGCTCACCAAAATTGGACAGTTGAAGACTGGAAAAATATTGCCTGGTCTGATGAGTCTCGATTTCTGTTGAGACATTCATTCAGATGGTAGAGTCAGAATTTGGCGTAAACAGAATGAGAACATGGATCCATCATGCCTTGTTACCACTGTGCAGGCTGGTGGTGGTGTATAATGGTGTGGGGGATGTTTTCTTGGCACACTTTAGGCCCGTTAGTGCCAATTGGGCATCGTTTAAATGCCACGGCCTACCTGAGCATTGTTTCTGACCAGGTCTATCCCTTTATGGCCACCATGTACCCATCCTCTGATGGCTACTTCCAGCAGGATATATCCCCTCTCGAGGTCATTCCCTCGCTCTCTTCCCTCTGCACCATGTCACAAAGCTCAAATCATTTCAAATTGGTTTCTTGAACATGACAATGAGTTCACTGTACTAAAATGGCCCCCACAGTCACCAGATCTCAACCCAATAGAGCATCTTTGGGATGTGGTGGAACGGAGCTTCGTGCCCTGGATGTGCATCCCACAAATCTCCATCAACTGCAAGATGCTATCCTATCAATATGGGCCAACATTTCTAAAGAATGCTTTCAGCACCTTGTTGAATCAATGCCACGTAGAATTAAGGCAGTTCTGAAGGCAAAAGGGGGTCAAACACAGTATTAGTATGGTGTTCCTGAATAATCCTTTAGGTGAGTGTATATGACTACAGTATTAGAGTCCCATGGGCTCATTCTTCAGGTAGTTCTAGAGAGGGCCAGTTTGAATGATGGGGTCTATGTCCAAGTACAAATGAGACCGCAGAACTGCACACCAGGAACAATGTGCACAGAGAAGGCAGTCTGGCCTTGCTCCTGTCACTCAAGTGCAACTAATACGGTTAAAATACAACGTGCAAGAGACCGCAATGCACATGCTTTAGCTACAGGACACTACACTGCCAAAAAGCGTGGACAGAAAAGAAGAAGCACAGAAACGGCTGAGCCAGATCACTTAACATCTGGTTCTTCATTGCCATTCACACGATCCCATACAAATCCACTGGATAAGGAAGAGTGCTTCTTCTGCCAAAAGGACAATGGCCAGCCACTGTACCAGATCAGGACTGAGAAATGCTTCTGCCCTGCATGCCATGGCGCTCCTCCAGGTCCACCAGGCCAAGGCACTCTGTGACATGCAGGAGAGTGGTACCGACCCAGAGGTGCTCCAAGAGCTGCGTACGGCGACGGACCTTGCCCTCTTGGCGATGCAGCAGCTCATTTGCATTTAAAGGGCCAGGCACAAAACGGTGTGTTTTTGCAAACCCTCAAAAAGTGACAACTTTAACATGCTATATAAAAATATCTGTGGGGTTTTTTGTGCTAAAACTTTACACACACTCTGGGGACATCAGAGATTTATTTTACATCTTGTGAAAATGGCATTTTACCACCCCTTTAATCATACTGTGATCTAAATGTTCATGTCGATAGTTCCCGAACATCCACGTCAACTGCTTGTGATGTGTAGTTTTTTTTTACCCATATTGTGGATGTATTTCAATGGGATGATAAAAAAACATGTTTTTTAAGGAACATGAAATATTAAATGAGAACAAATCTTTATTACAATGATATTGCAATAAAACAACCACACCGGGTAATTTTTAACCCACTTATGCATCTATGGGTTAATTTCATAACGTCTTGTAGCTTTTTAACTAGCACCATTGGATTCGCTGACCCGGAAAATGTGGGTTTATCAGTAAAAATCAACATTCCAGCTTATTCAGAAGCCGAGATATTACAAATTAAAGTTTTACGGCGGCCATTTTTAAAAAAATAATATGGCCACCATATAGACATCTGGGCAAATGCAAACATTGATTTTCTGACTCCTTATACAATAATCTTTCCAAAAATGTATAGTTTAGCAAATCCCCAAAAAATTCCCACAAAAATATATAGTGAACCTGACTATAGGTATTTATTTCAAAAGAGAAGAAATTCATCATTAAGACCCCAGAACTTGTAAGTAGGAACTTCCCAGCAGGACTTGAAGGTAATCTCGTAAACTCTCCAAAATAATTTCTCTTCATCTCATTGTGATTGGTTTGTGTGCTTGTGCTGGTGTTTTTGTAGCAATGCATCACACCAACTGTGTATGTGTATCACACCGAATTGCTGCATTTTTGCTGACCATCTGCTTTATGGTGTGTCCTTCAGGGACAGCTCCTCTAAGTCAGAGTCAATTCAACACACCCTACTCGAGTCAATATCTACCCTCACACTCACAAAACACCTACAACGCTCTTTAAAAATGCAGGGCTCTCTGAGGTACACAGACATCCAGGATATCACACAATGTAATTGCACCTATTGATCAGGATTCTTATTGAATGATACAACACAACTGTTGTTGACTGATCCTAACATCTTTATTCTCTCTTCTGTAGGTGTTCTAGATAATCACGACTGTCATAGCGCAGGTAGATTGCCTCAGTCTTGTGTAGTTGTCTACAGTGCAGCTGTGCTGGAAAGTGAGCTTCAAGGTGACTTCTGTTGCTGCGCTGGAGCCAGAACCACAGAATGTGTCTGAGACGGATCAGTTACAGGGTGACAAATTCAGCACTGAATCACAACTAGTCTGGACCTCTCGTTGTCATTCCCTCGCTCTCTTTTCCATTCCTTAGACCACAAGTCATTGCTCATGTCGTGACACTCGTGTCAACCTCTACGTTGTGAAAATATTTATGTGATGATGCCTAACCGATGCATGCAGAATAGGTAGACTACATAAGAATTTTAAAGCAATGAATAATGTCAACAAAAAATATACCATTCAAAAGTTTTTTTTAAAGAAATTAATATTTTTATTTATCAAGGGTGCATTACATTGATCAGATGTGACCGTAAAGGCATTTATGCTGTATATTACAGAAGATTTCTATTTAAAAAAAAATGATCCATCAAAGAATTCAAAAAAAAAAATGTCACTAATTCTGCAAAAATATTAAGCAGCACAAGTGTTGAGACCGACTAATCACAAAAAAAGCACCAAATCAGCATTTTAGAATGATTTCTGAACGATCGTGTGACACTGAAGACTAGAGTAATGTTAATGAAATTCAGCTTTGCATCACAGGAATAAATAACATTTTAAAAATATTCAAATAGGTTATTTTGAATTGTAATATAAAAAAAACTGGAGAGAGAGAGAGAGAGAGAGAAGAGAGAGAGAGAGAGAGAGAGAGAGAGAGAGAGAGAGAGAGAGAGAGAGAGAGAGAGAGAGAGAGAGAGAGAGAGAGAGAGAGAGAGAGGAGAGAGAGAGAGAGAGAGAGAGAGAGAGGAGAGAGGAGAGAGGAGAGAGAGAGAGAGAGAGAGAGAGAGAGAGAGAGAGAGAGAGAGAGAGAGAGAGAGAGAGAGAGAGAGAGAGAGAGAGAGAGAGAGAGAGAGGAGAGAGACTAGATTGAACTTGTGTACTTTATTACATTGTTTGCTTCAAGTATGAACATGGTGTTCATGGACATTTCTGCACATGTCAGATCAGTGGCGTCCATTAGTATCCTCAAGGGTTCTTGGAAAAATCAATTGTGTTCACTCAGAGCAGGAAGAGTAAAAGCAGACTTGTGTAGCATGTCTTTGGTCTGTCTGTCAGTGTTTTTAGAGTCAGTATGCAGCTACTGTTGTGTGTCCTGGTCAAAGCAGAGCTGTAATCTTGGATCTCATTTGTGTGGAAGGGCCGCTGGTTTCAGTGGAGTGGATGTGAGAGCTGGAACTAGTGCTGAAGCAAATAGAATTTTTATTTGGAGTGAATTGTGTCCGGCAGCCGTGATCCTCGTGGAGGGGTGAAAAGTTCATGCTGAAACTTAAACTGTTAATTCTTCCCCAAACTGAATTTAAGGGTGAACTAGAGACCGGAATCGTTTAAGAGTGTTCAGGGTTCTTTTAAATGTGGTCAGTATATATTATATTATATTATATTATATTATATTATATTATATTATATTATATTATATTATATTATATTATATTATAATATATTATATTATATGTGACCCTGGATCACAAAACCAGTCTTAAGTAGCACGGGTATATTTTTGGGAATAGCCAACAAAACACTGTATAGGTCAAAATTATCGATTTTTCTTTTATGCCAAAAATCATTAGGATATTAAGTAAAGATCATGATCCATGAAGATATTTAGTAAATTTCCTACCTTAAATATATCAAAATTGTATTTTTGTAAGTGGATGCAGCACAATAACCAACAGAAATGGAAACCTTTAAAGGCGATTTTCTCAATATTTAGATTTTTTTGCACCCTCAGATTCCAGATTTCAAATAGTTGTATCTCGGCCAAATATTGTCCTATCCTAACATACCATACATCAATGGAAAGCTTATTTATTCAGCATTCAGATGATGTATAAATCTCAATTTTAGAAAATGGACACATAAGACTGGTTTTGTGGTCCAGGGTCACATATTATTAGTACAGTGCAAGAATTTTCTGTTAGAATTTTGATTGTGCTGGAACTGGAATTTTCCCCAAACACCCATAAAACAAAAAAATTGTGTGAAATACTGTACATTATGCCATATATATGAACCAGTAGTGAAATCTCCCTTTTGGCTCCTTTATTGTATTCAGTCTTTCGATAACTGTAACATGTCTCCGACTCTTCTGCAATCCAGGGGTCCCATGCGTGGCTTCACAGGAGATTCAGAGCTATTTTTGCAGGAAATTTGGGTCAGCGGTTTATTGTCCTCTTTAACCAGCGTCTTACATCCACTGAAATGTACAACAGAAGTTCTTTGAACAGCACAAGAGGTCAGGAATTTTTTATTTATTTTTTTTGTACAGAACAACAGCAGACATTTTCTCCCCCGATGGACTGGTTAACTAGCCTGACTACGTCAGACTTCCTACTTCCGCTAATTTCATTTCGCTCCTGTAGTCAGTCTGAGATAGCAGCCTATCTTTCTGTTTTCCACCGGCCTGAAAACAGCCGGGCCAATCAACGAACAGAAGGCGGGCTGAAAGCCGTGACGTAGTCGCTAAGCGCCGAGTTTAAGAGTTAGGTCAGAGAAATCGAAAACGACCGCAGATAGGGAGACGCGGATGCAATTCGCTCTGTTGTGGAGATATTCCCGCCATTAGCAAACTGAAGCCCGAAGAAGAAAGCTGTGTCCCAATGTGAAGGCTGCATCCTCCGAAGGCCGCGGACTTCGAAGGATGCAGCCTATTCGGCCTTCAAAGGACGCACCATGTAGCCTTCGTAGGATTTCCTAATTGCGCATCCAGGTGTTCCCGATTACCGCTCCTGGCGCCAAGCAACAGTGCGAGAGAACAGCTGCCATCCTGATCATTAATTTGTTATAATTGAGTAAATAGCTATGGAGCCAGAATTGGCTATTGTCATTTTTATGTTTTATATTTTACTGGAGAACATGTGAGGATGTTTGACTCATGTATTTTCGGTTAAGCCAAAACCATGGCCAGAGCTACGTAAATAATGTAATGAAATATATATGAAATAAGAAAAGAAAAGAAAACACATTAGGCATAGGCTATATATATATATATATATATATATATATATATATATATATATATATTTATATATAATATATATATTATCTTCAAGACTATTGTATTCTTTTTATTATGTAGCCTACATAAATGGACCATGGTGGATTTATTTACGGTACTCAGGTTTTCAACCCCGTAATACGGAGCCCGGGAAGTCTTCTGTGGGGGGAAAAAAAACAATCCGTGGGCGGTTTTCCAATCCGTTCCCAAGGGTTTGTAAACTCACGGATTTGTGGCCTCTCCCCAGTCTGTGCCAACCTGGCCTCCTGTTTATGCGGGATGCATTTAATTATGTTTAAACTTAATATTTCTTGAAATTTCAAAAAAAAAAAAAAAAAAAAACGACATTTAGGCCATTTGTCTTTAAAATCAAATTAGATAGGAGGAAAAAGTTCAGTAGGCTATAATAGAATAAGCAATAAAAGACTTCACATATAAAAAAGAAATATAACACAAACACAAGGTTAGGTTATATAAAAATAAAACATTCATAAATTATTTTATGATTAACATAATAGCCTACTGTCTTCAGTGAACTCAACGCAAATGATAATAATATATTAGCCTACGTAGGCTACATATTTAGAAGGCGCTTTCATCCAAGGAACAAAGAAAAAGAAATTCGTCAGAATGTCAGTCAGAATACTGAAGATTATCACAAATAAACAAGATTTTGACGCAAGTGTGTGTGGGAGTGTGAAGCATGGCGCGGAGCCGCCAGCACGAACGCATTTTCCTATCAACAGTAAATATATATATATATATATATATAAGCTCTATAATTTCTGGTCATACAGAAAAGAATAGGCTAATACATCATTCGCAACTAGGCTACTTTTATTTGTCCAAGCTCACATAAGACAATGTTGTGCTTTTGTAAAATAAAATAAAATAATCAGGCTTTCATGATCTCCGTGAACTGGAGTGCGTCTCATAGCATGAACTGAAACAAAATATACCTAGCCTAAAGCTTGTGTCAGGGTTTGTGCAGGTGCTGAAGACGAGGACACGAAAGCTTCAATATAAATGTTTTAATAACAAAATGAAAACTTTCCAAACTTAAACAGAAACAAAACTCCAGGAAATCAGAAGACACACAACCATACGAGGACGACGATCGACAAACACTCAGGGAAAACACAGGGCTTAAATATACAAGGAATGATTGAATAATTAACTGAACACAGGTGATAAAACTGAACACAAACGAGGAGCGGGAAAACTTAACAGGACTAAACCAAAAACCACAAAGACAGGGGGAAACAAGATCACAAAAGATTAACAGAACACATCAAAACGTGACAGTACCTCCCCCCTCCCCGAAGGCGCGTCCTCGCGCCGTATAACATCCAAAGGGGTGGGAGGTGTGGGCGCCCTGGAGGCTGACGAGGGCATGGTGCAGGTCCAGGAAGCCTCCAGGGCGGAGCAGGCTGTGGGCGTGGCCACGGCGGTGCAGGCTGTGGGCGTGGCCACGACGGTGCAGGCTGTGGGCGTGGCCACGACGGTGCAGGCTCTTCAGGTGGCCACGGCGGTGAAGACCCTTCAGGTGGCCATGGCGGTGCAGACCCTTCAGGTGGCCATGGCGGTGCAGACCCTTCAGGTGGCCATGGCGGTGCAGACCCTTCAGGTGGCCATGGCGGTGCAGACCCTTCAGGTGGCCATGGCGGTGCAGACCCTTCAGGTGGCCATGGCGGTGAGGACCCTTCAGGTGGCCATGGCGGTGAGGACCCTTCAGGTGGCCATGGCGGTGAGGACCCTTCGGGTGGCCATGGCGGTGAGGACCCTTCGGGTGGCCATGGCGGTGAGGACCCTTCGGGTGGCCAGGGCGGAGCTGTGGGACCCTCGGGCGTCCAGGGCGGTGCTGTGGGACCCTCGGGCGTCCAGGGCGGAGCTGTGGGACCCTCGGGCGTCCAGGGCGGTGCTGTGGGACCCTCGGGCGTCCGTGGATCTTTGGCCGGCCTCCGTGGATCTTTGGCCGGCCACGGCGAAGGCGTATGGCGCCCCCCCAAAATTTTCTTGGGGAGGACAGGCTCATGATCGGGAACTGACTTGACATCAACGGGCGCTGGGTCAACGGGTTCTGGGTCAACGGGCTCTGGGTCTGGGTCAACGGGCTCTGGCTCTGGCGCTGGGTCAACGGGCTCTGGCTCTGGCGCTGGGTCAACGGGCTCTGGCTCTGGCGCTGGGTCAACGGGCTCTGGCTCTGGCGCTGGGTCAACGGGCTCTGGCTCTGGCGCTGGGTCAACGGGCTCTGGCTCTGGCGCTGGGTCAACGGGCTCTGGCTCTGGCGCTGGGTCAACGGGCTCTGGCTCTGGCGCTGGGTCAACGGGCTCTGGCTCTGGGTCAACGGGCTCTGGCTCTGGGTCAACGGGCTCTGGCTCTGGGTCAACGGGCTCTGGCTCTGGGTCAACGGGCTCCGTGCTGGATTGGACCAGCATATCAGGAAACTCAGGGCTGGACGGGACCAGCATATCAGGAAACTCGGGGCTGGACGGGACCAGCATATCAGGAAACTCGGGGCTGGACGGGACCAGCATATCAGGAAACTCGGGGCTGGGCTCAGGCTCTGGCGGGCAGGCGACGGGCTCAGGATCTGGCTGGATGTGGCTGATTTGAACCCCAGCCTCGGCAGCCTTCTTTTTGGCCAGTCGCACCGATATCAGTGGGGGATCAGTCATACCGGATATCAGCCGGGGAAGTCCAGGGACCGATCTGGCGGCAGGGCTGATGCGGTGTGCAGGCTCTGGTGGGCAGACGATGGGCTCTGGTGGGAGCGTGCAGGTGATGGGCTCAGGCGTTGGCGTGCAGGTGATGGGCTCAGGCGTTGGCGTGCAGGTGATGGGCTCAGGCGTTGGCGTGCAGGTGATGGGCTCAGGCGTTGGCGTGCAGGTGATGGGCTCAGGCGTTGGCGGGCTGGCGACGGGCTCTGGTTGGATGGTCTCTGGCTGGAGTGGGAGATCCTCCACCAGGTAGCTGGATCCACACGCCCACAACGTGTGATCCACGAACTCCAGGAAGGATAGATGGAGATCCTTGACTAGAATTATCTGGGCCAAGGGGTCCTTCAGACCACCCCAGAAACTCTTTATTAACTCCTCTTCCTCCATCGACCCATCATTGTAGAGGGTTAGGTAACGCCCCGCATACTCCTCAAGAGAGAACTCCTCTTGAAAGAGGATTGGAATTTCAAAGGGGCTCACCACCATGCTTTTCCTCCTTCGGCCCATTTTCGTTTTTTTTTAAAGGTCGATCGTTCTGTCAGGGTTTGTGCAGGTGCTGAAGACGAGGACACGAAAGCTTCAATATAAATGTTTTAATAACAAAATGAAAACTTTCCAAACTTAAACAGAAACAAAACTCCAGGAAATCAGAAGACACACAACCATACGAGGACGACGATCGACAAACACTCAGGGAAAACACAGGGCTTAAATATACAAGGAATGATTGAATAATTAACTGAACACAGGTGATAAAACTGAACACAAACGAGGAGCGGGAAAACTTAACAGGACTAAACCAAAAACCACAAAGACAGGGGGAAACAAGATCACAAAAGATTAACAGAACACATCAAAACGTGACAGCTTGAAATGTTCACTTTTAAACGAACAATTAAAATGGCTCGTTATTTATTCAGACACATGTATTATCTTAAATCATGGTTCTAGAGACATATGGCTCTTCTCATTCAGCACTGCGGGAAAAATATAATTTACAGGTTCTAGTTCTGGCCTCGCAAAAACAGTAAATTCGATTTTTTTTTCCATAGTAATTCGTGAATATTTTAAATGTTTAATAAAGGGGCAAAAAGTCATTTTTTTTATTATTTTTTGCGCAGCATTTGTGTAGCCTACAGTTCAAATTTTGGTGTTCAACTTTGCCTTTTAAAAATACAACAACCGTTCATTTTTTGTTTTTTCAATTACGGGTTAAAAAAAGAAAAACGAATGGACGTAAAACTAGCCTATACCTTATAATATGAAATATTTAAGAAAAATTGTAGGCCTATTTGTAGAAAAGTTTGATATTCAGTCAAAATACTAGTAAAATCAAAGACTTTAATCTAAAAACTATCACTAAAAATAGTTAGGCAATAACTATCAATAAACTATCTTTAGTTTGATATTCCGTGTAAATTTGCATCCATTCGTATTTCATTTTTTAACCCGTAATTGAAAAACGAAAAATTAACGGTTGTCGTATTTTTAAAACGCAAAGTTGAACACCAACATTTGAATATGAACTGTAGGCTACACACCAAATGCTGCACTAAAAATGCTGTCATCACCGGCGCGCAATGACTTATGGGGTAGATCAGGGTAGGATAGGCCGCTAAGGATATATGCATCCTTCCTTTCACGGGGAAACGAAGGGTGCATTTGGCGTCGCTTTTGAATCAGGGTAGCCTTCGTCGCGCCACGATGACGCACCTGGCCTTCGAATACGGCCTTCAAAGGATGCCAAATTGAATTGGGACAGCCTTCATCTCGCCGTGGTGACGCAATCGGCCTTCAAATGCGGCCTTCGGAGATGCAGCCTTTGAATTGGGACAGCCTTCGTCACGCCGCTGTGACGCAAGCGGCCTTCAAATGCGGCCAAGCGGCCTTCAAATACGGCCTTCGGAGGACGCAGCCTTCACATTGGGACACAGCTGAAGAGTGTGTATTAAACATTTTGAATGGAGGGGATGTTGTGGCCCTACTCCCTTTGGGAAAAGTTTAATTTATCAACTATTGCCGATCGTCAGCGAGAAACTGGGGAGCCTTTTGACAGGTCAGTGTCTCCTTTCTTTTCCAGGTCTTAAATACCGTAAAACTTCAAATACTAGCCCAGGCTTTTATTTGTCCAAATCGTCAAACTGCACCGGCTTGTATTTGAGACAGGCGTCTATATGAGACAGGCCTTTATAATTTAGTGTTGAGATGTTGTTCATTGAGATGTTGTTCCTAGAGTCTCTAATCTCTAAAAATCTCCAAATGCTCCACGTGAAACTGCGGTCTTCCGATCTTTTACTATCTTGTCGATTGATTTTGATTAATATTTGCGAGGGAGAGAGAGCAAGACCGCGCTCGTGTTGTTTGAAGACCTGAGAGTGCGCGCGCGGCTCTCTCTCTCTCTCTCTCTCTCTCTCTCTCTCTCTCTCTCCTCTCTCTCTCTCTCTCTCTCTGCTCGCTTGCGCCCTGTCAAAGCGCAGCAGTCATTCTATTACATCACTCACCGATCAAAAAAGTCGTTCACAGCCATGTTCACTCCGGTATTTCGCTCGCATCATCAAGTGTTTACAGCAGGTGGAAGTTCGATCATAGATTTGAGTTCGATGCATGATGTCTGTGGTTCGATGCGGCTGTGTCAGCGCATAACATACGTCATAAATAAACTTATCTGATTGGCTTACGGTTAACCAATGATTTTAAACTTCAGAAATCGCCCCCAGCGAGAGAGAAAATACTTCTCTATTATGCTATGCCAGACTCTGTCTACGAAGCAAAGTGAAGTAGCAGAGTCTGGTATTACCAGGCTACTGGTTAACATGCCAAAGAAATATTCACTTCTTTTGTTTTTGTGCACATTCATAAAGGCTTAATAGATGATTTAAAGTTATTTCATATACTACTAGAATAAATACAACGGCAATGATTTTGAACCCAGCAAAATGAGTTTTGTTTTTTCATGTTTTGGATTGATCACCGAATGCTGTTTTATAAGAGAAATGACGTAGAATTGCACGATTGACAATTAGTATGATTAAGTTTACGGTGCTTCTCATTCATTTCTATGGTATCCACAAACAGTGATTGACTGTCGCACAACTCTTAACGAAATTCAATGGCGTCAAAGCTGTAATGTGATTGGTTATCAAGGCGCATACGTGATCCAAGTTTTCTGTTATACGCTTTTTCCACTGTTAAAGCCACGGATCTCCCAATAATAAGACCATGGCTGCGTCCGAATATTCTCTTGAGTAGGTCCTTATTTTGAATAAGTGATTACTTCCCAACTGCTATAAATGTATGTTCTATATGAGTATAGGTTCTATACATTCTATGTAGTATGAATGTAATCTGGACGTAGCCTACTACATTTGCCATGCTGTCATTTTCATGTGACCTACCAGCGACAGTTGTGTCGTTCCACTGCCCTTCATAAATCATCTCCTGTGGCCTCATGGGATAGTAAAGTGTCCATCGTTTGCACACTTCAGAATCTCGCCGAAGAAGTACTTTTTGCCTTCTCTTTTATGAGTACTGTGAATTCGGACATAGTTCTTTTGTCACATATTGTTGTTTTCACCTACTATATGGTAGGAAAGTATTTAATTTTCAGATGCAGCTCATTTCTGAGCAGTCTCGCGAGTCAACACAACTCAAATGTGCACACGTTCACGAGAACACCAAGACGCATGTGTGTTGTATTGAAACGAGAGCAGACATTGTTGTGTGAACACACATTGGATATTAATATTTTTTATAGAGCTAAATTATGTTTTTTGCTCAAACAAAGCACTCACGTCATTTCAAGTTAAACCACTGCAGTCACATGGATTACTTTAATGATGTCTTTACTACCTTTTCGGGTCTTGAAAGTGGTAGTTGTGGAGCTGTCAATGAAGGGACAAAAAGCATTTAATTAAAATGATATTCATTTGTGTTCAAATCCTTTAACCTAAATAATGTTTAATCTTTTATATAAAATGATTTCCTCTCATATTTCATAAAATAAGTGATACATATTTACTTTCTTCACCTTCATGTGTAATGTCTCCCCAACAGGTGAAAACACATCCACTGAGTTGAACCTTTGATGTCAACAACAAACTAAATATTGGAAACATTTTCCTCTTGCATTTTTATATGCAGAAATATACGATTAGTTTAATTGTATTATTTGCATTTAACATTGTTTTTCCCCACTGTCTGTAAATCAGCACCTACAGATTGAGAACCAGAAGTCCTGATGTCCCTTACAGAGAATATTGACATCAAATAAGTCAAATACCTGTTAAAAAAAAAATCACTCTTTTTAAAATGTATAATTATTTTATTGTAGCCTATATTATGCTGTATTTCAGTATCTATGGTCTCAGAGAGAGGAAGATGTCCTCTATGCAGGAAAAATTAAATTGCTGGGTCTTAAATGGATTGCTGTTCTAAGATTTTGAAGTGAACATGTTTCATTTTACATTAGCCAAAGTTAAACATTCCAACTTAGAGTAATGTGTTCAGAGCACACACTTCTGATTCACATTTAATGTAGCTAACTGTTTGCTTGGACTTAATTAAGGACCGGTTCGTTTGGAAAGACATGTCAGCATCAGCCGACCAATGGGCTCATGCGAAACTAATTCTCCTTAAATATTATTCTCATATCCTTCCCAAGTACTCATCACTCATTCAGCCAAGCAGTGTGAGCAGAATATTCCCACACTGCTTTAAGATATGTGAAATCCATGGCCATTAGGACCAGACCACTGCAGCAACATCATCTGCAAGTCTAATGATGTTGGCAGTTCATGCCGTTGCAGTATTTAATGAATTTAAATAACCCAATTTAAACAATGACATGTGTGCGCTGGGAGATTGATGTGCCTGCCAGTTAAGACAGGTTTGTCTGATGATGTGGGATCCCATCTCAGTGTAGTTCCCATAATGCACTGCTGGAAATGTGATGGGAGGGGGACTGTTACTCATCTAACATAAAATGCTGAAGCTCGCACATAATGCACACCTACTGATGAAGAAAATTGCTCAAATAATCTCTCAGGGTTAATTATTGCAAAACCTTCTCTGCCATTTGGAAATAATCCTGACAGATCTCTTGATTGTTTGGAGTTTTGCTCGTTTTTATTCATTCTAGACTCACTCATTCTCAAATTAGTTCATTCTAAGAAAAACGGGTTAATGCAATGTCTGAAAGAAGGAAGGAGTGTTTGCTGTTGTGACATTGAAGTTAATATAAAATCAAAATTGACCCTATTTACTTCCTTGAAGACATGTTGCTGGTCTGATTGGGAATGATTCATAATCAAGTTATTCATGACATGTTGACTTTAAGGAGTTATTTCAGTTGCACTCTTTGATTCATTAACATTAGTTAATGTATTAGGTATCATGAACATTTTGCTGCATCCGTTACAGCATTTTACAACAACTAGGTTTGCTTATTTTATAAATCTACTTAATGCTTTTTGATAATTCATGTTGATTCATAATACATTAAAATGTAAAAAAATGCATTCATGTAGAAATCAACATTAACCAAAATGAATACTTTTATTAATACAGTGTAATCTGACTATTAAAAATGAAGTTCATTGCTTGTAACCTACAGTATAATGCAGTCATCAGGTATTAAATAATATGTTTGACTTAAATAAAGACAGTTAGTTTAGAATTTACCAAAAATTACCCAATAAACTTTGTTACAGTTTAGACATGGCTCGAAATACTTTAGCTCGACATACTTGAATTTAATGTATTCTGGTAGAAATCATTGTTAACCAAAAAAAAAAAAAAAAATTTACTACTATACCCGATCTGACCATTAAATATTGGTGTAGCTGAATGCAGTCAGGTTGATTCATTCATAATAAATGATATTTTTGACTTGAATAAAAGTAGTTAGTTTATATTTAGCACATCTAATAAAAACAAAATTTACACATGAGTCAACATACTTCTGAATTCTAGAATGAGTATTATTATTTTCAAATTGTGTTAAAATACTATTAACCCTTTCACGCATAGAGGTCACTACATTGGACTGTTATTCAAAAAGCATTTTCTTACATATGCATGGGTTTTGATGGCATAGTTGCAAATCAACTTCTACAGTGGACACTAGTGCATCATACATTGCCATTGTGTGTCGATCTTACAATCGCTTGTTAATGTTCAACATCAGCATTGAGTGACTACATTTAATGCCCTTCCGATATTTATCCTTGTTTTCACATGGTTCCAGTTGCAGTCTCTTTCTTTTTTTCTGTGTACACTCCGAAGTCTTTTGCATTTTACAACGGGTGAATCTCCAGTTATCACTGGTGATTGTAGTTTGAAACTTTCTGGATCCGCCATCAAATTGATAAACTTAATTATATCAAGTGCTGTAAGAAAAGGCTATAAATCTCCACCTCCAACTTCCTCACACGCAATATAGCCTACTAGCCGAGACTCCTTCTTTATGTGTACAGATGTGACGTAATGACACAAAGACATGCTCGAATCTCCCGCGGAAATCCCACTGGAATTAAAAACAATATTACAAGCTTACCGCTTTGAATCGAGCTATGGCAAGCTGATAGTTTTGAACACTGGCTGGATATGTACTTGCTCAAAAATTTATTTTGGATCATTTTTAACCCCAAAAAAGCTACGGACTGCAGCTTTAAAGGATTAGTTCACTTTTTAAAAAACTTTTGCTGATAATTTACTCACCCCCATGTTATCCAAGATGTCCATGTCTTTCTTTCTTCAGTTGAAAAGAAATGAATGATTTTGATGAAAACATTCCAGGATTTTTCTCCATATATAATGGACTTCAATAGTAGCCAAAACGGTTCAAGGTCCAAATGAGTTTCAGTGCAGCTTCAAATGACTTTAAACCATACCAGACGATGAATAAGGGTCTTATCTAGCGAAACGATGCGCCATTTCGAAAATAAATAAAACAATTTAAGTTTTATTAGCACAAATGCTCACCTTGTTCTGTCCTGAGATGCACGTTCGTGATTCTCCTGTTCAAACTGGTTCATCAAAATGAACAAATCTTTTTTCGAGTCATTTTATTCATTCATCGAACGAAATGACTCGAAAAAAGATTTGTTCATTTTGAACGAGTCTTTTTTCGAGTCATTTTGTTCATTCAACGAACGAAATGACTCGAAAAAAGATTTGTTAATTTTTATGGTATACGGTCAGGGTTTTTCCTGGCTCAAAATGAGGTGGAGGTGGTAAAATTGTAACACTAGGGGGGTCCGGGAGAAAACTGAGAAAATTTTGTACATTTTAAAGATAAATTCATTAATCTGGTGCACTTTGAGTCACTCAAATCTGTTGTTAAAAATAAACAATAATCCACCCGCCAACCACCCATATTTTTTGAGTTAGATATCTGCATCTGATCATCACATTACAATTATTCAATTAAGCATGATAATATGGTAACATATCACACAATTAACATTTATTTAAATTAAAAGTTCTTCTTTTGGCAAAATACATTTTCTTTATAGCCTAAACAGACCCAGCCGGCATTTCAACGTTGATTCACCGTTGAAACAACGTCAGGTACCATGGTTGGATCAACGGTGAATTACCTATCGGTTTTGCAAAACGGATCAACGTTGATATTGTGACGTCGTTTCACCGCGGAAGAAACAACGTTGATTCACCGTTGAAATCGCGACGTCGTTTCACTCTTACCTTTCGTGTTATGGTCTACTGTCGACGTTAAATCACCTTTCTATTTTGCAAATTGAATCAACGTTATTTTAACCCTGTACCCACGTAGCCCTCCTGTAATTGTGCTTAAACGTCAACACTGAAATGTAAACTTTGATTTTCGAGCATATTTAGTATTTTCAGCAAGTAATAAAACTTGATTTGCATGATTAAATTACATGATTTGCAATTGGACAGCATAAAAAAATCTAACAATTAGATGTTCATAAATCTGCAGTGCAGGGATGAGATGCTTCATTTTTTAAAGAAAAAGTTTATTAATTATACCAAATGGAAAAATAATTTTCTTAGAATTTAAATATACATCTATACTGTACATTTTACACTTTCACAATGTATTGAAAAAAATTCTCATTCAACAACAAAGCACTTTCTTAAGGGTTTAAAGATATCAGAATGCAGAGGGAAAAAGCTTTTCATTCTAATTTCATACAAACTGCAATCATTCACACAATAGCCTATATATAAATAATTACAAATATGGTTTGAAAACTTTCTCAAGTCTGTTTGACCAAAAATACATAAACCGTAACACTGACAAACCATCAATGTTAAAATTGAGAAGGACATGATTTTCTCTCGACATAATTTTCTCTGGGTATTGTGAACATACTTTCAGAAGCCTAGACTCAAGACCAAAATACATATATTGACCACCACACAAATTCTGTGCATCAACATGGCAAGGTGTCCCCAAAAGTGTTCTGGCATCCTTATAAGCAGCCAATGTCCGCGTTTTCTCAGCACAGAAAGGAGCTCATCTACAGATGTCCATGTTGTTTTGTTCCGAACCGCCCATTTCGCCAAATCACTCCTTAAGTCACTGATTTCATCTGAAGAGGAGCCTGTTTCAGTGTCATCACTTTCACTGCTGTACTGCTGGTCATCCAGATCAAGATTCTCAAGATTACTGTCAGCAGTACTTCCTGCACAATCTTCTCTCAGAATTGATGGTTGCACAAACACCAGCCTGGGCAGAAACAAAAGAATGATCCTCAGAGTCACTACTAGAAAGCGCCATTGCAAGCAATTCTGCATTTTGCCATCTTCATTTTTTATGGTACGCCATCTATAAAAAAACATTTTTTTTTAAAAAAAGTATGAATCCCATATGCCATAACTAGAAAGTACAGGACACTGATAAAACTATTTTGAAAATTGTCTAAAAATATATATAATATTTTGGGCTGATTAATCTTTCCCACAGTGGGAATGGGATTGTAAAAACCAGTCGATTAAAATTGAATTACTTCTAGTTTTGTTAAAGTAAAATTTGAGAATTTGTGAATTGTAAACGCATAAATGTTAGAAATGCATTGTTGAAACATGTTACAAAGACTGTGAACTACATAATACTTGATGGTGGAGTTATACTGTTAAACAGTTTTTCACCATTTTTTATGAGCAGGATTTATTGGGCAGGGGATCAAAAATAATTAAAAGTTTAGTTAGAAAGCCAGATTCAGACATAGCCCGGCCTTTTGATTCAACTAAAAAATAATATGGATAATATAATGCTTTGAGTGACAGCATGAGCTCTGCTGGTTGCAGTAACAGTTAAAACAGATAAATAATGCAATTTTCATTGTCTTTGTAAAGGGATACTCCACCGTTTTTTTCATATTTCCTTAACTAAGACGAGTTGATATACCTCTGTCGTCTCAGTGCGTGCGCTCAATCGCTCAGACGTGCGAGACACTTTGATTGCACTTAACTAGCCCAGTTCATTCAATACGGGCCAAGCAGAGAAGCGACCAAACACCTCCACGTTTTCCCTCGGCGCAGTAATATCATCACTCCGGAGAGGGAGAGGACTTTTTACGAGAGATGATATTACTGCGCCGAGTCAAAGTGCTCCCAAGCACTTGCTATGGTATTCTGCCATACAATATAGTTATCCATTTTACACGCTTAGAAAAGAGCAACGTTTTATTTTGTGTCACCGTTCTTGGTCGAGTTACACTACTCTAGTAACTGTATTTAAATAGGGACAACGTGGAGGTGTTTGGTCGCTTCTCTGCTTGGCCCCTTTTGAATGAACTGGGCTAGTTAAGTGCGATCAAAGTGTCTCGCGCGTCAGAGCGATTGAGTGCACGCACTGAGACAACAGAGGTATGCATCAACCCGTCTTAGTTAAGGGAATAACATAGTTTAATATGAAAAAACGGTGGAGTATCCCTTTAAGAAAATTATGCAAAATAGATGTGCATGGCCAGTGAAAAATAATTCTGGACCCAATTAACAAACCTTATTTTGTAATTCCGACTAATAGCAGTTTCATGCTGTAAAATACAGGACTCACTGTGAGTTGGCTGGTTTCTCTTAGAAAACTCAGAGCACGAAGTCTCCCTCTTTGCTGGGCTCGAAGGTGGATGGCACGATGATGTACTCTCCGGCCGGCAGACGAAAGCGTGAGCTCTCCTCCCGCAGGTTGATGAAGAGCTCAGAGCGAGCGCTGGACACGTGACTGAGGAAGAAATCCCGCTTCAGGTGCATGGCCGACCTGCCCGTATACTGAGCGGAGAAACACACACAACATCAACTGAGAGTCGAAACTCTGAGGGTCAAAACTTTGAAATATCTCACATTCAAACGGCCTCCCATCGTACCTCATTTATTGACGCAAGGGAGCCACCGAGCACTGCCCCACTGCTTAGGGAAGAAATAATACAAATTAAATAAATACACAAATAAAAAACTTTGTACCTTTTATAGTTAGCAGAATAGATAGCAGAACATTACAATCTAAAATTGCTCTTTAAAGCATTAAAATCACAAAATTAAAAGTTAAAATAACTAAAGTAAAAGTACATTTTAGTTGCTATGAGACACACACATTAACTTACCGGTAGTGATTATGACTAATTTGCTTACAGTATTTTATTAGCAGTAACTAACCCTTTTACAGTGCAATTATAAAAATACATGTAGGTTTAAAATTCTACAAAAGGCACATACTCTGTGCAATGAGCCGCACTAGATGTAATGCAGACTTTTAAACATGAACAAAACTCGTCTGTTAATAATATGCTCAGAGTTTGTTACTCAGACGCAAAAAGTGTGCTGAATGAAATAAAACGGTACTAGCCAAAACCACCACACAGTTGCTTTAAGTGTGAGTTAGATGTATACTAATTTTTATTAGACAATGACACGATTATAGCATATAAATCAGGATTTGAGTATAGTAAGAGAGGTTAACACAATGTATCCTGGTTAACACAATGTATCCTTTATTAATGGGTCGTGTTTACTATTTATACTTGTTTTATGTATCACAACAGAAAATATAATGTCATCATAAATATGTAAATAATGGTGTGACGTCACATGCCATATATATGAAGAGTTCAGATGCAGAAGCCTCTAAATGCCAATTGTAATTTTCTTGTACAATTTGTATTTTTATCAGTGTAGGTTCAGTTATTTCAATTTAAATAGCAATAAATAAGTTATTTTCTACCAGTGCCTCTGATGTCTCTATAATTGTTAAAGATAAATCTGACGATATCATGTTATGAAAACATCGGCCAACATTAGTCTAATTAAACTATTAATTGCTCAGACAACTTGCAAAACAGTAAAACTAACATGAAAAAGAATCGTGATAATATTGTGAATCATATTTAAAAAATGTAATAAAATAAACTCGATTGGATATTGTTTTCCATATCGCCCATCTCTTTCATTCTTTCCCTTGGCCATTCTCGCTTCCAAACTCGCGATATTACCGTGAATGGACAGTAAAGACGACGACTGTTAAACGGAAAAATGTATAGCTTATCGAACCTTACACTTTTGTTTCCTGAGTTTTTTTTTTATCTGTGTACACACTTATGTCTTCTCCCTGAAAATCGACGTAGCAACCGCAAAAGCACAAAACGACACTGAAGCGGCACGAGTACGTAGGCCTAATCGACATCTGTAAAAGTAACTTAGGCCTCCGCGACACAAATGTGGAAAAGCCTTTCCTGAATATCGAGTTAGGAAATTCATTCAACAAACTGCATTTACAATTTTCCAAGCACTGACATGCATTTAACTCATGACCTTGCGTATATTTGTGAAATCAGACTTACCTTTTGGGTCCAGCGCCCTCGCAGACCTTCTTTTTCGTGCTCTTCTCTTGGCCAGTCTCGCGATCAGAAAGACGGTCAGGATAACGGTCATATTTTCAAAATTAAATAAGCGCGCACAGTTTCATTGGCCAGTTTAATGAATGACAGACAGATTAACCAATCATGATCAAAGCAAATAAGGATATAACCAATAGGAATTGTTTCAGTGTGGTAAAGCAGCGCAATATGTTTTAAAATATTTATATCAGAAGGTTCATGATAAAAATATAAAATTATAATAAAATAATAACAATGATCTTAATAATAATTTAAAAGGGAGAAATTATTTATTCTGTACATACATTAATTGATTCAACATAGATCTTGAAAAAAAATCAAAGTTGATTTATAAGTGTTTTTTTAAACCTTTTTCAACCATTTAGCATTAAACATTATTTCAACGTAGTTTCAACATTGAAAGAACAACTGACATTATTTCAACCATATTTCAACGTTGAAGGTTGGTCATGTACTGGATGGTTTTCAACCATTTAGCATTAAACGTTGTATCAACGTTGTTTCAACGTTGAAACAACAACTGACATTATTTCAACCATATTTCAACGTTGAAGGTCGGTCGTGTGCCGGCTGGGGAGGCTTTACTCCCTTTAAACTTATTGTCAATGTTTCATTTTTGAAAACACTCTTATCGGAATAATTTTTTGTACCTTTATAAAGGGCATTTTCCCCCTAATTTTATTTAATGTATGCTCTAAATTTCATTTAAAATTCTTACATTTTATCAATACATTCAATAAAATAATAAGACTAGGCTGTTACCAATCAAATTTAATAATTTACATTGAAAAATTATAACTGTATTAAATTAGATTATTTTGAATATTTTTTGAATATACAAGGAATGTTGAAAAGAATGATACTTTGAAACTAAACCGCCAGTAGGAGGGCAGGCGGCCGTCTTAATGAGCGAGTCATTGAGTCATTAATGTAAATGATTCGTTCAAACGGCTGATTGGTTCAGAATGAGGCGGTTTAATAATGGGCAATTGAATCTTTGACTCAAGCGATTAGTTCAAAACGCTGAATGATTCAGTAATGAATCATGGATGAGTGTTGCTGTGAGACGCGATATGGTTCTGTTGTTTGGAACTATTTTCGCTGCTAAAACAGAACAAAAACAGTCTAAAAATGTAAGTAACTTAATTTTAACTATTTGTTTATTGAACTGTTATGAAATTAATATCTCGATTTCAATCGTGATGGCATTCAGGAAAACAGCACTCTGGTCGTGTGTAGCCTATAGCATATTGTTTCTTAACTATAATTAATGTTATAAATAACTGCGCGAGACTCAACAGCGCAACTTTGTTACCGTCCGTACATTAGGTACCATGATGGGAGTTCCGTGTCTTTATTACACTGACTCATTTAGCTGTCATCCACCCTCGATTGAATGGAATGTTTTTATTACTCGGCCCGCGGATTATGATCCGTGCAGCACTATCTGCAAACTACACGGTTAGAGAATGGACACAAGCGGGAATCGCGACAGAACTGTCACGGTGGATAAAGTGTATATGAGCACGTGACTGTCTGTCCGAGTTTTGTCGAGAGGCGGAGGCGGCACGAAATTTGACGGAGGCGGCCGCCTCATAATTGTCTATGCAGGAAAAACCCTGACGGTGGTATTTTATGGTATACGGTGAACTTTCATATTTAAAACTTTGCAGGATGTTTTCGTTCACTTAGATCTATGTTACACACTACATGAAAGGTAGTTTTCAAAATTCCATAATAGGTACCCTTTAAAAAGTGAACTAATCCTTTAAAAGTGCTCTATGTATTTTTTAGCAGCCTCTAGTGGTGATGTTTCAGATTGCAACAGGAGCGCTCGTGCTCGTGTGTGTGTGTGCTTGATCTCAAGAGCGAGCATTCCCTACCGGCCACACGGAGACTTTCAACGCAACGGCGAAAGCATCACACAACATGCTGTAAACTCCCACTGCAACGTTACAATAATAGGCTACTTTTATCAGCTTGATGTTGAACTAATGCTCCATGCTCGTACCATGATAACGTTACATTGACTGCATTTAGCCGACATGTGATGTTATCTAACATAATGCATTTCACTAACTATTCGTGTATCTTTCACAATCAGCAATGTCAACATAGGTGAATGTATAATATGATAACAAAAATGGTGAACTAGACTGAACAATGTCAGTGTAACAGTAAGACAGTAGGAAGTAGCATTACTGTACTGAACTTGTCTGGAAATGTTTATTATAAACAAATTGATATTAGTGGGATGAGTAACGTTAGACAGTAGATCTAGTACATAAAATAAGTATACATCCTAAAGCACCTTTTTCTTATCCTGGAACAGTCTTTTGTATTCACTTCATGTCTCATGTAGTTTACCTTGCTATTTCATTAGAGTTTACTAATAATTCAAAAGCTCTGCCGATGTTGATCCGTGTTTTCCTCCTGAGTCGATCAGATTCACGTTTGGCCTGACGAGCTTCAGCAGATAAAACTTTTTGTTTTTTATATTTATGTGGAGTTTGTGTTGGAGTCTGTGTTGTGCTGGAGGCAGGTCGTTTTGGGTTGTTATCAGACTCATGTCGTTAGCTGAAGTGCCGTTGGTCGCATAGACTGTATATAAGGAGAGAGGCTCAGGAGCGCGCATGCACCTCACATCCGTTGGATTTTCGCGGTAAATCCGACCCGGAGACTTCACATATAAATATGAATATTGGCCTTCAGAGGTAATAGCAAAACCCGACAAGTGGATCATTGTAATGTGTGATTACAACCCCTTCACACACAGGCAATAAAAAATGATTAATTTTAGAAGAAAAGCTACATAGAGCACCTTTAAGTATTCATAAAAATACAATCTCTAAAATGCAACTCATGCTATATTTCTTGAGGGTTAGCAAGTTTCAATACTCTCTATCGTTATCGTCATATAGCCTATTGTTTATTGCTTGTGTTTGGATCGTTTTATGCTTAGTTTTCATTCTATTGTGTTTGGGGTTCCCTTCTTTCTAAATGAAATGATTGACTTTCTTTATACGCTTATTTTGAGCGTCTGTTTCCACTCAGTTTGATGAGCTGAGGTTTGGCACAAACAGTAAATGTTTCTGATTTACTGCACCGTCAGGTACTGAAAAAAACTTCAGATATCCCTGAAAGCAATCACTTTAATTAAAGCTCAGACCACAACAGTCTATGCAAGTGTACAATAATGTACTGATATGTTTAGAATGGGTTCTGTTCACTCTCTGATATTGTTTCTTGTCTTGCGCATGGAAAACTGACTGAAATGTATCTGTTTCTGTTTTTTTATTAGGCCTCTCTAGACAGCAAAGAAGCTCGGTTTATTGGAGCAGGACACAAATTTTTCTTGTTCTTCCTCTGAGGCCTTGAAAATGGCTTTTGAGAAAATAGGCCTCATCTTTGATGGGAATTGAATTGCAGGGCCTTGGATTTTTTGGCTTTCCTTTCATTCACTTGGTGTTTCTGGGGATATTAAGGTTGCAGTGTCCCCAAGCAGACTTCTAAGAATCATTCTGTTTCCGAAGTGGTCCATAAAAGGTTTGATTTACTCTGATCATCCATGAAGCCACTTCATGGCTGTATCCTGATTGTACTTTCAGATTGAATTAAGAGGAAATACAAAGATGACCCAGTACCATCAGAGCTCGAGACTGTGGAGTAGACTTCCAGTTTTTCATCACCACGGATTCTAGCAAGATCACATGCCAGAAAGATTGAGTACATGGGAAAATCTGCGGAAAAATAATCATATTCCCACTTTCAAGTTAGGATATCTTTCAAATTCCTCCAATGTCGTACCGAAGAAGGATCTTGATTAATCCCTGCTATGCTCTCAGGGAAGGTTATTAATTGAGCCGTTTGATGAATGAACACTTGCCTCTGAATTATGGGTATTCTGCAGCAGTAGAGCTCGCAGATTTACGACGCTCTCCCTGGCGATGAGGGGTTTTAACTTCTCAGTCTAAAAGACTAAGACCAGAGGAGAGTTGTTGCCTATCCTCCCTTTAATGTGTCTGTCAGAAGGCCGCTGGGTAACAATTCACAAAGAAAGCTAATTTGCATCTCAATCTGCAGCTGAAGTCTCATTGGCCATTCAATGCAGCATCACCATTTTGCTTGACATTTTTTGAGTCTTGGAAATGAATGAATGAATGAATGGATTAATGGATTGTTTTAAAGTTTTAAGGCCTTTCTGAATAATGCAATGACCTCGGTATGTTCTAAAGAAGCTTAAGATTTCTTGTAGGGATGCGTGGACGTTTTGTTTTTAGACATTTCCTTTCTGTCTGACCTAAATTTAGTTGCTAAACTTGAGTGCCTTGTAACTGAGGCCGTGATGAATTAATAATCATGGCAAAGAACTTTGTCCTCAATCTTTAGAACTCAAAATAGCCGATTGATAGCGGAATAAAATACATTGTACTTTTTGTGGTTGGCTACACCGCAAGTAACCAAACAAGCCTTGAAGCTCTCAGGCTTGGTTTTCAAGCCATATGCTTTAAGATACGGCATCAACCTGCGCCAAAATATGAAAATTCTGTAAAATCGGCATCTGCAGCAAACTGTAATCAGGTCATGGCAATAAGTCCTGTCCTCCTTCACTGCTCCTTTTCAGGAGACCTTCATGAATAATCAGAGAAAAAACAGGCCACTGTTGGTCTTTGAAGTTTGCCATGCTACTAAAAATAATCCCATAATGCATTATAATGAAAAACCATTTGTTGGTTCCATCACTGCAGATGTAGTCAGAAAGCTTCAGCGGTAAACACACACAAAAATCCAACCCGCCTTGCAGAGAAACTGAGGGTACTTGAAAGGGAAAGAGGTTATTTGCAGTTTGATTGACATGTGGGTCAGGGTTGGCCATCAGATGCAAATAATATTAACCCATCTTTTTCTCAACAAAGACTATTAATCATGACCAGTGTAAGAGAAATAATATTTTTTTAATGTGTATTAAATCAATGTCACTGCATACATGATCAATTGTGTTAGACAGGTTTCCTTGCATAACTTTTTAGTCATGAAAAGATAGATATTTTGACATCTATACTGTACATGTGTGTAAATCAATAATTTTTATTGTATGTACTAAAACAGACACTCTGCCTTTTACTCAATATATGGTGCTTTTGACAGAGGAATTAGAAAAGGAGGACAAAGTAATTGCTTCTAGAGAATGTTAACTTTAAGAATGTTGTCACGTCTAGTTTTGTTTTTATTTCATGAGTTATTTTTGTGGTTTTTACAGTTATGTTAGCCTGCCTTGTGTCTTGTATTGTTCATGTAACCACTGTTTGGTGAGTGTTCGTTTGTCAAGTTATGCTTAGTCAAGTCTTTGTTTATTTTGTACACATTTATGTTCAATACTGCACTTGGGTTCGTCAAGCTCATCTCCGGTGGAATCATCACAAATGTAAGGAGACGAACTGAAGGGTTTTAAGCAGTCACTCCCCAATGGAGGTTATGGCATGTGTAAGGGTAAGATTTTGACTCTTAAGTATGGAGATGTTGTTAGTTATCTGAGGCACTCAAATGCAAGGCTTCAGATAACTACCAAGCACAGGGCCCCTCCTTCCATCACAGTCTTGGTAGAAGACAGATATATTGCCCCCTTTATCTATTTTTTGACTCAAGTTTTAATCTGCAAATGCTGCGAGAAACAACTTGTGAATTCTTTCTGTAGTCAAGGTCATTGGGAAGAGTCTAGGAGTCAGATAAAATGTTTCCAATTAAAAAATATTTATGCATGTCAGGTAGACATATTATGGAATGTTGAGGAAGACCAATGTGGATGAAGATAAACCGGAAGGTGTACATATGTGACAAAAGGAAGTAGGAGCCTTGTAATAATCTGTTCATTTGCTTATCTAATCAACTTTGAAAGTCTTTGTTCGTTGATCAATTAATATGTATGATTTTTCTGAATACAGCAATGTCAAACAAGATTTTCATTAAGTAACATATTTAAATGTTTTACTTTGTTCCTCACACAAAACTATCATATGGCTTAAGATGTAGTCTAATAGACTATAAGCTTATGGTGTTTATGTAGTTTTGGGCAGATATGGTTGCTGTAGGCTAGGCCTATATGATAAAAAATTAAATAAAATAAAAAAGCTACACAAAGAAGATTCTTCATTATCTTTTGTTTTCCACGAAAAAAAAGATAAGGAACGGCATGACATGAGGATGAGTATAAATAATGACAGAATTTATATTTTCGGGTGAAGTAGCACATAATTGTCATTTCTACTGACTTTCCGGAAACCTCTTTCCCCCTAAAATTATATTTGTCTCTTTATTTTTAATTGGTTACACTTTAGTCTATAATATCTTTACATTACAACAATAACTTACTGTAGCAGCAAGTCCCCCTGTAGTCAATAATTGTATCCATTAAAACTCATCTTTGATCTAAAAAAAAATACTTTTTTTCCTTTAAAAACTTCTTCATGCCTTAAAATAGCTTTAATGTAACTCTACACCCTTGCTTCATTTAGTACGCGTTTCTATTAGGCTAATATGCAAATTAGCCCCGCATCTACTCACTCACAGCAGCGATTTCAAAAGGCGATTTTGAGACTGTCTTTGTTTCACTGCAGTTTTTAAGGAGAAAATACTCAGCACCACAAAGACATAAACAACATTAAAGCTTCATTTTCACCACAGGGGGACTTTAAATTATTTGTCCATTGAAAATGTCATTAAATTGAGTTTATATATATTCATTTAAATATGCATGGACTACTGATCGGCTAAGCGCAGTGTTTGTTAAACTTGGGTTATAATAAAGTATGTTAATCATTTCATTGCAGCAGTAGAACGACTCTTATCCAGTCGCCATCTATGTGTCCCATAAGGAAATCTGCAAATGAAAGTGTTCTCCTTTAACTGCAGAGGTCTCCACATCCCCTCACACACCTTTACCAGCCTGTGGTTCCTTCCTACAGAGAGCAAGAGGCGGAGGAGAGGAAAGAGATCGTAGATACGCATCCTAGTTGAAGTCAATGAGAACTTCTCTTCGGAGGAAACGGGCGCTTGTGAAGCTTCAGGACGTCTGGAGATCTCAGAGATGCTTTTGATGGTCTCAGCCGGTGATATCGCTCCGCTCATGTTCAGAACAAAACTGAGAGACCATTTCAATGACTCAATGTGCTCGTTTTGAGGAGCAAAGGAGACGCTTCTGTAGGATTTTCAGTCCGGAGACGTGATGTCAGCCAGCGCTCGCGCCCTGCTCTTAGGTAAGTTTCCTCCTCGTGCTTGTGTGAGTGATGTTTCTGCAGCACGTGTCTAATGTGATCAGTGGAAGAGATTTTGCAGATTGGTAGACTTTGTAGTAGTTTACTTGGTTGGTGATGTCAGTAGTTTCTACTAATTTTACTTTCATACGACAATTGAAACACACACACACACACAAAGCGATCAGATTATGGCAAGCTGTTATAACATTTTCTTTAAGTAGGCTACTAGTATCTATTATGTTACAACTATTTTAAGGAGGCTAATTAAGGCTTTTTAAGTTTCACTAGTAAATATTTGACTAGACATTCACTATTCCATTTGTTTTTTGTCTAGTAACAAATGTGCATTTTTTGCGACGAATTATATGGTCTGTGGTTCAGATGTCAACTATTCACTTACGATTCTATTCCATTTGTTGCTGGTATAAATTTTACTTGTCACATTTTATTGTTTACTTGTTATATGTAATGGATTAGTCAGAATAACTATTTTATAGTTCAATCTTATCAGTAGATTAAAAAGTAATTAAATATTAAAGTGGCTTGCCATCACCAGGTATACTTCAACCTTCCTTGTGTGCTGTATTATTCAGCATCCGGATATATTATGCATTAATTTATTAATGCCTTCCTGTCCATTAATTAAATTATGATTGCATGTGCTGTCCACGAATGATCTTAAATGCATGTTTCGCAGCCTTTTTACAAATTCTCTGCGTTGCAATTTTTTAAAATGGCACTGTTGATTTGCATAAAGATGAACTTGAAAGCAAATTACATTTACATTTTTATTTATTTATTAATGTTTTTGTAATTGAGAAGTGTTTAAGTCTGACACGTAGGGTGAAGTCAGGTAAAAAGGGTCACTTTTTGACCCAGGCAGCTCTCTGCACATTTTCCAGACTGCACATTTTTGTGTTAAGTCGGGTCCTTCTATCTTTTTATGTTAAAAATATGTAACAAAAAACAATGTTTAAATCCAAGAGCTATTTAAATTTCAGAAGTCTCCCTCATCATGTTCAGTTATAGTAAAATGGGGCAGTGATCATTGTGAACAAAGAAATTAATGCTATGTAATGTGATAAGTTGCTATTATCAGTTTAGGTTATTCATCTTATATTTTCCCTTCAATACTGCACACCGTAGCAAACTCAGACCATGCGTGTCAAGTATTATTGTCTAACTGGCATATTTACCTGATGGACTATTTTACCAGACATCATCCTATATATAACTAGATTTGCATGTGCTTAAAGAAATGTCAGTTCTCAGTTGTAAGTCAGCAAAACAAGTAAAGTTTTAGGAAAGCTTAGGTTTTAGGCTTTGGTTCTGTGTGAATTAAATATTGCATCAGCCTTAAACTTTGCTGCCGTTGTGACGTTCAGGTCGAGTCTTATTTCCATTTGGCTGCTGGAGAATCAATAGATGAGTTTGAAGTTGTGTGTAAGCCATTTTACTTGTAACGGGATATATTTCAGAGTGGGTCTGGATATTCAATGAGGAAAAGTGTGGATGAGACTTGGTTTTCTCCATTGGGAATTTATTGTATTATGAAAAGAGGTCTCTGTATGACGGGTGGTTGGAGGAGAGTGATTGAAAAAATAAGAGGGCTTGATGACGTCTGACGAAAAGGATGTTTAGTTATTGTGTTTTGAAGAAAAACGGCAGTAACAAGCACTTTTTTTTTCATTTGGAATAACTTGGAATGAAACATTCACGATAAGACTAGAAACAGGTAATACTAATTTAATGTTGACTTAAAGGGATAGTTCACCAAAAAAAATTAAATTCTGTCATTATTTACTTACCGTCATATTGTTCCAAACCTATATGAGTTTCTTTCTTTTGTTGAACGAAAAAAGAAGATATTTTAAAGAATGATGGTATCCAGACGGTAGCCATTGACTTCCATTGTATTTTTTTCCCCTATTATTTCCGTCAACAGTCTGGTTACCAGCATTCTTTAAAATATCTTCTTTTGTGAAGAAAGAAATAAAAATTTTGGGTGAACTATCCCTTTAAGTTCAGTAGCACTACATGCTCTGTAAATTACCGCAACCTGTGTGCTTTCTTTTACTGCAGTTTACTGAAGTGTTGTAACTAGACAATAAGTGGCACAGAGAGACACGAGGCGCTTGAGTCCTCAGACTTGCAAACGCCACAGCAATTATCATGATGAGCGCTTTCATTAGTTGCATTAAAACAACTGTGCTAGACAAGCCATGCAAACAACACAACATATCACAACACCACTATTCACCCTGCAGACACACGCCAGCACTACACAAGAGTAGGTGTATAGCTGACTGTCTATCTGTCTATCGATGGCATTGAGATTTAATTGTTTGGGCTTTTCTTCTGTAAATAATTGATCATTGTCTAATAGTAAAGAACATCTTATTCCCTATAGCAACAATTATTACTCCTGCAGTTCCAAATAGATGTTTTCAGAACAGCACAAACTGTTTCGTTTGTTTGATTATTCTCTCTCCTAGAGCAACTAGTGTTTTTTCCCTCAGAAATCTGCTCATGATGAGGTAGCAATGGCAAGGTGCTGCCAAAGCAAAATGTGTTACTTTTCACATTATATTTTAAGGACTGGATAGATTCATTGAGACGTTTTTGTCATTAAATGCTGTGGAATTTGACATTTAGTTTTAAGATTAGTGCAACATAATGTTAGATATATAAAAATTAGGGACGCACAATATATATATATATATATATATATATATATATATATATATATATATATATATATATATAATATATATATATATATATATATATATATATATTATATATATATATATATTGTGGTTGAGTGCGTCCCTAATTATATATATATATGTATGCACGACATATCGGCCTCCGTATCGGTATCGGTATATGTGCATTTTTATGTTATCGTTATCGGCCCAATAAAAAAATTCAGGCGATATATATTAAAGGGATACTCTACTGGTTTTTCATATTAAACTATGTTATTCCCTTAACTAAGACGAGTTGATACATACCTCTTGTCTCGTCTCAGTGCGTGCACTAAATCGCTGTCTTGCCGCGAACCTTTGTTAGATCTTATCTCAGCTCTGTTCATTCAATACGTGCCAAGAAGAGAAGCGACCAAACACCTCCACGTTTTCCCTATTTAAATACAGTTACTCGAGTAGTGTAACTCGACCAAGAACGGTGAAACAAAATAAAACGTTGCGCTTTTCTAAGCGTGTAAAATGGATAACTATATTGTATGGCAGAATACCACTGAGACGAGAGAGGTATGTATCAACTCGTCTTAGTTAAGGGAATAACATAGTTTAATATGAAAAACCAGTAGAGTATCCCTTTAAAGCCGATAAATAATGGATTATATCCTTCACCTGAGACACTTCAGATGCACACTGTTCGCGATGATGGTTTTTCATTACTTGAAATATGATTGAAATCACTTTAAAAAAGAAAGATACAGTTAAGTGCAACATTTGTCTGTCATAAAGGCTCCATGAAATTATATAAAGAACATCATTATAATTGTGTGCTTGGGAAATGGATTTTAATGTTGGCTGTGAAAAATTATATTAAAACTTGGATTTAGATGTATCGGTCGATATATTGGTTATCGGCTTTCAAATATAAAGAATTATATCCGGTTAGAATCGTTTATCGCTGTATATCACCCAATATTGTGCATATTAATTTCCTCTATTATATATTATGTTATAAATAATAAATTTTATATAATATATATTTAAACATTTTTATATATTAGTATTCAGTTTTAACTTTAAGATTTGCACAGCAATTTTTTTTTTAAGTTTTAAGGCTAGATATATAAAAATTAGGCATGCATAATATACAATGTACCATGTTGTGATATACAAATTGTAACATCTGATATAAAAATGAAAACACTTTCTCTATTTTTATTTTTAGATGACATTTGCCATAATTTAAGGTTAACTTAAATTTATTTGTAAAAAACAATAATAGATTAATAACACTGTTAAATGTAATTTTTAGCACATCTCAAAATGTATATTTTTCATATTCTACATTATAATGTTGTGATGTCTAAATTCCTTTGTAGTATTTAAAACGATTGGTTATAAGTTTGTTTTTTATTTCAACAAAATAGTATAGAATTTTAATATCCACCTGTTGTTTTTATTATTGACCATAATATAAAAATTATATAAGCTGACGTTTAATATCTGTGCATCCCTAATACAAAGCAAAGCTTCTTTCCATTGCTTAAAATGCACATTTGTTACTTCATACTCAAATAAAGAGCGTGTTAAGAAGCAGATCTAAGATCAGTCTATTTTTAGATGGATCTCCAGGGGCAGAAAAGTATCTGTCAAGTATAAAGATGACATGGGCATCCAGAACCAGAGGTCAGGAAGTGACATCCTGCTTGTGTGTCTTTAGCCTCTCCCCTCTCTTCATCTCCTCTCCTCTCTCTCTCTCTCTCTCTCTCTCTCTCTCTCTCTCTCTCTCTCTCTTCTCTCTCTCTCTCTCTCTCTCTCTCTCTCTCTCTCTCTCTCTCTCTCTCTCTCTCTCTCTCTCTCTCCTCTTCTCTCTTTCTCCTCTCTCTCTCTCTCTCTCTCTCTCTCTCTGCCCTGTGAATGTTGCTGTCAAACTGACTTTAATAACAAAAGCGGCATGTAGCATTCTGAAATGTGGAGTATCTCCTTACTTGACCTCAGTGTCTCTAACCCTAACCCTGATGAGACCACAACCTTTCAATGCCAGAGGCACATTCACTGCGAGCATCTGCCTTTACTCACGCAAACGCAATGAGATAAAAAGATCATTTGTGTGCCATACAAGAAAAATGTTTCCCTATGTCATTGTAAATGGTTTCTTCCTGATATTTCATGACAAAATTACTTTAATATTTAATACTTTGTTTATAATTTATTAATTTATTCTTGCTAAATGGATGTCACTGCATTACTTTCTTAGACACCATAAATACTGTATATGGCTTCAGTAATGAAACCATTTGTACAAGGAAGCTCGATACACTTCCCACAGGATTATGAGCCATATTAAAGTGTACTGTACACCAACAAAAAGCTGGGAGTAACTAGCCCGTGTGTGTGTGTGTTTTCAGGCGGCTGTGGTAATTTAGTAACTTAAGTCAGGAACTGTAGTGGGTTTTTTTTTCTTAGCACCTAGCTCTAATTCAGCTCTTGATCACATGGACCGTGTGTGTGTGTGTGTGTGTGTGTGTGTGTGTGTGTGTGTGTGTGTGTGTGTGTGTGTGTGTGTGTGTGTGTGTGTGTGTGTGTGTGTGTGTGTGTGAACGTCCCCATGGGGACCCAGCGCTGTCTTTAATTAGTAGAGCACATCACAGCAGGGCCGGCCCTCACTGAGAGCCATGTCATTCCGTTCAGAGAAATCACAGTGACATCCTTTCTCCCAGCAGACACACAGCACCAGCCACTTACCTCCTCTGTACAACACACACACACACACACACACACACACACACACACACACACACACACACACACACACACACACACACACACACACACACACACACACACACCACACACACACACACAGCTGTACATGTGCGCAACACATCCAGAGAACAGTGCAGCAGTGTTGCTTTATGTGTTGGTGTGTTTGATAGTCTGTTTTGATGGTTGTCATGAAAGTGATATTGTACCTTGTCTTATCGACCGTTTTAAAAAACATGTAACAACTTTTTGTATTTATTTAGATAAATGCAAATAATAAATGCTAAACTTCACACTTCTTATTTATTTTTTATTTATTTAGAGAAGGGACAGTGTACATTAATCAACATTCATAATTGTAAATGTACCCAAATTAGCCCGAAGTCTAGTTTTCATCGGTAGTCCCTTTGCCAGATGTTATTAGGCCTAAAACTAGAGAAAAGGGTAAAACATTACAACAATAATAGAACTAGAACTTGTAAAACAACATATTATAAAAGACAATATACACAATACAAAATAAAAAAGACATTGTTATGAGTTAAATATTACTAATTATAATGGAATTATTATTAAAAAAAATATTTAAAAAAATAATAATAATAATACAGGAAGCAGCACTAATGTTCACATTGTTCATTATGAAGAAGCCATTTCTTAAAATGATACTTAAATGAGTTAAATGGTGAGCATTCTCTAATTGAGTGAAGTACAGAATTCCACTGATGTGATGCTCTGAATGAAAAAACAGTTTGACCAAAGGAAGTTTTCCTACATGGAATTATACAATCGGCTGTAATTACACCTCTCGTTACTGTACATTTTATAAAACCAGTTAGTTTTAGGTTATGAGTTAGGAGTTTGGAGCCAAACCATGCATAATCTTATGAACTAAACAAACATTTTTAAAGTTAGATTTTCCCAGCTAAGCAAGTTATACTTTTTTAAAATGTGACAACGATGAAAACTAAATTGTTTTTTTATCTTAAATTTTAAGTGCTTGTTTGTATAATAATTCCAATGGGTTTAGAACTATCAAATGTGTATTAGACCTGAGAAAGAGAAAGAATCATAGAATGAAAATATATCTTTGCAGCCTCATTTGATAAAGAATTTCTAATAAACCTAAAATTAACCAAGTTAAATTGAACCTTTTTGCAAACCTTTTTTATGTGGGGTTTGAAACCAAGACAGGAGTCCAGTCGTACCTCTAGATATTTACATTCTGCTGTAATCGCTCTCCTGAAATAAAAATATCCTGCTTTGTATCAGCACTATGTTCTTTAGAAAAGAACATACGGACTGTTTTTGACACATTTAATTTCAGATAACTCTGATTAACTTTTACCATAACATCTGTCAACTCTTTTGCAACCTCTTCTGCATTTCTACCATGTGTGAAGATGACTGTATCGTCAGGATACATTACGATATTACATTGTTGACATACCATGGTAAATCATTAATATACATGCTAAACAGAATTGGGCCCAGTATGGACCCGTGTGGAACGCCAGTTGATAGACATAATAAATTAGATTTAAAAAATGATCAATTTTTACTTACTTACTTAGAGCAGCTGTGAATGAGCTATATTTGAGTAGTGGTAGAGTTGTTGATGAAATTGTCAACAATGCTTCCCTCATCTGTTACAATGGTTGGACCAGTGCACTGGTGAATGTCCCCGGACAAAAGTAAGCAGATGGCTATTAGCATAGCATTATTGTGGTGTTGTTTACACACTGTTCCTTCCAATTTTATTTGGTAACACTGACGTGTAGTTAGGAGGGTGATAGTGAACGCATACTCTCCACATCCAGAGAAGCAATGATCATGTTTGTTTGTTTATACCAAAAGATCCCATGAACTGCTTGTTCACAATTGTTGTTATTTAAAAAAAAAAAATCAATGTTATTATGAGACTGTTTAAATGAGACATTTGCTTTTAAGATTAGCGTGTAGAGTAACAGAGCGATCACTCCCAACGGACCAACCGACATCTTTTCCCAACATTTTCCTATCTAATCTATCTATCTATCTATCTATCTATCTATCTATCTATCTATCTATCTATCATTATCTATCTATCTATCTATCTGTCTGTCTGTCTGTCTGTCTGTCTGTCTGTCTGTCTGTCTGTCTGTCTATCTGCCATCCATCCATCCATCCATCCATCCATCCATCCATCCATCCATCCATCCATCCATCCATCCATCCATCCATCCATCCATCCATCCATCCATCCATCCATCCATCCATCCATCCATCCATCCATCCATCCATCCATCCATCCATCCAGTAAAGGATGTTTTACGTTCCCTCTGCCCGCCCCTTGTGCTTTTAGTGTATGTTGGCCATCATTGCTTTGAAGTGTCTCATGGCACAGGCCACTCTGACCTACAAATCTCACGGCACTCAGAGACACGAGTGAGGAAAACGGAAAACAGATTGTGGAGGAGCATTTGAGGTCCAGAGCTGGAATGATCTCCTTTACTCCCACTTTTCCTGAGACACCGTGAAACGGTTTAGATTTACTGTAATCCAAACCACATGCTCTCACCTCATGCTTTCATTGTGGAAAAACCAAAATATTTCTTTCAAAAATATTTGGGGGAGGTTTGCGTTTCAGCATTACCTCTGGATTTATAGGCAGCCTGACAGGATGATGTTACCTGAGGCACTGGCGGGGATTTGCAGGCTGTTTTTTGAGAAAACATTACTAATACTTTATTTTAATAAAATGTATTTAAAAGGTTTTATTTTTGATTTGTTCTACTTTTTTTTCTTCTTTTGCTTTTGACCACCCTGAAGATGAATTTGTGCATTTGGATAAGAGTCACGTTTCTTGAAAAACAGTGAAAGGGAAAATGAGGACTATTTTTTTCTAAGCTTTTAGTGCCAAGAATGAAACTTAAATCACACCCCTCCCTCCTCCAGGATTACAAACGAGTCACTCTAAACATTTATTAACTCTGCTGTCCACTGCCCATTTGATAAATGAGCAAAACCTTTTAATATGAGACGCCAGACAAACAAAGAGTGATGGATGTGTTTAAATATATTAATTAATCTTGTGCATTAAACTTAATGTCTATGAATAGCAGCTGTTGTCGATTAACACAGAATATATATATATATATATATTTTAAAATAAAAAAAAAAGAAGCATTTGCTGTAATGCACTTAGTGGAAAACTGGCAAGCGACTGGATGGTAGAAAAGCAGAAATATGAAGCTCAATGATTTATTTTCTTTCTTTTTAAAGCACTTAAATGAATTGTTTTTGAGCTGTCTAAATCGTTTTTCTTTTTTCGGTGGACGAACTTCTGGTTATGTATTTTTGACAGATAAGGTTGTAGTTGGCACACATGCTGGAAGAAGCTAATGGGATTTTCTCTCTAGTTCTTTCTCTCTTTCTCTCCCTTACTTTTTTTACAGAACATATGGCACCAGCACTTCTGTTTTTTTACGAGTCGTTAGACATAACTTCTTAAAGAAATTGAGCCGTTCCACTGCACTGCACATGTGTGAATTTTTGTGCTCTAATTGCTCCTGTTGAATCAGTGCGTTCTGTTCACCTACAAAAAAAAAACAAAAGCAGCAGCAGTTTTTGCCATCTCACATCGCTCATCCGTTCACGGCTAATACACCCAGAAGGAACACCCGCAGGCTGCGTTTGGCAACTTTCTGATTATGGTGCAGGATTCAAGATGTATTTAAAATGAGGTGTCCCTTGAACGTAATACAGCAGAGAAAGGTCTGGGAAAATGCAAGTTCATTTTATTTGTTGTTTTTGGGCTTTCGCCACTCTTTAATGATATATAGCATGAGAATGAAGGAAAATTGCTGTGGAAAGACAGATGGAATGGGATTAGAATACAGCACAGACTCAATCAAACCCATCGCTGTCTCCCATTTTGCATGCTGTCCAAATAGTATGCAAGATCAGAATGAGTGCATCTAATGCTGCCTTCACGTGCTAAATTAAATTGCCTACTTCCCACTTCTGAAGTTGTGATTACGAGCTTGTCACATACAAGTGATTTGTTTGGCGGAAAGAACGGGAATCGTGGAGGACATCAGGTTTATTCTTGACTATTTATTGGGAAAATCTTATTAAAGCCAAAACTATATTTGTTGTCCTATTCATTGCTAACCATCTAAAAAGTAATCTAGATAGCCAGCACGCTTACAGTTCTGGAATTTCAGTCAAATACAGGCTATTTTTGCTGTGTATAAATTATATGTAAATATGCACAACTTTAATGACAAGACAATGCGATGTAGTTGTTTTGCTTATAAGAATAGGCTATATGCACGCATAAGTTCCGCATTTGACGCAAGGATGCTCTTCCGTTTCCGGGTTGGGGAGATTAAAGCGGAGGAAAACCGAGGAAAACGGGATTATGGCAGAGTCTTCAAAATGTACTGTCCTCCTGTCTTTGAAACGAAACGTTCATATGTTTAGATGTAATTTTATGTATAGTTATGTTTATTTAATATGATTTTGAAAAGAAGCATAAACACAACGAGGGGTGTCTGTTTTGTCTGTTTTTGTGACTAACGTTTCTTTAGTATAACCATGGAGTATAAAATTCAATATAAATTCTTGGTATTGCATTGGACTCTATATCGGCGGAAGTTATTGAGCATCCTTAACCCTTCACCGGAAATACGGCCGTGCATAGAGCCCATACCAGTCACAGCAGAAATTGTTCTCTCCTCCGCCATGTTTAAAGTTTATGGCCCGCCCAACTCGGGAATTTGGGTATCAAAATGATCCCTGTACTTCCCAGAGGTAAATTCGACTTGAGAGAGCGTTTTAACTACAGTAGGAAACTCATATTTACGATAATTCCGTTAGCACATGAAGGCAGCATTAAATCATAGTATACTAAGAAATAGTATTCTAAAATAGGCCCTGCACGATATGTCGAAATAAAATCGACAGCAATATATGGCTTAGTGTAGAAAATAGACAGTCCATTGACAGTCCACGAAACTACCACTCAAAAAGTTCATAAAGAGATGAGCAGTTTAGTCCAAATTCTCTGAAGAGACTTGATTACTTTATATGATTTAAGCTTTTATTGAACTTTAATTAACGCACACATCAGACTGGAAGCAGCATGTTTGCTTGACGTGCGAGAACCAATGAGGTTCATTCTTGTATTGTGTGTTACGTACAATGAGGCTTGTTCTTGCGTGTCACGAGTATGGTTCTGCTTCTGTTTATGTTCGTTGATCAATGTTTATGTGAATAAAGGCCTAAATTCAATCTGTTCCAGACCAGTCTCTTCAGAATATTCGGACTTAACCGCTCAATTCATATGATTTAGTTGTATCTCTTTATGAACTTTTTAAAGCATCAAAGTGGTAGTTGTGTAGACTGGCAATGGAGGGACAGAAATCTTTCAGATTTTATTTATAATATCTTTATTTGTGGCATGAAGATGAACGAACGTCTTGCAGGTTTGGAACGACATGAGGGTGAGTAAATGATGACAATTTTTTTTTACATTTTTAGGTGAACTAACCCATTAAGATGTAAATATTGGTATTGCAATTTTACAGTAAAATAAAATTATTTTTACTACTCAATTTTTATTTTGGAATACAATATATTTCTCATTTTGTTTAATATTATTATTTAATGTAATAAAAATTAAATAATAATAATAATAATTATTTTACAGTCATATTGAATAAGTCAAAAACAGTAGGAATGTGGTCTATGAAAACTCAAGTGGAAACGTTTTTTTAAAACAAATTTCAACAATATATTTATATATTATATTTAGCTTTTTTTAATACAATGAAGGATTTAGCAATTTAAAAAAGTATTCAGAATAGTCATTTTTCTGTTTACAAAAAAAAAAAAATTCTGTGCAGATAAACACCAACTATTGCCCCACAAATATACAGTATCTATAAGTCATTTGTTGAAAACCGCAATATATATTGTAGAAAAATATCGCAGTGTCAGTTTTTTTTTCCAATATTGTGCAGCCCTATACTAAAATATAACAGGTTGAATTGACAGTTTCCACATTTAACCTGCAGTATTAGCATGTAAGTGGACCGCTGAAGGGCCTGTCTGAGTCTCTTGTCAGTAAAATTGTGTTCACCCTCCCCAGGCCTTCATGAGCTGACACCTTCCTCCTATTGTTCGTTAAATACTGAGGGCTTGTGTGTGTGCTGTGAAAAAAAGCTGTATTTTAAAAGGACTGTCTGGTGTTATTTGCGGTACGGAGGAGGACGAGTCAATACAGGTGCTGCCGCGTCCGCGTGTCGGGCTGCTGTTTCCTGCTGTGTCTATTCTGAGCAGCTTTACCTTGGCGTTCATGCGGTGTGACAGCTTAACTGCAGTGCGCTCCCTCCTGGAACAGACGAAAGGCGAAGGTCTCGCTCAGATGCCCGGTCTTCCTCAGCGTGAGCCCAAATCTGGCATTTAAAAAGAGGCATGCCATTTACTGTGTCCAGCAACAGAGGAAAAACAAGATCCTAGGAGAAACCTGCCATGGGATAAAGGTTATGATGATAAAGTCATTTTTGTTTGATTTTATTATTAATAGACCAAGCTGAGTCTCTAATATATTGCGTTTTTTTTTGCTCTGAGGAATATCGTGGTTTAAACAGATCATTCAAGAAAATTCTATCATCATTGATTCACCTTATCATTCCCAACCTGTTTGATGTTAATTCCTCTGTGGGGGAAAAGGAGAAGTTTAACAGCATGTTGACGCTGCATGCTCTTTTCAGGGTACTATTCAAGCTCCAAAAATCATGTGTGCATTTTTTTTTTTTAAACTTACGATCTTCGCCATACATGTTGAGTCTGATCCCCGAATAAGAAGACAAACCTACACCTCATCTCTATCATTTTTGTTGCTGGAGTAATCATGTATTTGCTTTTCTCTTGTATTTATTACTACATAACATGCGCGCCAATTGCTGGGCGGGGCTAAAGAGGCAATGATGTAGAATTATCATTGTAGAAATATCAAGTTAATCTAAAAATAACTTAGTTTTCTTGGCAACTACCTTAAATAAAATAGGTTTAAAGGGGTCACACATTGATCAATCAAATTTTGACATATAAGAGGTCATTGTACTATAAAAATAAAAAAGTTTTTTTAGAACTCAAAAAAACTTCCTTATTAAACCGGTTTTATCGAAAGCAAGCTGCCAAAATGAATAATTTCGGATTTTGTCCCAGTATGACGTTAAAGTATGTCCCAGAAAGACATACTTTAAGAAGGTTTCACAAGGAAGTTTTGAGTTAATATAATACGAAGATAACAAACTTATATAATAAAAACTATATAGACATAAAAAACTAATAAAAATGATGAACACATGACAAAATTACTAAAACGTTTAACTAAATAAAAATGGAAAATATAAAAATATAAACTAATTCAAAGTATTCTAAATCTCCCAAATCTCATTCGCATTCATGAAAATTCAAATCATATGAATGACAAGATGAGCTGTGGCAGAGAGGGAGATTTTCAGTCAATTTGTGTTACAAATCTATTGTATGAATTGAAATGCAATGCACAAATTTGTGGTGTTTTTATAGTGTATTTTTGCTTGACAGCCTATGGTAACCATTAACTTTCATTTTATGGAAGAGTAGCTTAAATGTATGACCATCTTTTGTGTTCAGCAGAAAAACGCCATAAGGAAGAGTATAAGGACTTTTTTCAAATCTATCCCTTTAATCACTAGGAAACATCAAGGTATTTTTTGATGTCACAATAACAAGAAATGCGTCAAGGCAAGCGAAGCGGTAGGAAATAACAAGGGCCTTCCATCGGCCGAACATCACTCGATTAAACAAACATTACTCATGTCAACAGAGTATGCCTCTTTCTCTCTCTCCATTGACCTCTCCTCAGTACTGCTCCTGTGACTTTGAGTAATGCCGAAACCAGGGCAGAGTTTCCACAGCCTCCCCTTAATGAGCTAATTAAGTCCGTGGCTTGCAGTTTTTGGTAGGCAGAGGAAATCTCAGCAAACACACAGACTTTGGGTTTGCATGGAAGAGCATCTCTGACATTACGTGGGCGGCACAGCGTAGCAGCTTTTGTTGGGTCAACATAGATCTTAAAGCTTGGTACTTTTCCGGCTCTTGTTGGAAATAACATCACAACATTTATTTTCACCAAGGGGTGCATACATTTTTGGTCAAGATCTTGTATTGACAATGCAAGAGTCCAGCACTCTGTAAAGTCTCCTCCAGCACATCCCATAGACTTTCAATGAGGTCTGGAGGTTCTTTCCCAATTCTTTCACAGTTTGAGCCTGATGAATCTTGGCATTGTCATCCTGGATATGGCCATGATGTGTCTTCTTCCTACATGGTTGTTTTTAGTAATAAAAAGCCATCAATTAGGGTTAGAAGGACTGTCGGCAAAAATATTACATGCTAGAAACATAATAATCACTGTAATAATGATCCAGTCATAGACCTATTTAAATCCAAACTGCAACTTTTTTTTGGCCGGGCAATGTATTTCACAATATTACTGTTTTTTCTGTATTTTTGATAATATAAATGCAGCCTTGTTGAGCATATTACACTTATTTAAAAACGTAATGACTTTTGAACAGTAGTGTAAGCGGACCAGACTTTATGCCAAGCAAAAGCACTGCTGTGTGAGACTAGAACAGAAAAAACTGCATTAGCACACACCAGCATTTATCTATTGTCTATTACACAGATGATTCAATGATGTTTGTTTTAATCTAATGTGTCAGTGCTGCGTCTGCAGAAAGACCTAAACAGTCAGTCTAAAAATAAAACAACAGTTGAAATGTGTCTTCAGGGGAAGTGAGTGTCTTCTCCTCATTACCGTGTGAGGATCTACATGATGCAGAAGATTTTGACCAACTTTGACGGTGTCGTCCAATCTCGTCTGACTCATGTGAGATGACTGATGGATGGGGGGGTCTGTTGATAATGAGTCTGCATTCTTTGATGGCATGAATCAGCGTTAGCAAGATCCGGGATGACCTTGCGTTTCGCAAGAGAAATGACTGCATACATTCCATGCGCATCCTGGAGTATGTGAGCGGAAAGCTAGCTGGAGGGAACGACGGCGTGTGTGTGACTGCTCATCCCCTGCTGTGAATGTGTGAAAGACAGATGTCAAGGTTAGCTGATGTGAAGGCACAGTGCATTCTGCCATCAGTGTGTGATCTTCAGAGGATAGCAGGAAGAAAGAAGCTATGTGTGGAATGGAATACTAGGCTTCTGCATAATGCACAGTATATACTGTATACTCCTATTATAAAAAAATGAGCATGTTAAACAGTATGATCAGGGTCCAAAATAATTTTTGGGCTCTCCTACCAATGTCAAATTAATTTAGGTAAATAAAATTAGGTAAAAAAAATTGGACTGTTTTTGAAGCTGCTACCAACGATGTAACATCATATATCAGTCTGTAACATCTGTAACATCTATCTGTAACATCATATATCAGTTTCTGTGAGGATACATGCATTCCTACCAGGACATTCTTATCATTCACCAATGATAAACCATGGTTTACTGGGAAACTCAAACAGCTTTGTCATGCCAAAGAGGATGCTTACAGAAGTGGGGATACGATCTTGTATAACCAGGCCAGAAACAGACTGACAAAGGAGATCAGAGTTGCTAAAAGAGCCTACTCTGAAAAGCTGAAAAACCAGTTTTCATCCAACGACCCATCATCAGTCTGGAATGGCCTGAAGAACATCACCAACTACAAGTCACCATCCCCCCGATCTGTGGACAATCCACACCTGGCTGATGATTTAAACTCATTCTACTGCAGATTTGAAAAGCCCTCATTCACACCCCTCACCGGCTCTGACCTGCACTTCACACATCCACCATCACCTCCTACACCCCCTCCTCTCCCCCCTCCTGCCATCCAACCTGAGCTTAAGGTCTGTGTGGAGGACGTGAGCCGAGTCTTCAAAAAACAGAAGACTAGGAAAGCCTCAGGCCCAGACGGCATCTCATCTGCTTGTCTAAAAGCCTGCGCTGACCAACTGGCCCCGGTCTTCACGCAGATCTTCAACAGATCATTGGAGCAATGTGAAGTTCCCTGCTGCTTCAAGCGCTCCACTATCATTCCGGTCCCCAAAAAACCCCAAATCACTGGACTTAATAACTACAGACCTGTCGCTCTCACGTCTGTGGTCATAAAGTCGTTTGAAAGACTGGTGTTGGCCCACCTGAAGGACATCACTGGACCCCTGCTGGATCCCTTTCAGTTTGCCTACAGAGCAAACAGGTCTGTGGATGATGCAGTCAACATGGGACTGCATTATATCCTGCAACATCTCGACAGACCTGGGACTTATGCAAGGATCCTCTTTGTGGACTTCAGTTCGGCCTTCAATACCATCATGCCTGATCTTCTCACAGCCAAACTGACCCAGCTCTCCATTCCATCCTCTATCTGTCAGTGGATCTCCAGCTTTCTGACGGATCGGCAGCAGCTCGTGAGACTGGGGAAACACGCATCCAGGACTCTCACCACCAGCACTGGCGCCCCCCAAGGGTGCGTTCTCTCCCCACTGCTCTTCTCCCTGTACACTAACGACTGCACTTCTAAAGACCCCACTGTCAAGCTCCTGAAATTTGCAGACGACACCACTGTCATCGGTCTCATCCAAAACGGTGACGAGTCTGCTTACAGACTGGAGGTTGAACAGCTGGCTGTCTGGTGCAGTTCTAACAACCTTGAGCTGAACACGCTCAAAACAGTGGAGATGACCGTGGACTTCAGGAGGAACAGCCCAGCACTCCCCCCACTCACTATCATGAACAGCACTGTGGAAGCAGTGGAGTCATTCAGGTTCCTGGGCACTATCATCTCTCAGGACCTGAAGTGGGACAATCACATTGACTCCATTGTGAAAAAGGCCCAGCAGAGACTGTACTTCCTTCGCCAGCTGAGGAAGTTCAACCTGCCACAGGAGCTGCTGATCCAGTTCTACTCAGCCATCATTGAGTCTGTCCTATGCACATCCATCACTGTCTGGTTTGGTTCAGCTACCAAATCAGACATCATGAGACTACAGCGGACAGTCCGGACTGCAGAGAGGATCATTGGTACCCCCCTGCCAACCCTCCAGGACCTGTACTCTTCCAGAGTGAGGAAGAGAGCAGGTAAAATCATCACAGACTCCACTCACCCTGGACACCACCTGTTTGAACTGTTACCGTCAAGACGGAGACTCAGATCACTGGCCACAAGAACATCTCGGCACAGGAACAGTTACAGTATTGCCTGTAAGTGCAATACTTCCCCCAAGTGCAATACTTCCACTGTTTAGTGCAATATCTCCTAAACTCAGGTGATTTTATTTATATTTATTCATACTATTCAAATACTGTAAATATGTTCATAATCCGTAAATGTTTATTCTGACTAAACCCAACTGTGGCCTTATATTTTATTTTTTATTTTATATTTATAGTATTTTCATATTTTTTTATAATTTTATTTTTAGATTTTTGTATTACTGTTTCTTGTTGTATTTGTATGTGTATATGTGCACTGGAATCTTCAGTACCAAAGAAAATTCCTTGTGTGTGCAAGCACACTTGGCAATAAAGCTCTTTCTGATTCTGATTCTGATTCTAATTGATTCTGATACCAGCAGTAAATATTTCTTACCAGCGTTGCAACTTTTATTTGATATTGTCCCCATGACAATGGAATTCTTTTGCTGTATTTTGTGACAAACAACGGGTCATTTTGGCTCTTGCAGCATCATATATATGAGATATTTCACATTAGTGTCTCCACAGAGTATTGAAATAAAATGACTTAGTTATTTTTTTTCAGTAGATGGTTTGTTTTTCTTTAATTTAAATAGTAGTCAATAATTTCATCCCTTAAAACTCATCTTTGATCACCAAAATTACACATTTCATTTTTTATAGCTTGAATGTAACTACACCCTTGCCTCATTTAGTATACCTGGTTCTATGAATATGCAAATTAGCCCCGCCTCCACTCACTCACTCGCAGCAGCTCAGAGATTCACTCGTTGATGTGATTGGTTACAAGGTAATTTGTGACGTCAGAAACACCGATCATTTCAAACTTCGTTTTTGAGACTGTCTTTGGTTCACTGCAGTTTTAAGGAGAAAATACTCAGCAATGGCGTTGACTTATGAATTTGCACATGGTTTGTATTAAAGCAAATTAAAAAGACCACATTGACATATAAACAACATTAAAAGCTTGATATTCACCACAGGGGGACTTAGACACGCACACTGTGAAATGTATACTAATGTTTTTAAACTTAGATTGAATCCATGTAGTATGTTGCGCCATTCCTAATAAAGTTACTGGCCGCCTGACCAGACATGTTATTTACTGAACAAACCCAATTTTTCTCACATTTGCTGCTTGGAGAGTGTTAATTATGGACCAAGAGTATGCATTATGCAACAGATTCCACACAACATTATTGTCACAACCTCATTGCTTGTTTGATTAAACTAGTTGCATCTGATTAATCTCAGAAATAAATAAAATGTTGTTAATTTTTGTTTAAAATGGCAACTTTTGGCAGTCTGATCTAATAATGAGTCGAAAAAAGGTTGCATTAAAATTCACAGCCCATAATACTTATGATTTATTCATCACACGTAGAATGAAAGAACAAGTTTGAGCGCAGTGCTTTGTGGGATGTAGTATAATACTATGCATTTTTGTAGCTACTAAATGTTGAACGTTTTCCCCCAAATCTCATTCGAGTATCAGAAAATTCACATACTATTCACACACTGCAGACGTAGTGTGGTATTCTGAGCAGGGCAGGCAGAGAAAAGTTTGGAGTGAGGATATTTGATTTCCTTTCATTATCTGCCAAATCGTCACCGTCTCCTCTTCTAAGTAGAGCCAGGTGTCTGGCAGGCTCGTCTCTTTCTCTTCCACTTTCTTTCACCTTCCTGTCTTCCTGGCTCTCTGCAGTACTCTGGCTCAGCTGGAGAGGTTCGTCTCACATCAGACCCCTCCTCTCGCTGTGTTATATTACAGCATGTCATGTTCCCCATTTAAATGTCAATTGGACTAAAGATGCCATCACTGCAGCATGATCATGTCCTCTGTCCGTGACACTTTTATGAGAGGCAGAACGAGACTGTAATCACAGGACTCACACCCACTCTTACTGTCCTGTGGATGAAAAGAAATCTAGGTTACATTTTATTCTAAAATTAGAAATAATGTCTTGCATAAAGAAAATTTAAGCTTTGTTTAGAACCTTTAAGTTTTTTTTCTGCATTATGGGATGTATTTTGTGCCAATATTTTCATAACAACATTTACTCACAAATACTCAATACCGTAATGCATCTGGAGGTTTTACTTTTGAGGTTTTTTTTGTACAATTTTACCCTTTTTTTGCTAAACATTTAAATATTATGTCAAATTACTGAAATATGCATGAAATTAGTTTGTATTACAGTAATGTAATTGTCATGAAAGCGTGTCTATATATTTATACTGTACATACATAACAAGAAAAAGCAAGAACATTTAAAAAAAAAGATATAAACATATCTATATACACGCACACACACATTGATGGTGTATTGCTCTCTATACATATAAACAGTAGTGGCCAAAAGTGATGTTCGGCCTAGGAAATCGGACATCTTTACCCTTTATTCAAATATTATTAAAAAATTATATTACATAGTCGTGCTTGGAGTCAATCGTTTTATTTGTGATAATAAAGTAATGAAACATGCCAAATTGTGTGGACATTATTTTTGGCCAGACTGTCATACTAAGACATTATGAACACGTGCAATAACAAGAGAGAACCGACAAAATATTAACGTCCCTATGAAATAAAAATGTTATTTTTTTGGCTTTTAGTATGAATAGGTTAGACTGTTATCTATAAGCTAGTGAGCTCCCAAACAATGGCAACATTTGTATTTAGAAGATACTGTATAAGCCTTCAAAACCTTGCATTAGTCTCTCGCTTCCTCCGATATGGATCAGTGATTTTGATGACATCACTCTGCACTTCAGTTTTTTATCAGATTTTCTGTCCAATCAAATGCTCTCTCTAGAATGTAAATCGCCTGTCCCCTACATTATAGGTAGACACTGAAGCTGCGACTAAAATCGCTCACTTGTTCACACGTTTACTATTTTCTTCATGGTGAATGGCACTTTAGTGCACAATATATGGGATAGGGAACGATTCAGACAGTGTAAGCTTTCCAATGAGACGAATTAAGTCTGGTTTCACGTCAGCGTCATGTGAACCGCCACAGCGCGCACACAGTCTGCTCCGTTCAAGAGACATGATAGCACAGAGCGGATCATATGCGCAAAACTAGAAAAAAATCATATGCGCATACCGGAGAATGTATCGGACACATTTGAATTTTGCACAGTATGCTATATTTTAAAGAGATATGGTGGATATTAGGAAGAAACTGCAGCTACCAAGATCAACGGCTTTAAACAAAATGCTATTGGCTATTTTAAAAGGTGAGGAGCTGTTCAATGTGTCCCGCCCTGTCTTCCTGTTTCAGTGGAAATTACGTCAACACATTGAATAATGCTACTTTGAATCAATGTATTCTTTTTCCTGTGAGCTTTTTGTTTATCTATGCATTTTTTTTTGCAGTAGCTGTAGGTTTCCTTTTTTGCCAAATAATTTTTTCAGATAAATACCTTAAACAAGAATACCTTTAGTGTTTTGTTCCATTTCCTCTAATATTTTGATGGTTTAACCGAACTTGTAGGTTCATTAAAAACAAATATCCCCTCCGGACATCACTTTTGGACACTACTGTATATACACTTTATATAGGGTACTAGTTGTAAAATCACAATTAGAGTTATAGCAAGCATAAGTCTATGTATCAATGCACCTGAAGTCAGCAGCTTTCATAATTAATGTGTGTGTCTTTTTTAATGCTCATTTGTTTGTTTTACCTCTCTTGCTCAGGGAGAGATGTGCTTGCTCAAGTCAATTAATGCTGCAAGGGTCTTCACGAAATCAATGCAAAACTGCTGCGCTGATTTAATTATTTCCTTTTTCACACACGGGAGAGAGTGAGAAGCTCTTAGGAAGTGGACCAGAAAAAAGACACACTCAGCCTGACCCTGTCTTTTTGTCTATTTTAGCAATATAATCTCCTTTATCATTGGATTTTAGCTCAACAACAGTTAAATGCTTTATCTCTGTGATCGCTGGCAGAACCGACCTGTGCTTGCACACTAAAGCCGCATGTATTTGTATAGATTGGTTTTTGAGTCACATAATCAATAATACATAAATTCTAATTGCCAAAGGTCACTTATTGAGCTCAGGTCCATAGGAACAGGATATAAGTACATCCCCAAAGCTTCTGACTAATTTTAGCATGACGATTGTGCAGTATAGAATCAATTACCAGCATGATGTAATTAATTTAAAATAAACAATTTAATAAAAATCGACTCTGTTTATTGAAGTCAGCACTCCGTTCGCATTAATACTACTCGGTTATAAAACTAAAACCTTGTCCATGAGAATAAAAAAAGTTCTGTTAAAGTTCAAAAAGCCAATATTTTGAACATCTCATTAATAATTATATATAATAATTATCTCATTATTTGATCTGACTGCCAAAAGTTAACACATTTTTTAACGCAGCAATGAATTAAAAATGGTGTGATCTTTGAATCTGTGAAATTCTGTGATAGCTTTTTGTGAGGAACAGATTGAAATTTAAGTTATTCACTTAAAAACATCCGCTTAGTCATTTGTAGCCAAAGTCGTTTAGTCGTCAAGCAAATGGGATATAAAGGAGCAGTATTTAGTATTGATAGCTTACGGTTGAAATGTGTAGTGCGGTCGAAAATTCAAAAGTTTGATGGTCCACCTTAGACATTGTACAAACTATAAGGAACTTTGCATCTACACATCAACTAACTCTGATTAAAGTATTAGAAGACTTTTATGGTTAGTAGTTGATGCAAAGTGTAGATGCAAAGTTACTTATAGTCAGTAGAATGTCTGTTGGGGAGCATCAACAAAATCAGTTCACTCCGAGCAGAACCAGTAGGCCTATTTTAACGTTTCTGTTCAAGCGTTCCTTCTGTAATCAGAAAATGGTTTGATTAGAAAAAAAATACTGGTTAATAATGTTTTTTGTGACTAAACCTCATAATTGGAGTGGATTCTCAAACTGTTGGCAAAGCCTCATACAGTAGCTACACCCTCCTCAATCGTGAATTAAGTCCAGCACGCATTTTGGAGACTCTTTCTGCTTGTTTGCAGTGCAAGGGTGAATAAAAGTGTTGAAATACTATTGGTTAAATTGGCATTGGGCAGGATCCCACAGACCAAAACAAAAACAGACATTTCGACACAGAACCAACATTTGAACTTAGTGTGTTTCACAAATCTTTGCACACATATTATGGTATTTTATTTTAGTAGAGTCAAACATTTTTTACATACAGCACCTTTAAAAGCTACAGTATAGTGGAGAATAATTACCCATCAACCCATCGGTAACCAAAACACAGAGACTGCGGGTGAGATGATGTCATTGCCCAGGTGTTTGCATGTTGTGAAGCCTTCCTGTTGCTCATGTATGCTGAGATTTTTAAATGTATTTTGTGTGCAAGTTTTGGTGAACAGCAGCAGTTTTTCTCTCTCTTTTCTTCTGGTGGGTTTAGGATAGTTATGATGGCTCTGTAATGAGCTCGCACTATTATGCCTGCTCATAATAACTCCCAAAAATGTCTCTGGTGGATATCGGCACAGCCTTTGAAGTTCTCTCTAACTGTTCTGAGTTCACTCACGTGATTCATTTAGTTCCAGTTTTGGGTTCTGTGTTTTTTTGCCTCACTCTTGAAACGATGCAAATACGAGAGACGCCGGAGCTCCAATTAACACTGAAGCTTATTAGGGGGGGAAAACAGGATCGAGTGGCACCTACGGTAATGGTATGGAGAGTGAACACAGCAGAGCAGATTTGTTTGTCTTTTTAAGTTCTCCTCTCTTTTTCCCAGACTCCCAGTATTTTTTTTAAGAGTTAGTTGGAGAAGTATTTTATATTATTTCACAATGAGCTTCCATTATCCTTCTATTTGTCCCATAAAAGATTTATGCTGCAGCTGTTCTGTTAGTTCTATCGTAGACGTTCCTTGGGCGTTTTGGCTACCAAATGAATATTTAACAAAAACATCTTTTCAGTTTTCACCCAGTGAATTTAGGTTGATTTTTTATGCGTTGATACCAGAGAATTATGAATGACTTCAGTGTGGAAAATTGTGTTTTCATTGTTCACACTGTTCTTCAAAACATTTCACTTTGTGGCCTGAAAGATAGATTGGCATTTACTCCTTTCTCGAATGAACGAGGAATATTGTCGCTGCAGTTTTTGTTCTATTTCATATATTGTCTTGTGTAATGGAAGCAAGACACGAGACCATTCAGAGAGCAACAGTAGAAATGAGCTCTTTCAGCGTCAGTCTTCGTCTCTTCTCGTGGCTGTGTGAAAGCACATGGCCGTTCTATGTAACTCTCCATATTTGGATGTTCATCACACATTTTCTCTGTGATATTAATGAGATGTTACAACTGAATTAATCACATCTTTGTGGCTCTCCACTGTGAAAAGCTCTTCATTAGAATACAGCTCATTTATGCTGCGGTAATTCTGGGGCTTTCTTTCATAATTCTGCTTGACTATAAAATTCAACCATTTATCGTCCACAGACTGAGAACAATGTGTGTTATATTCTTCTTCTTCTCCTGTGGACTCGGCGTTCCACTGGGCACGGCAAAAATTTGACACCACTGAATAAATTCCACTAAGATCAGGCTGTCTTGAATCAGATGAGGAGTCCTGATGGGCTGAAACAGTGCTGATCTTCACATTCTTAGGGTTTTAGCCTACAATTGACCCTTCGCAGGGAGTTTGATTGACAGGCAATCTGATAAATCATAATCCGCCGAATCCGAAATTTTTGTCTGACAAAGCAGTCAGGAGATTTAGTCTTTCCGCGGTTAAAACAACATTCCTTCTTATGCTCGTTCATGTTTATTTAGTGCTATAAATGAACTAAAAGGAAGAGATGATCAGTTCACGAACCGCTTTAACTGAGGCTCTACAGCGATCCATATGTAACCGAGACATTCCCTTTCAGTCGCTCGCGTTCAACGTAATAGACTGATTGGTATCCCAATTAAAACGCCACTAGTGCTGCCATCCAGTGCCTAGACAAAAGCCTTCTGATCCCCCCGCATTATTTTGGTATTTTGTAATGGTAGTTAACTATATTATGAATGGATATAATGGTGTTATTTATTTATTATTTATTTAGCGTAATTAACGCAGCATTCGTTTTTTCTCATCATGCTTTGGCTAGCGTTACAATATATCATCACGCTTTTAAACCATTCAAGCACGATAAGACACAAAAGAGAACTCAGTGGCGTGCGTCTGTGAATCTCCTGTCTGAGTGACACACACACATACACTCGTGCGATTAATCATGATTACAGAAAAATGTGTGATTAATTAGTTAAATCGATTGACAGCATTCGTTTTAATGATAGTGACTAATCATGAGCGTTAGATTGACCGCAAATGTAATCTAAATGTAAAATCAATTAATGAGCTTGCACAATTTAATATCCTATATCAACCATTATATCAGCTAATTAGATAATCAATATCGTACCAATATATTGTCCATCCCCATACCACACTATTATATTGAACTGTTGCACTATTTTGAAATCCGCTGAGATACTGCCACTCTTCTAATTAAAAAGGTAGAAAATGTTAGTGTTGCTTTTGTTAGTTTGATTTTAGTTCCACCAACAGATATGTCCTCTCAAGAAGAGAAAGTAGTTGAGCTGGCCGAAGGTGGTCTCAGTATGAATCCAGAAAGCCCCTGATCTGTGGCCAGTGGTGTTGGCAGTGTAAATGGTCAGCTCTGGTCTGGTGGAAGCTCTCAAGGTTTCTGTGAGCCCAGACATGGCACACTGACTCAAAGGGGTCTGGGGGGATCAGCAGAACATGTTTCTGTCAATTGTAGAAACGTGTTCCACAGTCTGAGCCTCAGAAGTCACATATGTTCACAGACATACCGGCCGGCACTCCTCACACGTGCCAGGGTTTGGTGCCATACTTCTGGACCATCAGAGGAAAGCAGATACGCCAATGTTGCATGTATCTTGCGGGCACTGGCTGGAAACGCAGATGTCCTGGAAAAAAGAATAATTGGATTGTAAAAACAGGCTTCTCATTACGAACACGCTGATTTGATCAAGCTTGATGGCTGGAACGGACAATGACGCTGATGGGACGTTTGCTTGATAATATTCAATTGCTAAGGCAAAACATAAAGCTTATTAGGCAAATGTTCCGGGAAGAAATATGTCCATTAGACTTTGATGCATTATTAGTACTATCAAAACTTCACACAAAAAAACAACAACCTTATATTGAAATATCACTGGTATTGGTATTGACATGAAGTTTTAGTATTGTGACGACCGCAAATCGTTATCTCCTCCTGGGTTTGGCCGGCCAGAGCACTGAATGACATGAAGTTTATTAAACACACCGCACAGGCTGTTAATAACAAAAAAGAGATATACTATTAGGCCATAGGAGCTAGAACAACTATTGCACCAGAGAGAGAGAGAGTATGAGAGAGAGAGAGAGAGAGAGAGGAGAGAGGAGAGAGAGGGGAGGAGAGAGAGAGAGAGGAGAGAGAGAGAGAGAGAGAGAGAGAGAGAGAGAGAGAGAGAGAGAGAGAGAGAGAGAGAGAGAGAGAGAGAGAGAGAGAGAGAGAGAGAGAGAGAGAGAGAGATTGGTGAGAAGGGAGAGAGGAGAGGATTTACACACAGCTTGAGGTGTTTCCCATCTGCCACATTCACAGTAACAGAGATGGATGAACTGATTACATTTACAGTTTTCCATCACTGCCGCCTTTTCTCCTTACTCTCCTATGTTTCTAGATATCCTATATTCTTTCCTCATCTGATGCTTTCGCTCACCCAATATTTTGTCTAGGCTCAAAACATACTTTACGGAAATACATGAGTGCTGGCACTAAGTTTGATTCCGAAATATCTTGCAGTGTAATATCTCACTCACCACAACTACAACTGCATTTTCAGCACAATGGGATTTTACATGCTATAGCACACATTAGCATACAATGTCTTCTTCTGTGCTCAGTTTTCTTTTTCAGGTCAGCATGACATGACATGAGAAGCTTGCTGAGGGGTTTTTCAGAAGGTTTGAATTATAACATCTGTTTTAAGAGCAGATACATAAAAATTTCAGAAAAAAAAAACAGCAGTGAAATCCTGTTCATTGTTTAACTGCAACATATACTATTATATTTACATGTACTACAATTCAAAAGTTTGGGTCAGCAAGATTTTTCTTTTAAAATAAATTAATACACTTATTCTGCAAGGATACAACAATAACTTGATAAAAATTAACTAAATAAATTGATTTAAAAGTTACAGTAAAAACATTTAAAAATGTAAAGTAATAATAACAAAAGATAATAAATACTGTTTTTTTTAACTTTACAGTATATACATCAACTAATCCTGAAATAATGTACCACGGTTTCCACAAAAAATATTTTCACAGCTTAACATTGATAATAATAAGAAATGTTTATAGTAGCAAAACAAAATATTTGAATGATTTCTGAATGATCATGTGACACTGAAGACTGGAGTAATAATGCTGAAAAATCAATTTGCATAACAAATGACATTATAAAAAATGTTCAAACAGAAAACAGTTATTTGAAATTGTAATAATATTTCACAATTTTGCTGTTTTTACTGTATTTTTCATCAAATAAATGCAACATTATTGTAAACAACACAGCATATTTTCAATAATATTTGACCTTTAAAGTATATGTATGTAAAGTCTTCACCAAAAATTATAATATTGTTCATTGTACGGTTTCTTTTTCTTTCTTTGTTCTAAATGTAAGATTTTTACAGCAAGAAAAAATCTTTTTTCTCTATCGCCCTCTTGAGTGACGTTTGCTACCGCCAGTAACTCAAGAAAGCATGTTAGGTATGTAAGCGGCACCGCACACTTGTGTATGTTTCTGTCATTAGTTTATTCTGCGGCTCTTGTTCTGCTTCATAGAAGGGATCCAATTTAAGACGAGAGGAAATACTTTTGTGTGTCTAACCCTCGTATTTTCCCATCTCACTCTCTGTGTCTTATTATGATTCAAATATTTGTCTTCACCATTCATGCAGACTTTGACTACCCCATCATCCCCTTATCGATTCATTTGTAGTCGTGAACTGAAAGCCCATGCTGGAAAACCTAATTTCAGGTTCATGAGAGAGTGTTCGTCAACATTGAGTTTAGTGTTTGTTTAAACTCAATATCCCATTACCGTCGTTGCTCATAATATCCAGCTTTGATTGGTTTCAATAGTCTCCTTTGAATAAAGTGATTGCAGTTTCCCGCATCTCAGATTGGAGACCACCTCTTTGAACGATGCGGAAGCCGGATCAATTTCCATATCCATCAAAAGCGGTTCCCTCTCGGATTAGCTGCCAGCGCCGCTGATCTATACGTGCCTCGGTGGCGGACAGAGGCAGATTACGCTCAGGTTTGAGACTCCTAACTCACACAGGCGTTGGAGTCTTTCCGCCTACCTGATAGACACAGAATGCCCAGGGCTCTGAATGATGATCACAGTTAACATGACAAGCTGTGACTATCAATCGCTCCGGCCTGATTAAAATACTACGTGACAAATCGTATTTACCGGCCAAGGGTGCTTTTCATAGGGAGCGACGCTTGGCTCCACACGTGGGTGTGAATGTGAGGTCAGCGCCGCTCTGTCGCATTCCTCATAGATCTCCCGAGAGCGTGCTGTCATTCTGCGGTGAATGCACACTCACGTTATGAAAGAATAGTTGTGGAAAACATCTTTTCTGGCAAGTCGTGATTTGTCTTTGGTAAAGAGAGAGGAATAGAGAAAAAAATGAGAGCGAAAATTGTACACTAGTGAATCTGCGCTTGAGTTACAGTGCGTCACAGCGGCTTGGTGCTAGAACATAAATCTCAGTGCGGTCTGAGTCATAAACCTGCGAGATATGAAACCCCACCGTAGTGCATGATGGGATAGTTTACTGGGTGTTGTAAAAGTGCCGCAGATCACCAAATATCCCTATTACTTTCTCTTAAATACTTGACTAGCCTGTCTTTTTCCTTCTTTACCCAGAACACCACTCTGATTTCTAAAATGATCACCATACTTTATCATTGAGTTTGGATTCTTATGGAAGCTTGACAAGAAATCTTGACTAATTTAACACTAAGGCTTGACACATGGGCCTTGTTTCACAGACAGGGTTTAGATTAAGCCAGAATTAGGCCTTAGTTCAATTAAGACATTTAAGTAGCTTTTATAAACGTGCCTTAGAAAAAAACAGCACTGCTGTGAATTTTGAGACAAAACAATGGCATTGACATATTTTAGTGCAATTAGCTCAAAAATGCATTTCAGTCTGGGACTAGGCGTAAGCCTTTTCTGTGAAACCAGGCATTTAAATAATATTTAGATATTTTTTTAAATAGAAGAGTTTATTGAACCTTTATAAAAAATCTTTAAAAAGTGTGTTTTTGTTGAGTATCATATGTGATACATCAGTTTTTTATGGTTCATATGATAGGTGAATATGGAGTGAATAGAGGGAAAAAAACACCACGAAATTGATGTAAGTTGCTGAAATCTATACGGTCAAAAATGAAGATGAAATTCTGTTAGCTTGAAATTGAAATATATTTAATCATAAAATGCATAGAAATATCAGTTGTATACCTCCCAATAATGTGTCTTAGTACAATTATATTTATTGTAAATGCAGTTTTTATAGTGGGGAGCAAAACCAAATGCAATGAGATACAATGATTGAGAGATGGACAAATAAACATTCCTCAAAAGCCTGATGTATCATAAAGTTGAAACTCACATTTTAAAGGATAATTCCGGTATTTAACACTTTGAGTCTATTTTCTAGTTTGTTTTGGATGAACTAGAGTGGTGGACACTTTTGACGATGGGTCCATGTCTCGACTTTTTGACTATTTTAGAATCGCCTCTGACCGCTTCAGAGTGGCTGTCTATGGGCATGCACAAACATGTCCTTAAAACAACCCTTAACATTCGTTTTCAAAACTGTGCAACTCACCGAGTGGTTAGTGGTGTTCGTTGATGTTCCAAAACAAGTAGCGTAGCGAAATACAGTTTCTGTCGTGTTTTATTTGGCATTTTGTAAAATCGCATTGATGTCTGTTGCTATTACTGCGCTACCGGAGTGTGCTAACCCTTTAGACTCAAATATCGAGCAGAAGTTTATACGCGGTTGTATCTGAGGTATCTGAAAAAATAGTTCTACTATAGCAAATAACACGGATTGAAATCATACATTGCGCCGATATATTTGTTTTTAATCATCAATGAACACCACTAACACTCGGTTGTTTTAAGGACATGTTTGTGCATGCTCATAGACATCCACTCTGAAGCGGTCAGAGGCGATTCTAAAAGTCGACAGGATCCATCGTCAAAATTTCTGTGTCCAGCACTCTAGTTCATCCAAAACAAACTAGAAAATAGACTCAAAGTGCTAAATACCGGAATTATCCTTTAACATGATATATAATTATAAAATAAATATAAAAAATATGAATGGATAAGCAAGTAACCTAAGTTGCTTCAGTCCAGTAAGTGTTTACCTTAAAATATTACTAACAAGTCATAAAATGTATTCTTATGTTTACTTTATAATAACATTAAACATTTCACAGCCAAAAGACACATGTATCATGACCATGATTGTGTTGCAACAGGTTTTTCAGCAATGTTTTGATCATTTAGAGGTTTAGAAATGGCTTTTTAGGTTTAACTTTGGTCGGTCAGCATCACCAGAAAATCTGGCTAAAAATCTAATGCTTGTCGAGTCTGGTTTATGCTAAATAAACCAGCATTAGATTTTCAGCAGAGATTTCCTTGAGTGTTTCTCCTGCAATGCAGCATTCTTGTGAAGGATTTTGTTTCGTCACATCTTTATGGAGGAAAAGACTTTCAGCTTTGACAGTCAACGGCTCGCTGAACATCTCTGCCCCTTTCCCGCGTTTAATATGACCCAGACTCGAGAGTATAACGATATTGAATTATTGAGAGTGGATAGCCTGACCTTTGCTAGTGATATGAATCAAACATTAGTAAGAGATCCAACTGAAGAAATTTACAGGGGCCACATCTAATAAAAGGAGGCCAGCGGAGTGAGGAGAAGTGCTGAGGCCGGAAAATCCGGAGATCCATTACCCAATAATTCATCTGGAGGAAAGGCAACCGCAGATGCAGTCGATCCCGGGGTGGAGCAGCGCAGGAATAGGAGGGAACAGTCCTGTGGGAGTTCTGTGGCTTGCTGTGATATGCTTTAGTAGAGTGCTGTCATGATTTGTTGTGTTAAAACGATCTGCACTGCATTAAATTCTATAATGCAGTTCCGTGTTTTGATTTAGCTGTAGTGGCAAAGCTTTTAGGCACAATTACACGACGACAATGTACTAAAAACATAAAAAATGTCCTTAGATTTTCGTGTACAGACGACAATGTTGTCAAAACGATCCCCGTTCACACGGATCCGCGAAAACGACTAAAAACAAAGTCATTTTAGGCAAGTCATGCCACTCGTCGGCCATCTTGGCAACACCTCCGGGCAGCTATTTGGGACTAACAAGACCAGGCTCCTATATAAATGAATGGGCAGAGAGTCAGAACTGCACTTTCACTGGTCACCGGAACATAAAAACTGCATGTATAGAAACAGCAGTAAAATATGATAAAAATCGCTGAAAAAGTTTGATGACTTTGCCCCAAAATAAGGTTTAAAACGCCTTTCCACCACAGGTTATACTTTTACTACGCATGCGGAAGGGTTCACGACACCAACACGCAAGGTCTCTCACTCTCTCCCTCTCTGCCGTGCGCTCGCTACACGGTTTGAAGCACACTCGCTCTAGATTCCGGGAGATTTTAACTAATTTGCGGGCATCAGGGAGCCGCTATCAATATGCGGGAGACTCCCGGAACTTCCGGGAGACTTGGGATGTCTGATATTTACACAATGCACACATACACTGCATATCAAATCAGCCGCCTTTTCAAACAGTAACGTATTTTCCGCTGTCGCAAACCTCAACTGTGCGCATGCGTCAGTGGAACCAGACGATAGGCTTAAATGTTTCCCGGCTTGACTGTTAAAAGCAGATGATTGGCTTTCCAACGGAGGGGCGGGACATGTGCATACAACCGCCATCTTTGGCGTTACGGGTTTTCCCTATATAGTTCTATTGAGGATTGAGGAAGTGGCATGTCTCTATGTAAATTGTCTCTGCTAAAAACGCTGTATTATTCATTCCAGGCCAGTAGTTGGTGATGTCACTTTGTGAAAAAACACTACCTTACAGCCTTACATCACATTCAAAATGTCTGCATTGTTTTTTTTATTATTTTACTAATAATGTGTATTTTTGTGCAGTATGAATGGCCATAAACATGTTATCATACATACAATGCACACAACATATATATATATATATATATATTTGTAACCATTTCAAACATTGATTATTAATATTTGGAAATATTATATTTTGTGTATGAAAAAATTATCAACAGGACTAATTCATAGGCCTTCTGAAGTGGTAGTAAAAAGGCATTTTCATTTCAAATCTTTATCTCTGAACCATGGGAATGAGATATTTCATTATTTGTGTTGATTTTCTAATGTGGCAGGTCAATTCATTACGAGTTTCAGCTTTAAGTGTCTCATTTCAAGTGAGAATGCTGTAGAAAAAGGACTTGCTTGAATTTCTTTCGCTTTAGTGGTGGTCAGTATCTTAATGCTAGCTCTATAAGGGCAGCGTCCTGAAGTCGTGTAGAAGCAGTGATGGTTTGTACCACTCTACTCTCTCTCCTGAGGTCAAGTTGTCCAAACACAGCTGGATTGTGTACTTCTGTCCTCTCAGGACGACAGCGGCTGTGAAACCTATGCTGTCAAAATTCACAGATGTTTGAGTTCTTATAGTCACTCACACGGAGAGAAAAGCAACAACTTGGATTTGTTATTTTATTTTTGGCTGAGTAAATGAAGTGTCAAACGATATCCTCTTGTAAGCTTTATTTCAAATTTATGTTGTTGTTTTTCAACAGCTTCTTCATTATTTGTGATTGGAGACTTGGTTGTTTCCTGTCTGTGTCAAGCTCTATAGTTTTATATTGCTGGCTCTAAAATTAGTTTTTTTTTCTAGAGGCACCAGAAGCAAATCCCCATAATGCTGTACCAGTTCCTTCACCTCAGGACACAGCCAGAATAAGACCCAGGAATATTCCTTCGTATAGATTGCGGTTTCTGTCATTCACAAATGATGCTGCCATTTACTCCATCTCATTATAGTCACTGACATTCATGGTTAATTTAGTCATAATGACAACAGATCTTATGTAATGAGACGATGCATCTAATTTATCACAGGAACCTGAAAAACGTCTTTGTCAAAATCTAATGTCACAGAAAAGTTTGCAAGTCAGGCGCCCCATGGTGTCAGGCATTTGGTGCAAGACTGGGTAGAAATACATGAATTTAATGGTGTCCTCGTCAGAGCCATCTTCCTCTTGGCCTGACAGTTGACAGACTCCAGGGATGAGGCGCAAGTCAGCACAGATTAGAAAAGCCTGGATGATAAACGGCCTCAAGTGTGTGGCAAGACTGGCTTTGGGTGTGGGTCAGGCTTGCAATATTGCATGGCTGAGTTTGGTTAACAGCCCAGTCATGGGGGTCCTCCACCACACAAAACCGAGTCTGTGAAGTGTGTTAGTGGAACTTGTCCTAAGAGACCCTGCTTTTAGGGGAGGTCTTTATGGTCCTTGTAAAAACCATAGCAGAAATTCTCCACCCTAACAGTAAGGTCAGCTTCACTGCCTCATGTTGCTGTTAACTGGCTGTGTGCCCATATTTCTGACACTATTCACTAGAACTTATGCATAATATATATCCATGTCTTTCTTTCCTCAGTGGAAGAGAAATTAAGTTTTTTGAGGAAAACATTTCTGGATTTTTCTTTGAATAATGGACGTCAATGGACACCAACGTTTTGAAGTCCAAATCAATACAGTTTCAAAGATCTATGAAGTGCTTCAACGGGCTGTGCACGTCAGCTGAGGAAGAGGGTCTTGTCGAGCAAAACGATAGGTCATTTTCAAAAAAAAAAAAAAATGCTTTTTAGCTACAATTGTTCGGATTGAGCTGATCTGCAACGCGCCGGAAACTTCACGTTGAAAGGTCACTCTCGTTGTCGCCGGCGGAAGTACCTCCGTCGTACCACAAGCGACCGTGCGAAGGAGGATAGTTCAAATAGTATTGTATGTTGAATGACATATTTATGTCTTTGTGTCATATTATTGTTTAAAATGGTCCTTACGTGTGCATATCCTGGGTGTTTAAATCTTTTAAAACCTAAAAGTTTTTTTCGAGCGTGACCTTTCAACGTGATGACGTAGTTCCCAACGCGTTGCAGATTAGCTCAATCCGAACAAATGTAGTTAAAAAAGTATATTTAAATATATATATATATATATATATATATATATATATATATATATATATATATATATATATATTATTTTTTTTTTTTTGAAAATGACCTATCATTTTGCTCGATAAGACCCTCTTCCTCAACTACGATCGTGCACAGGCCGTTGAAGCACTTCAAAGACCTTTGAAACTGCATTGATTTGGACTTTAAAACATTGGTGTCCATTGACGTCCATTATTCGAAGAAAAATCCAGACATGTTTTCCTGAAAAAACGTAATTTCTCTTCTACTAAGGAAAGAAAGACATGGATATCTTGGATGGCATTGGGGTGAGTAAATTATTAGGAAATGTTCATTTTGAGGTGAACTAATCCTTTAATACTTTTATTAAGCTAGTAGCATTAAATTGAATTGATCAAAAGTGACAGTGAAAACATTTATTAAAGACTTCCATTTTGGTCTTGTGCTGTTCTTTTGAACTTTCTTCACAGAATTCCAAATAAAAATTTATCACGGTTCCACAAATACCTTAAGCAGAAACTGTTTTCAACATTGATAATAACAAGAGATATTTTTTGAGCAACAAGTCAGCATATTAGAATGTTTTCTGAAGGATAATATAACTCTGAAGCCTGGAGTAATGATGCTGAAAAATCAGCTTTGCCAATACATTTTGAAAAATATTAAAAAAGTAAACAGTTATTTTAAATGGTACTATTATCTCACAATATTACTGATTATTGATCAAATAAATGCAGCATTGGTAAGCATAAAAGCCTTCTTTCAAAAACATTAAAAAGTCTTACTAACTCAAAACTTTTTAACAGTGTATGTATATGTCTACATTTTTTTGCAAATATTTATTTGACTCTCATCTTTAAGTGTCATACAGCATAGATATTGAGATGGCTGATGGTCAAATCTTGGCTTGTACTGCAGTTCAGTTCAGCCTGCTGCAGTTCTTTCTCATTGGCCACAGCTACTCTAGCTATGATTTAATCATTTGTTGTTGTTGAATCAGGGGAAACATGTCGTCATGGTCTTGGCATTCGGCCGGCTGCATCATCACAACTCGAGAATCCTGATCGAGGACGACAGGGATTGTCAGCTCTGTGCCACACCACATCGCGACTTAAAGTACAGGAATTGTGGCATTTATACCCTAATGGAGAAATACAACATTTCTGTTCCTCCAAACAGTTTCTTTGGGTTTCTGTGGAGTCTCCATGGGGGATTTCAAATGTGGTCAGTGATGTAGAAAGCTCTTCTCTCAAAACAAACCTGTTCGCTCCTGCGTCGAGCAGCCAGGTGGACAGACGGTATCCGTGGCTGTCGCGTCTCTTAAATGTTCTCTAACTCGCCTATCCATGAGTGATCACACTGTCTTGATGTATCTGCTCATGGTTCAATGGTTGTGAACGAGAGGAGGCTGATTTAGAGCTAATGAGTTAAGTGATGACAACACAATTAATACGGTTTGCTTCGGTGAATCTGACAATTAGTGTTTTGGTTTCCCAGATCCAAGTAAGTTTAGTCCTGAAGAAGATTATGTTTTAGTGCACCGGTTAAGACAGGGGTCAGGATTTGTCTGAATAGCCCCTGCTGTTAGATTCTGTAGCTACACCTTTAGGCAAGGAAAGAGCAAGTTTCTCTATTTATTATTTAAAAGCAACCATTTATAAATACAACGGTTTTATTCAGTAATTTTGTCTTATTTTTCAGTAAAAAAAAAACCCCGGCATTAAACTAATTTTCCTGAGAAGCAAAATTGCATATTAAGACTTTCCAGAAAATATCTTGAATGTAAGTACATCTTGTTTTGTTCTTTTTGCATAAGTTCTTAGTATAAACCTCACTCCATTTATTCATTTATTTCTCACTGCCTGAGACAATTTTTGCAGTGTAGAGAATAATAGTGTTTGTTTCAGCACATTGAGGCTTGGGTTTGCTCTGATTCTGCCACAGGGATTGTGTTTTATTTATTTGCAAGCAGTTTTAAGCAATGGGAGGCTCTTAAAGGATTATTCCAGGTTTAATTACAAGCTAAGCTGTATATTCATAGAAAATAATTTCATATCATCAGTCACTTTGTAAAAATGAGCAAAAATGCACTTGTAATGGATGTATATTGGGTAATGCATTGCAAAGCAAGAAGGCGCAGGCTGATAGGTTCTTTACATGCAATCTGCAAGCAGTCACACCATTACTGCATGGCACAAGCTGATTGGCTTTGCTGGACCTGTAGCCAATGAGATTGCTTGTTCAATATTTAAATATCCGGTTCATTATTTGCTGTAGCTAATCCTGCCGCACATTCAGAGTGCCTTTGAATCCCTCCACCTCCCCCAGCTCCACCTGCCTAGATATTATATGAGATTTACAGCAGCAGCAGCATATCTTACATGCTCACAGCATCGTGTCTTTGAATATATGCAGTGATCAACAGCAGCAGCGTTGGCAGCAGTGTAGCAGACCTACATGTAGTCCGCTTTTGGCCATGCTAAAACTATTCTGAGAGATGTCAAAAATACACACCTTTTGAAAAGAACGGGGTTCTTTTGAACTTTCTATTCATCAAAGAATCCTGAAAAAAATGTATTACAGTTTCCACACAAATATTAAGTAGCACAAGTGTTTAAACATTGATAGTAAAGCTGGTCGCACACCGAACGCGCAGCTCAGCGCCACGCCACGCCACGTCTAGGACAACTCTCACCTGAAAATCTGATAACATCAGCAATTTTCTGATTTCTTTAAATAAATATAGAACTAAATTAATATTCCAGCACAGGGCTAAGTCCGTATATACATTACTACTATTTGAGACACATAAATGTAAATTTAATATATAACTATGTAAATGGCGCCGTGTGGCGCTGCAGGATTTTGAGGTCCAGAGCCGTTGCTGGGCGCCGCGGACAGACGCCGCCGGTGTGTGTACTCTCATAGAGAATAATGTGTTCGAATTTAAATGACCTGGCGCTGCGTGGTGCGGCGCCGAGCTGCGCGTCCGGTGTGCGACCCCCTTAATAGGAAATGTTTCTTGATCAGAAAATCAGTATCAGCATATTAGAATGATTTCTGAAGGATCATGAAAACTGGAGTAATGATGCTGGAAATTCAGCTTTGCCATCACAGGAATAAATTGCAATTTAAAATACATTAAATTAGAAAACAGTTATTTTAAATTGTAATAATATTACACAATATTACTGTTTACTGTATTTTAAACGCAGCCTTGATAAGCATAAGAGACTTATTTAAAAAACACTGAAAAACGTTCAAATACGAGCTGCACATTTCTATCTTTAAAACCACTTGTTCTTCCCTTATAGAAGTGCAATACTATAAATAAACACAATTTTTGCTTGATTTACAATAATTTTCTGTGGTATTTTACAGCATTGTCGACCTGATGCTGTTGATAGAATATGACTTGTTTTGATACTTGAAACTTCTTTTAAGTGGCCTTGTTTTTCTTCTGAAGACAAAATATATCTTCTATAGGGGTAGGCAATGTCGGTCCTGGAGAGCCACTGTCCTGCAGAGTTTAGCTCCAACCCTGACAAATAAACGTATACCTGCCTGTAGCCTTAGTTATCCTGAAGACATAGATTAGCTTTTTAGGTGTGTTTGATTAGGGTTGTAGCTAAACTCTGCAGGACAGTGGCTCTCCAGGACCTACCCCTGTTCTAGATAAATGGGTCAGTTCAGGATGGTTCAGGCAGTTTGGTCACCACTAGTGCCGTCCCAAGCATGGAGTTGAGCCTAACGCGATTTAGAGAAAGCGTACCCCTCAGTCGGTCCTTTCACAGTTGCGTTCCAGGGGGGTTGGGACGGGGATCGGTCAGTTCAGTGCGGGGAAGGACGGCCCCGGTCATTAGGCTTCTCATCTGTGCACTGTTTGTTATTTTTTTAGAGGGGAACAAAATTGCTCAGCGTAGCCAAACTGAAATGATTTTTTTTGAATCCTCTGTTGTGTTTGAGCATCTCAGAGCTGAAAGAAGCTCTTGACTGATTTCATTTGATGGCTCGTGATGTTTCGAGCGCTCTGCCGTCATCTTGCAGCTGAGGATTTGATGATGAATCGAGATGGAGGCGTTTGTTTTCATCACGTTGAGGGTGAAGATGGATGGATAACAATCACAGCTTTAATGGCATGACTGATTCTTTCCCTGCACATACTGCACAACTTAAATGTCTTGTATTACAGAGTATTTTCACATGTGCCTTGTTTGCAGGAACTCACATTTACTGGACAAATTGGCAAAGCTTTTCACATCTCAATTGTAACTGCTGTGTGGAGAAGGTAAAAGGTATTTTTTTCTAGTGCCCTGCAGGAACAAGAGGCTCCGGCCCACTTTCCCCACACATTGTTTTAATCTAGCTGCAGCGGCTGAAACACTATCCCAGCGAGGGCTTAACATGAGAGCTTCATTCATCTGCTTCCAAACTCCCTCCGCGTTCTGGGACCCCTTGCATGTGGAGAACGGTGAACCACTTACCTGAGGGACAAAGGAGGTCACGATCCCACTGATGTGAGATAGAGTTTAAAAATGGGTTGGGTTTTGGGCTGAATCCGAATCTAATGCTGATTTGTTGTTGGGTTTTTTTTTTTTTTTAGAGAGAGGGCATATTATGACAAAAAGCATTTCCATGTTCTTTTGAACTTGGAGATATTCCAACTATAAGCTCCAATGCTCAGTGCTATTGTTACTCATTTCATATGCAAAGATGTTAGCCAATCATAACAGAGGACATTTACATATAGGCTCTGTTCTATAGACCTTATGTAGCCACGCCCCTTTTCAGCGCTGAGCTCGTTGTCTTTTGACTTCCGGTCTGTATTTCACAGCGTAGGTATGAATGAACGGCTCGTTTAAAAAATTTCCAAGGTCCATTTGTTAAGAAATATGCTTTACAATGCTTATGATAAACATTACAATGCTCGTGATAACTTTCGTTAACTCTACAATAAGTAAATCTACTTCACCAGCTAATTACTCCTGGACAGCGATGCCATAGAAATATACAGAGCGACCGCAAAAACCCGAAGTTCAAAGACAATATTCTAAAGATGGCGGCGCCCTCATTTCTCTGGTGCATAAGGTCTATAACTCCAAAACAAGTAGGCATCATAGCTATAGGCATTCACCCAACACAGTGGCTTATCTAAAAGATATTTAGCATAATTATGCTGTCTTCTAAGAAACCTTGCCAAATTCCTGCCAAAACATGAATCACATGTATCCTTCATGGAGAAGACAATTTCAGAATGTATAGCTTTGAGCTTAGTGGAAAAAAATCTATCCAAGAGAATTTATTTTAAATGCACTTGCAGTATAATTCATTCAGCACTGAAATATACTGCTAAAAATACATCAATAATTAAAATAGATTTTTTTTAAATGTGTATATATATATATATATATATATATATATATATATATATATATATATATATATATATATATATATATATATATATATATATATATATATATATATATATTTGTTTTAATTTATTTTAGTGATTATTACATGCTAAAGCCATACTTCTGTGTGGTTTATGCTTTTTATATGAGGCAAAGGGCCAGATTTACAAACAGCTTGCGCCAGTGCAAACACTCTTTTTGACTTTCAAAACTACTGCCAGGATTTACTAAAGACACGCAGTGAAAAATTAGCACTGAAAGGTGTGGACAGGGTTATATTCACGGCGGACCTTATTGCAAATGCATTTATAGAAGATTTTTTTTCAGACACAAAATTTATGAGCGGAGTATTTAAAATAAATCATGCAACGTGATTTACAAAGGTTTGCTGTTTAGTCAGTTTACTGGTATTTGTGCCATTTTTAACGCCCGGAAAATAAAGCATGTTTTTTTAATCCATTTTGCATAATAGAAGGGAGAGAATTTTCTCAGTCAAGTTCTTTTATTTGCAGTGTCAGAGGAAAACATTATCCGAGCATATCCATATCAGATTCAATGATGAAAGTAAGGTATTTTCTGTGAATGTGCGAGACGTCCAATTTTTTTATCTGCTGTAAACACCTAAGAATAACAAAGTGCAGTAAGCAGTAAAACTATTTACACTACACACCAGTGTGTTTATGCTTACAATATACAAACGTATCGTTGCTCGTTATTTGGAGGAGAACATTGGGCAAGATGTGTAAGAAAATTAATTAGATGTCATTTGTTGCAACACTACGAGAAAACCTTGCTATGTATATGCTATAAAATTGTCCTCTTAAAAAAGGCATATTTGTCACAGATGCAAACAGCGTGTTGCCGTGAACTGTTATTTACCAGAGTTGAGCAGCTTATACACTAAAAAGGTATCCTAACTGTCACTATTATGCTCAGTTTGTTTTCATTAGTCACATGTTTTCCTTTGTTCAGTTTTCCCGCCACTCCTTTGTTACAGCTCTGTTCTATTAATCATCTCATTCGTGTTTGCTATATAAGTTGGCCCCTCACATTCGTTCTCTGTCCGATTGCCGTTACGTTAAGTTGTGTTTGCTATCACCTGTCTGCCTGCTAAAGGAATTATTCAACTGAGTGTTTTGATCTTGATCTGTCCGTCTTCGTCTTCCTGCCTGAACACGATGTGTTGACATGGTAACGCGTGACATGAACACGACACTAACATGTTAACATCAAATAAACTGGTTTGATTTAAGTCAGAATTATTATTTCTGACTTAAAACCTAAATATATAAATTTATATAAAAAAATAGAAGGCTGTTTAAGGAAACAATTGCAGGTTACCACTTGTGGTGATGATGGGCCCATAATTAAGATCTGATTGTGTGTTGGCTGAGTTGACTGTACGAGTTAGATTTGCTGTTTTGCAAAAGCTGGCTTTATATTTACTTAGTTTTAGTACAACAGTAAGCTGTTTTTGCCATTATTTAGAGTTGGGTGATTCAACCATTGCAGATGAGATGCTGTAAACGTGGGCATAAATGTCATCTAACAGTTGAGGGCGGGCGAGCGGGGGTGTATTGTAATTATGTTTACAATAAACATAAAATTTCTCAAGAGCAATTTTTAAAGGGGAAACAAATATGGGGAATTTTTGTACTTGGGGTTTTGGTGGGCTGAAAGATGAAATGATCTTGTGTCCATTTTTCTTTTTTCTGTCATTTTATCTGGCCAACAAAGGAAAGCGCTAGTTGTTTAAATATGAATTAGGTTCACCACACTGTCATATTATAATTATTAAATCATCTTGGATCCTCCACATAGTATTTTAGGTTTCATCTGGGACAGACAAGCCCACTGATCTGCCACTTAACATCATATTGAGCAAATCCCAACTCAACAGAAGATCTACAATTAGCCTAATATCAGTTCATGTAGTCATGTATTCATGTATGTAAACTTAAAACCTTTTTTTTGCCTCGTTTGCATTTGTATTGTTTTACTACTTACACAGCTATTTTAAGTATATATCATTACATTATTTAGCCTACAATACACAGCATGGTTTTTAATGATACTTTTAGGGAGGGACAATCCTCAGATGGGGTAGGTCCTGAACCCCCCACGGTTTTCGCCTATGGCTGTAAATACATAAACATGAGGAGAACTATAATTTACACTGAGAGACGCTGGATATTTACTGAGTAACGCTGATGTGCTCATTTTTTTCAGAGCTCTACCAAAGTGTATTATCCTAAGATGGCCAGGATTCGGATGAATCATGATCTTAAAGGAACAATTCACCCAAAAATAAAAATTCTGTTATTTACTCACCCTCATGTCATTCCAAACCTGTATGACTTTGTTTTTTATAGGAACAAGCTGACATTCTGCTAAATATCGGTGAGAAAATGATGACAGAATCACTTTAGAGTGAATTACCCCTAATGCTTTGGTCTTAAAGCTGGTTTTAATGCATGTGCTTTTGAGTCCTGCAGTGTACAAATAAGAGCACTGCAAGTCTGTTTTTAATTAGCATGGAATGTTCAACAGTTGAGTTGTTTCCACATTGCTCTTTGTGAACACCCAGAATGCTTTGGCTAACCTTGCTGCCGCTAGTGAAAGGCACCAAACAAATTATTCTTGTCATAAAAGTGGTTACTCGCCTCTACCGCATGCTTTTTAAAAGCATCTGTCATTCTTTGCATCGCAAACTACACGGCCCGTCCAGATGATCCAAACCACCGTTTTTTTAATTTGTATACCAGCAAATTTATAGAAAAACAGTTTAGACTTCAGGGCTTATATTTCAATTAGTAAACTTCTTCATATTTATACATGCTTGTGGTGAAACAACCCCAACCATGTTTTCTAACCCCTAGCATATTAAATTGCATTAGATGAAAGGGAAACTCAACTTGACCGCGAGCGATACTGTAATTTAACTTCTGTACGGGCCGAGCCATTTGTGTTGAGTAGTCAGCAATGGATTCGGGAAGACAAAGATGCATTTTCCCTCTTCCGCCATCCCCCACAGTCAGCTAGATTTTCTACCTAATGGGCATGAAAGTTGCAAATTGCAGCAAAATGGACGTGGCAGGATAAAAAGTGTATTAAAGTATCGATCCGAGCAGGTCAATGGCGAACCGTAGCCCTGCATCAAGCAGACAGTGGTACTGGAGCAAATCTCAGCTGCTCTGTTGTTTGCACTTTGATTCTGGCTGAATGTTTGTGTCTGGTATTGATAGATATGTTTAGCTATTGATTTAAGAATTTCTGTGGGAAAAGCGCTATACTGTATGAGATGCGATTGTATTGTCTCTTGTAGATGTCAAAAAGATTTATGGTTTTGGCTGAAATGTTTATGGTAGGGAGAGAATAGCTTTAAAACTAGGGGGAAATTCACTAAGAATGAATTGTGGTCTCTGATAGCGCTGTTTATTTGCAAGTGCTGTCTGTTCACTTGAATAATAATGTAAAACAGGTTAAGGCACAAACAACCCCCCAAAAAAGCACAATCTGTATGCTGTACTAATAATAATAATAATAATTTGTTATATTTATATAGCGCTTTTCTGGGTACTCAAAGCGCTTTACATAGAAGGGGGAATCTCCTCAACCACCGCCAATGTGCAGTATCCGCCTGGATGATGCGACGGCAGCCATTCTGCACCAGAACGCCCACCACACACCAGCTTACTGGTGGAGAGGAGACAGAGTGATGTAGCCCATCAGTATATGGGGATGATTAGGAGGCCATGATGGATGGAAGCCAATTGGCAAATTTGGCCAGGATGCCGGGGTTACACCCCTACTCTTTTTCGAAGGACGTCCTGGGATTTTTAATGACCACAGACTACAGAGAGTCAGGACCCCGGTTTAATGTCTCATCTGAAGGACGGTGCTTTTTGACAGTATAGTGTCCCCGTCACTTTACTTGGGCGTTAGGACCCACACAGACCATAGGGTGAGCGCCCCCTGCTGGCCTCACTAACACCTCTTCCAGCAGCAACCTGTTTTTTCTCAGGAGGTCTCCCATCCAGGTACTGACCAGGCTCCAGTGGCTTCAGTGGGCAACCAGTCTTGGGCAACAGGGTGATATGGCTGCTGGCACGTGACTCAATACACTACAACTATTCACTATATACTGGTACTATACAACATTGCACTGTAATCTGTACATTAACACTGTAATCCAGATACCTGAATCGGCTCTTTAAAATGCTGAAAGTGTACAACACCATACGTCTTGATATGTACTCTATTATTCCTATGCTTTTCTCCCGTTGATTCTTGATCACATGAATTACTGCTGACACTTTCGCTAGAGGAAAATGCCTGTGTGTGCGCGTGTGTGTGTGCGCGTGTGTGTGTGTGTGTGTGTGTGTGTGTGTGTGTGTGTGTGTGTGTGTGTGTGTGTGTGTGTGACATCATGTTGGGTATGATGACAATGTTTTAAGTTAAACTAAATTATCTGTGGAAGGTGTGACTCAATTGACCCTTCGCGTGGAGCTTGATTGACAGGTGTTCTAACCAATCATACTTCGCCATCCGCCATTTTGTCCGAAAAAGCAGCCAGTAGAGTTAGGAGGATTTTAACTTGGTAAAATGAATATACTGACGCCTTTCCGCGGATAAAACAACATTACTTCTTATGTTCGTTCATGTTTATTTGATGCTATAAATGAACTAGAAGGAAGAGATGATCGGATCACGAGCAGCTTTAACGGATGCTCTACAGCGATCTGTCACGGCACATTAAAGAGCCCCAAAACGGTATTTATTGTTTAAATTTCTTTCAAAAAATGACCACATTTGAAAGCTGAGACTTTGTTTAATATGTTTAATATCAAAAGTAACCGAAAAGTAACCTGGTCTGTCCTGTCTGTCCGCGTGTTGTCAGTCTCCTCTCTGCTCCGCGATGTATTTTTCACTGCGTGAGAACATGGTGAGAACATGAGAGCAGCATAGCTTGTCGGAACATAGCGACAGTAACTAAGGAGGGCGGGTCTTTGCGAAGGGTCAATTAGACTGGACAAATTTAGATGTAAATGTGCAATATCTGCCACAGCTTTGACAAATGCTTCTTTTCCACAATTATTGCAACGTAGTAATGAATCCATTTCCACCTCAAAAATCTGCTTGTGGTTAGTGAATAAAATGCTGTTTTTTCCCCCCACTGAAATTAATTGCACAAATGTGTAACAATTGTTTAATTTAAAAAAAAAAGAGTCTATTTGATGGGACTGAAATGTAGCAAGTGAAATGGAGACTTGGTGTTGTCAGAGACATCAGAACTGGGCTTTGATCCTGTGGCTGATCCAGACCAGGTGGAAAGAGAGAGAGAGACACACACACACACACACACACACACACACACACACACACACACACACACACACACACACGGCTGAGTCCAGCCATCACAGTTCTCTTGTGATCAATCTTTCCTTTTCATTCACTCCTTTGCTTTTATCATCAGAACTACAGGAAATCTTGAGGGGTTTGTTCGATTTGGTGAGGAGATGAGTATGCCCAAAGTTTTTTAGTCCAGATGTGTGAAATATTGCTTATGGTGGAGTCAATATTGCAGCGTTTCGTGCTGGTTTTGTGGTTGATCCAGAGAGATCTGCTCTGCAGTGCAGCAGCTTTCTACAACACCTCCTCATTAAAGAAGAGCAGGACAGCACATACAGTGTGTGTGTGTGTGTGTGTGTGTGTGTGTGTGTGTGGTGTGTGTGTGTGTGTGTGTGTGTGTGTGTGTGTGTGTGTGTGTGTGTGTGTGTTTGTGTGTCTATACATAGGTCTTTATCTGCTGTCAGCTCTGTGTGTTCATTTGAAATAGAATCTCTATAATGAACAGTGAGCTTCAAGGAGACATGGCAGCTTCCTTCTGGAGGACTAGAATTGGGTGAAATTCTGATGGACATGCACTAATTGACCTCAGTTTCACTCTGAATGTTTCCTAGGCTTTTTCTGTGAGCGCCTATAAAGAAGCACATGTTGCTGTTAAGACTGTGTCAGTATGGTCGTGCAACAACCAGTTAGTTTACTGGATTTGATTGAGATATTATTGTGCTGATGCATTTAGAGACACAACTTCTTGAAGAGGTTTTTATCGTGATGTGCTTTAACTTGTAACATTGTTTGTGTATGTTTTAAAACCCTCTGTTAGAAGTTGCATCTTTAAATTCATCCTGTTTACAGCCATAAAAACACCTTCAACAATAAACTTCAGGACTGTTGGACTTCAGATCACAGTAAAGCCATTTATAGGATCATATTTTAAATAACCGATATTCTTTAAACTTTCTATTTATCAAAGAATCCTGAAAAATTACTATTTCCACAAAAATATTAAGCTGCACAACTGCTTTTAACATATATGATAATAAGAAAGGTTTCTTGAGCAGCAAATCAGCATAGTTTCTGAAGGACACTGAAGAGTGGAGTAATGATGCTAAAAATTCAGCTTTGATCACAGGAATAAATTACATTTTTAAATGTATTAAAATAGAAAACCATTATTTTCTATTGTAATAATATTTCACAAAATTACTGTTTTTACTGTATTTTTTATCAAATAAATGCAGCCCTCATTAGCATAAGAGACTTATTTCAAAAACATTCAACTAAAATCTTACCAACTCCTAAACTTTAGAACGATATTGTATATATTTTGTATTGTGCAAATTTGACCAGGACTTGATAAGTGGGTGCATTTGTTGTTTCTATAATATTTTGTTTTGCATAATTTGCAAAAATGTCTGTGTGTATCAGGTGCAATGCAGACTGTGTGAAAATAAATGGTTTCTTTATTCATGAATTTGGTTTGAGGCAGTTAATAGCAAATCAACTAGATATTTTCAAGCTAGTCCACTGATTTCAGATTTAGCCAACTCTATATATCACTGGCATGTCACGTTACATCAAGTGTCTCAGTGAGTGCCCTGGACCAAAATAAGTTGAACCAAATTTTATGCTGATATTTAAAAGTCTGGCTACATGTGATTATGGAAAGCTCAGGAATGATACAGAGCCACATTAGTTTGTATAAAAGAGAGTGCATGAAGCTTTTTCTGTGTCAGGTAACCTACTGTAGCTTATACAGCAAAAGTTTGATTACAAAACTCAGTTCTTTATGTTTCTTGTCACATTGTGTTCAGCATGTATTGACAGTTAGATAAACAGGCAGATGATCACGTTGTTTTCTCTGCTTGTCACCAAGAGTGATTGACGCGTGTGGTGTTCAGCTGGAGATAATGAGCTTTTTCACACGAGTGTCATGGAGCTTGAGCATCTCCAATTCAAATGAGATGCTCATCATCCTCCAGAGGCCCAGCTGAAAACCAGAGGAGTCGAATCCCTGCCTCAAGGAGCATTTTGTGTTTTGTTGTGCCCTCTTTTCTTTTTGTATACCAAGCACCCTGTGGTTTGGACGACAGTGTTGCGGGCATCAGGTATAGCGTTCACGGGTGTTGATGCCACGAGCTGGAATATCATCAGCAGCAGGAAAGGATTAGAGAATTCTTCCTGCCATCAAAGTAGCGCCCACAGTCACTGGAAAGAAATACTTGGGATTTAATGGGAAGGAAACATTCCTCACCTCACACCACACCCACATGACAGATAATAACATTCATGCAGAACATTTGATTGGGAAATATTGGTGATGCGATTTCATATGGTAGATGAGCTCTAGCTGATTTAGATCTGACATTTTCCTGAGCCGAATGTCTCTGAGGTGATCACTGTGCATCATGTCAGGTGAATATCTCAAAATCGTGAAAGTAAACAGAATTTGGGATCGAATGCTGTTTGAGAGTGGCGGCTTTCTGTGCACATGCTACCGGCTTCATTGAGTGCTTGTTTGAAGCTTGTTGTGCTTAATAACTCATTTTAACATTAAACACGTCCTTTGCTTTCCCAGCAAGCAATAGCCATCCTTTCACCATCTAGGTTAAGTATAGATCCGATATAGTCCGGCTATGAGTAACCCACTTCTAACTAATTTGATCTAATTTGGTTACATGTCGTTTTTGCCAAAATACCTAGCGAGATGTATGATATTCCATTATGTAAGCAAAGTCAACAGTGATTAAAAGGTGTTTGGTTTCATGTTCTATGCGTAGCCTATGTGTCTATTCTTGGGCTATGGTTAGACTTCTATTAAAGGGTACCTATTATAGATTTTTGAAAATTGCCCTTCATGCAGTGTGTAACATAGATCTAAGTGAACAAAAACATCCTGCAAAGTTTTAAACATGAAAGTTCACCGTATACAAAGTTATTGTCTCTCAAAAGTAAGAGTCGACTCTGAGTCGCTGATATGAATCGTTCGACGAACGATGCTTTTTCTCTAACTTTATGACATCACTTGTACAAGTTATTTGAATAAGATACACCCACAGTTATTGCGTTCGGAGACGGCAGGGAAAACTAACATCATGTCGACGAGACCTGTGTTTTGAAGTGCGACGCAAAAGCAAACTTTTTTCATCTGCCCAGTGAGGAGCATTTGAAGACAAGTGGCTACAGTTCATATATACAACTATACCACAGAAGCCGAACCTGCCTAAAGGGACTTTGACCTTGTTCTGTGTTCGCATCATTTTGAAGATGATTGCTTCACAAACCTAAATGCTATAAAGTATGGATTTGCGAGCCGGCTGATACTGAAGGAAGGTTCAGTACCGAGTTTATTTGGATCAGCTTCCTTCTCCGAATCACAACCTGTAAGTATTGTTAATATTAATTGTTGCTTTTATGGGTTTTGTAGCGTCCGGGGCGCGATGAGGGAAGGCGCAGTAAGTGTGTAGCGGGCATCAGGTATAGCGTGCACGCTATACCTGAGAGTGTGTGTGTAAGTTACGCTCAGCACAGCTTGTCTCCAATGTCAATTTTTTTTAAATATGTGAAAATGTTTGTCACTGTTATTGGAGTTATCATAAAGAATAGAGCAATACCTTGTAGTACTGCATTGCTTTATCAATATGTTTATGCGTTGGGCTAACACAAACAATAACTGACTGGGTCATATCATATGATCTGACCAATCACCACAGATTAGCGTCACGCAAAAGAGGGGTTTGAAAAATGAGTTGAAAAACGAATCATTAGGGAGTCGGTGAGCAAATCAGGTAAACATAAATGCAAATTATAAGACAACAAAAGTGTTTTTTGTCATTGTATGCATGTAAAACTGTTGTTGGGGACTCCCAGAACAATATTAGGAACATTTTAAATAAAGCCCAAATGTCCACTGACATACCAAATTTGCCTCGTTTTAGCCTAGACGTTTGGGCTGTGTTTGGACGGCTATTATAGACGTCTTTTAAACAAAAAATGCTTGATTTGCTATTCATGCACGTTTCTTTTCATAGTGTAGATATATTTACATACCGTGATATACACAAAATAGCAAAATAGATTGACCTTTATATCGTTGTCGCAATATATATAGTCATACCGCCCAGCCCAAAATAAAGTTTAATTTGTAAAATTGCTAATCTTTACAATACTGATGCATTGTCAGTTCCCTTTGCGTTAAACACTGCTGTAAATTAGATGTGCTCTGAGGCTGTTTTCGTCTGATGTTGTGTGGGAAGGAGAGAGCAGAACCATGAACCTGCACTTGACCTGTCAGTGCTGGGCCAAAGAGCGCTTATATTTACTGCTGCGTTTCTGGACACTTTGTGTAATGCAGCACCAATCTTTGTCTTTTTTATAGCTCAGTAAACTCATCTGGGCAGCTGAGACATAAAATACAGCTTTAATGTAGAGTGTTTCACTCTAGGAAGATGTTCACATGAGACGCCAGACTTTCATGTGTGATATTAAACTTTTAAAGGCGGCAGAGTGAAATATTTCAAGAGAATGTCCGAACCTTGACAGATAAATGCAGTGTAAATCGGCTTAAGATGAACCATGTGCTGCGCTGCACGGTAAAGCACATTTATCTGTATGTTCTAGCCTTTCTCCTTTCTCCTTTCTCTCAACCCCCAAACACACTCAAGCATACATCATCAGAACAAACCCACCTCCCCCTCTTCCCGTTTGTGTGCATTTACAGTTTCCAGCAAAGCTGAGTGAGCACAACTACAGAAAAACAAAGTGCATTCTCCCATTTTCTCAGTTTTCACCTCTGTCTTTGCTGAATAAAAAGGCAATAGACTGGGCTCATCACTCCAGAGTAATGTTTTTCAAAAAAATTAAAAAGATTTTTATATTTTCTGAAGAAAATATGATTGGCATGCCGTTCCAAACCTGTACAGTGAATAAAATGAGTGTTGTCACTATTCTGTTCTGTCTTGTCTACACCTGTCGGTTATTGTTTGTGTGTGCATGTCTTGCGGACACGTTGTTACATTCTGTTAAACCCGCTTGTTTCATTAAAACTTATCTCCGTTGGAAATTACCTTCATCTGTCTGTTTTATCTGCCAAGCCGTGACAGAATAACCAACCCTCTATAATGAGCAAATGTAATATGATGGACTCACCCACGCTTCTGCAACTACTCCTCCGACCCAGAGAGCAGACCGTATCTGGGGTACCTGGCCTGGATGCTCCAGAACGGCGGCCTCTCTTCTCCAGCCAGCAAGCCCGAGGCGCCCACCGAGGTAATGCCAGAGCTAGAGCTGGAGATCTTCAGAGCCCCGGAGTTGACGCAAGCGAGGAGGTCCATCGTAGAGCCAGGTGCGGACTGTAACCTGATCGACCTGTTGTCTGCGGATCCAATTCCCGCCCAAGTCCCCACCCTCTCATCATCATCTTCCTCGCCGGTCCTCACCCTGTCTCCATCGCTGGTCACGGCCAACCCTCTGGATCCGTCGGCACTACTGGTTTTGTCAAGCTCCTTGGCTCTGCCACCGCCACTCACTCCGTGTGGTTCATCCTTCGTGCCTCGGGCTTCCCTGTCACCAGCTCAGCTAGAGGCAGAGTTCCCTGCTGCACCTCGGTCCTCCGAGGCCCACACCTCCATCTCAACCTGTCAGCCCGTCGCCTTCACCTTGACCCACCGCTCCTTTATCGCCTCAGCGGTCGGTCTGCCTGGAAGCTCCGCTGGGCTCGATCAAGCGGCAACCTCCCTGTCTCTCTCTTGAAACCAACACGGAAGTGAATTAAACTGCAATTCATCGACTGGCCGCTTGAGGCAGGCTGCAAAAGTGAGTCAAATCTGTATCTCTCCCATGTTAAAATGCCCAACTTTACAGCAGAAAAAAATATGTTTACAGCCTGGAGCAAAAAGTAGTTTTGGTCTATATAGCTAATTTTGCCCTTCATGACAACTGTGAGGGGGGTGAATTATTTTACAACTCATCCGTTTAAATTATATTAAGCCTTAAAGTTCTGCATAATTAAGGGCGTGGCTACTTGAGTGACAGGTGGATTGAGGCTGCTGTAACTGCCGTTTGTCTGCTGTCTGTTAGCGAGCCGCTGCTGTACTGGCCATCTCTGCCGTGTTTGTGCTTTTTTCTGAATTATTTCATACAATTTAATACACGCATTATACCTTCGCCCACGCCGTTGTTGGATTCCGTCGTTGTCGAGTATGGAGAGAACAACCAGCGCTGTATTTCCAGTTGTTTTCCTCGCATGCACTAATGGATGTCTGACAATTACTGCATAAGTAAGTTACTGCATGATAATACATTTTTAACTATCTGAATAATAATGCATCACGATACACATTGTCCATTTAAATCACATCACACACATAGTCTCACTTTTAGTTACGTCTTTTAATTATTAGTATTTCGAAGGGCAAAAACATGAACTTGAACTGTTGGCTTTACTTCTTTAATCAGCTGTCACTGTTCAGCGCGAGGCCAGTAGCACCTCAGCTCCTCCCACGTCCCGCCTCTTTTCCCATTTTCTGTTATCCGTGAGTGACGAGGGATGACGCGGTGCCAAGATGGCGACGGTTGGCCCCGCCCACTTTAAGCTTCAAAAACGCTCTTCAGAAACCTACGGGTGACGTCAGGCACACTGCGTCCATTCTTTTTTACAGTCTATGGGCTCGATCGCCACTCCAGGTCGGCCTTCGGCGGTTGACGTCCAGCTACAGCCAAGGACTTCCGGGATTCGGGCGGCATCCTCACCCTTCACCACCCCTGGACTCTTCCCTTCCTCTGTCCTCCCCATCGACCTCCCTCACCACATCGTCACCCCGGTCATCCAGCCCCACATCACCGCCTCAGTCCTGCAGGTCAGCGGCTCAGCTCCCGTCTTCCGGGTCTACAGTGTCGCCATGGTTCGTCAGTCTCTCGTTCCACCGGTTCGTCCACCTCTCACAAGGGTTCCGCCGATTGGCCCAAGGATTCCATCCACCCCTCTATCTGGACTCCACCCTGGCTCCTCCCCCCACCTGCGTCACCATGGTTCCCGTGGCCAACGCCCCCAGGGTCCAGTCCGTCCCCAGCTCCACGCCCTCCACCGAAACCTCCGCCTTTTTCTTTTTTTTTTTACTATTGTGTTATCACGCCACAAGGACGTGCCTTTCCGAGGGGGGTGTAATGTCACAATTCTGTTCTGTCTTGTCTGCACCTGTTTTTGTAAGTCCCTGATTAATTAACCTTCATCCACCTGTGTCTAGTTACTTCCCTTGTTTACCCCGTGTATATATTTTCCCCGTTCAGTTCAGTCCTTATTCGGTTATTGTTTGTGTGTGCATGTCTTGCGGACAAACTGTTACATTCTGTTAAACCCGCTTGTTTCATTAAAACTTATCTCTGTTGGAAATGACCTTCATCTGCCAAGCCGTGACAGGTGTAGCACTTACTTTTTCAATTTATAGGATTTAACTTTTACTGTTTTCACTTATTGAAATTGCTAGTAAATTATCAAATAGTTACAAAGAAACAGAAATGAACATTAAATGTGAAATTCAAAAAACAATGTTGACAATGTATGACTTTCTTCTGTGAAACATAAAACATATTTTAAAAGTTTTTTCTTTTGGTCAATACAATGAAAGTCAATGAGGTCCAATGTTGTTTTGACGCCAATGTTAATCAATGTATCTTATTTTGAGTTCTGCAGAAGAAGTCATACAGGTTTGGAAGGACAGAATTTTATTTTTTGAGTAAACTAAACCTTAATGGACAGAATATATTTTTAAGTATACAAACAACATTGCAGCATATGAAATTACAGTTAATACAACCGATTAAACTAGAAAACCTAGTTTACATAACTGAAACTTGAATCAATGAAAACCGTCTGAGCAAACTGACTCACTAAAATGAATCTGACATTTCAGCCTCATGAAAGGGAGAAGAGACATTGAAGGTTTGATTTAGCTGTGAGAAAGAATGAATGATGTGGCAGTGAATGGAGTGCAAAATTTTGATACCCAAAAAAGTGTATCCATACATCATGGCTCCAGGACCAGAGCCAGGACATTTTTTAATATATCTCTTATTGTATTGTGATGGATTTTTATATCCTCAAACCTAACTATTTTAGATTTGTCTCCTTAAGACTGACTACTCTAGTATAACTTATACGCTAGGACGTCTATGTATTTTTGACGTCAGCTACGTTAACCCTTCGGCGTGTCTCCAGATGACTACAGCCTTTTCGTCCCTAACTATACTCCGACGTGTCTCCAGACGACTACTGCCGAGTCTAAATCCTATACTCCAGAGTGTCTCCAGACGACTACTACTGAGTTGATAATGCTAACTTGTTCTATTGCTGCGCAGCTTAAATGACAGACAGACTTCAGTAAACGTCCTTTAAATGTTTTTAATTACGGCCAGGAGTCTCGAGCAACACTCAGAGAATCTCCCAAGTAAAACCAAGGCCGGTGGATCTCTCAGACAATTTCCATTGAGAATCCCACCGAAAACACGGAAACAACAGTTTTTATACAATAGGGGTATGGCATAATGACATTAATTTGATTGGTTATTCATTTACAGTCTTCTTCTGTTACTGGGTAGAGAAGAATTTGTTTTAACCATTACTTCATTTGGTCACAAGTTCTAACCTAGTCATCTGTCTAGTTTCATTTCCCATATTTGTTATTTATACACACAGTCATGGGTTTGACAAACACACACATTCACCTAAAATGCAGAATGTCTTAGAACATTGTTTCAGAGATTTAGCATGTTAAATAAGGTCAAATGTATAAAACATGGTTAGCTTAATATTCCGTTTAAATTTTCCACCACAGTATTCATCTGAAAGAAGAAAGTCATATACTGTACACTTATGGCTTGAGGGTGAGTAAATCATGGGGTAATTTTCATTTTTGGGTGAACTAACCCTTTTAAAGGGGGTCCTATTATGCTTTTGTATACTTTCTTTAGTGTAATGTTGCTGTTTGAGCATAAAAAATGTCTGCAAAGTTACAAAAAAACGTTCTCTCCAAAGGGAGTTATGTCTATATCAGTGCACACTGTTTCTGAACTCCTTGAAAAGCTTTGATTGTTGTCACATGTCTGTCCTGTCTTGCTAGCACATGGGTGTTTTGTTATGTTGTGCCATGTGCTGTTGTGATTGTTTGATCCCTCCCCCTTGTTATAGTGTTTGAGTTGTTCCACCTGTCCCCTCTTGATTTGTTCCCTTTTTAAGTCTCCTCTTGTTTGCTGTCTTTGTCGGATCTTTGTCTTTTGTCACCCCGGTTTCCCTGTGATGGTTGTCATGTTCTTAGTCAGTATTGGTTCTCCTAGTTCAGTGTTTTATGTTTCATTTATTGTGTTTTCCCCCTTGTGGGTGTTTGCTTTGTGTTTTGTTTTATTTTGTTAATAAATCATCCCTTCACTGCACTTGAGTCCTCCTCTCCACTTTTGTAAATTGTATCGTGACAGAAAGATCCGACCACTTGAGGACTCAGCAGCATGGAGGACGAGGAGTTTGACTGGGCGAATCTGGATGACAATTATATGGACGATGATTACTTGGATTGCCCGGATTATACCATCGCCACATTTGGGTCAACCCAATTTTCGTCCACCTATGGTGACAGAAGGACTCCGCCTAACCCTGGGTACAGCGGGGGTTTTTCGAGATTCTCTTCCCCAGCCACGGAGCAGGAGAGGAGAGATTTTCGGGGGACTCGCCTGAGCATTTTTCGAGGGACCCGGGGAGGTTGTAAGGGAGGACGAGAGGGTCGAGAAGTGGTTCAACACCACGCTCCATCCGGGGGCCCCTTTGATCCTGGGCCATTGAGGGACAGCTCAGGACCTACTTCTCGCCGTCACGGACGGAGGAGGAGGAAATGCCCGTCTGCCCACCGAGAGACTGATCACATTCCGTCTGTTCAATCTGGGACAGAGCCAGAGATCCCCTTTGGCGTGGCCGCCAAGGTTTTGACGGATTATCTGGAGCGTCTGGCTCGGATCTTGGAAAGGCCAGTCTCTGCTGTTCCGGTTCCAGAGGCAGAGCCAACGCCTGTTCCAGAGCCCACGCCTGTTCCAGAGGCGGAGCCCACGCCTGTTCCAGAGGCGGAGCCCACGCCTGTTCCAGAGGCGGAGCCCACGCCTGTTCCAGAGGCGGAGCCCACGCCTGTTCCAGAGGCGGAGCCCACGCCTGTTCCAGAGGCGGAGCCCACGCCTGTTCCAGAGGCGGAGCCCACGCCTGTTCCAGAGGCGGAGCCCACGCCTGTTCCAGAGGCGGAGCCCACGCCTGTTCCGGACCCTGTGTTTGTGTCTGTGTTTTTGTCTGTCCTTGTGTCTGCTTCTGTTCTGATGTCTGTTCCTGAGCCAGTGCTTGTTCCTGAGCCAGAGGCAGAGCCAGGGCCCGTCCCAGAGCTGGAGCTCATGTCGGTTCCGGACCCAGTGTCTGTGTTTATGTCTGTCCTTGTGACTGTTTCTGTTTTAGTGTCTGTTCCCGAGCCGGTGTCTGTTCCCGAGCCGGTGTCTGTTCCCGAGCCGGTGTCTGTTCCCGAGCCGGTGTCTGTTCCCGAGCCGGTGTCTGGTCCTGAGAGGGCTTCACCGCCCTGGCCGCCCGAGGGGTCTTCACCGCCCTGGCCGCCCGAGGGGTCTTCACCGCCCTGGCCGCCCGAGGGGTCTTCACCGCCCTGGCCGCCCGAGGGGTCTTCACCGCCCTGGCCGCCCGAGGGGTCTTCACCGCCCTGGCCGCCCGAGGGGTCTTCACCGCCCTGGCCGCCCGAGGGGTCTTCACCGCCCTGGCCGCCCGATGGACTCTGTGTGTTTCCCTCACCGCCCAGGCCGCCCGATGGACTCTGTGTTTTTCCCTCACCGCCCAATGAACTCTGTGTTTCTCCCTCACCGCCCTATGGACTTTCCGTTTCGCCCCGGTTGCCTGATGTCTCTGTCCCTCCCGTCCCGCCCTGGTCTGTCCCTCCCGTCCCGCCCTGGTTTGTCCCTTCCTGCCCCGCCCTAGCCTGATGGAGCATCTGGTAGCCGCTCCGTAGGGAGGGGGTTATGTCACATGTCTGTCCTGTCTTGCTAGCACATGGGTGTTTTGTTATGTTGTCCATGTGCTGTTGTGATTGTTTGATCCCTCCCCCTTGTTATAGTGTTTGAGTTGTTCCACCTGTCCCCTCTTGATTTGTTCCCTTTTTAAGTCTCCTCTTGTTTGCTGTCTTTGTCGGATCTTTGTCTTTTGTCACCCCGGTTTCCCTGTGATGGTTGTCATGTTCTTAGTCAGTATTGGTTCTCCTAGTTCAGTGTTTTATGTTTCATTTATTGTGTTTTCCCCCTTGTGGGTGTTTGCTTTGTGTTTTGTTTTTATTTTGTTAATAAATCATCCCTTCACTGCACTTGAGTCCTCCTCTCCACTTTTGTAAATTGTATCGGGACAATTGTAGTCTTGAGTTTTCTTCCGGGAGTGGGAATGTCACAATATCTCTCTTTTAAATAATTCACGCCCAAGGCATGCGGGAAAAATGGAGCGAGGCCTGGTTGAGTTGCGTTAGTAATGTGTAGTAAATGGTAAGAGGTGTGACATTTCCATAACACTCTGGAAGCGGTTGACCAATCACAACACTATGTCTATGAGCACACTGCACTTTTCAGAAGGAGGGGCTTCATACAGACAGGAACTAAACAGTAATGTTATTTTTAGTCCAGTGATCCTGTATCACTCTTCTCTTCATTTCATGTCACTAACATGCCAGTGGGCGGGGGCAAAGTTGCAATTATGAAGTAGGTGTTGATCTTCTTCTGAAGAATCGGTCTTTCACATATCTATAACAGGCACATTCCAGAACGAGTCGGTCTCTGGGCTTGGTTTTAATAAAATCGTTTTCAGTTCGGAAACGTACAGGATATTCTTATAGTATGGGGCTGTTTACACTTCATGCGTTTTCTGTGATCGGATAGCTATCCGATCATGAAAAGACCAGGTGTAAATGCCCTCCGAAACGCATTCGAGACGGATTTGAATCCGATCGCTCAAACCACATCAGGAGGTGGTCTGGGCCACATTCCAGACGAAACTGGACAAGTGTAAATGCATCTGGTTGTTGAAACCACATATGTAAATTTTACTCCTCCCAAAAATGCTAAAAAAATAAACGTGGGAGAGTGTGTTATATAGGCTTTATGTCATGTTATAGTCAGATATGACGACGCAACTGCAACACGCATTACTGCAGATGAGCAGCTGAGTGTCTATTCATCAAGCCAACGTGCAAACTATCGCAAATCAAAGTGAAAGTAAGTCGCAGAGTCAGACGCTTAACACACAATCATCTTCATTAAAAGTAAAGAAACGAAATGATCTTACCAGGGACGCTCTCTATTATTGCTGTCTTTGATTTTGAAATTAGCTGATGATCAATAAAATGCAGCTCATATCTGTTGCTTTCGGTGACGTGCATTAAATCTGCATATAGCGCGGGAGTTGAAGATCGGATTTATATCCGTTTTGCAAAAACACATTTATGTGACCAGGTGTAAATGGAATTGTTCGATAAATCGGATAGCTATCCGATCTGAGAAAACGCATGAAGTGGCCAGGTGTAAACAGCCCCTATGATGACCTCTTATATGTCAGAAGTTCAAGGAAAATTAGATTTCTCAATTCATTACCCCTTTAAGTCCTCATGGCATGCAAACAAGAAACTATGCTTCTTTAACCACAGGTCAAGAGCTTTAGTTTCAACCACGCAAATTTGCAATGCTGTTTGCGAATGTTTGCTGGAACCATGATTTCAGGAAACACGACTCCAACTATGCTGATAATGACGGAACTTGTGACCATAGTTGGCTAACGATGCTTTCGGGAAACGCACCCCAGAGTGTTGTGCTGCAACAATTTAAAATATGTGGAAAATAATGTTGTTGTTTTTTTTAATCAAGCATGAAAATCTGTTCTAGTAGACCCAGAATCAAGACTTTTGAAAAGGACATAATAGGTCCTCTTTAATTAGATCTCAGCTGCAAGATCTTTCCTCTATTAACTTGTTCTTGCTGGAAGTGTGGAGAATGCTATTGGGTGGTAGATCACAGCTCTGTCCCGTGGCGAAGCCCGAGTGCCATGTAAAGACTGGGAAGGCTATGCACCATCTCTTTGGACAGTTTGAAGGGTATGGATGTGATGTGTGCTATTGGCTGCTCTATAATAAGATTGCTGTGATCTGTGGGGAGGAGAATTTACTGGAGCACAACTCCCCCTAGGGCATCTTCATAGAAATCTGCTTTTCCACCAGCTTTTGGTGCATCTCAGCCAAGCTGCTTGATTCCTATTGTTAATGAGCCGCTCTTTCACTCTCTTTCCCCCCAGCCTGAGCCACCATGTGCCTAAAGGGACTAGAAAATCTCCAACTGCAGCTGATGGCAGAACATGAGAGATGAACACTCAGTCTTTCTCGCTCTGCAGGCATTAACATGGTCATTTCATCCAAGCCTTTTCCAGCTGATTGACCCGGTCCACAGGCTCCTTCCTTACGGTTTAGAAGTAGTTGCATGGATACCTTTGAGTGCTTCAAAGATTTCAAACTGCTTTAGTACTGCTAGAGAAATGCTCCTTTATGTGTTTCCCAAATGCTTTTGTACACAAATGAGCATGCGCACTAAAGGGATTGGTTGACATGTATATCTTGAACCAGTCAGTGATCAGACTATTTTCAGAAGGAATACTTAGATACTTACAAATTTCTGCTGTATAGCGGAAATCGCAAGATAATCGTATCCTTCAGCTCAATTCAGTTCAGTGTTGATTCAGTTATGTTCAATTACTGTATAAAGTTAATTCATTATGAAATGAGTTAAATTCAGCAATAAGCAGCTCTAGTGAAGACAATAGTGAGATTATTCAGCTCGAGTCAGTTAACTGGATCAGTTCAATTGCTGGATATTAAGTGTCCCTAACTAAGCAAGCCAAAAACGACAGTGTCAAATTCTATCAAGTGACAGAAATTGAGAAAAAAAACCTTGGGAGAAACCAGGCTCACTCGGGGGACCAGTCCTCCTCTGGGATAGATGAGTGAACACGATTTGAAATTGATTTGGATGCGTCACGCGAGCATTAGGTTGAATTCAGTGTTAATCTGATTCAATGTAAAGATTGCTTGATATTTGGAAGTAATAATAATAATAATAAATATTAATTCTTTATTCAGTGAACAATTAAAAAGTGCTATATAATAACATTTAGTATTACTTTATTTATTTATTAATACATTTAAGAATTATTAGTATTACATTTAGATATAATAAAATGTTTTAATAATAAATAATAGTTTATGTAAATAAAATTGTAAAATATTATGTTTTCGTATTATATGTGTTCATTTTAAATCATTGAATAATTTAAATAAAATAATATTTTGTATTTTTAATCCAATCTTGTGTAAAACACCTTGCTGTTCCAATCCAATAATAAAAATATCTTACATTTTTTAAATATTATTTTTTCATTCATGTGTCACTCAGCAAATGACAGATCAGCTGGAGTGCATTGCATTATGGGATATATATGCTTGTTGTAGAATGTTGTTTGGCAAATATTGAGGTATTCTGTGAATACAGTAGAGTTGTACTTTTTTTTAAAACTTTGTAATCACATATCATTATCTTAATCTTAACTTCAAGGCAGTAAATGCCAGATCTCCATGATTTCACTGTTTTCAAAGATGAATTTCCACGACACTGCGAGGCCATGCAGATGAGGATTTATCTGATCTTATCATTTCCTTTGAAGAAAAACCTGATCATCTGAAATGTGTCCCATATTAATGCTAATGCCTGCCGATTTCACCTGCTTCCATCAGAACCCATTTTAGCTGGCCTGCATTTTAACCCATTTAATACCAAGATAGACGCTTTTGCTGAATAAACAGCCAAAAAAGTCTCTTTGATGTTCTTAAAATATCACATGGTACGACGTCATCCAATATTAAGAGGAGAAAATGAAATGTTCCACAGGCATCGTTCAGATTATTAACAGTATTGTGATTTTAATTAATGTGAAGAGTGTTCTAATGAGACCAGGCTCTATATTTTTTAATTTAAATATATTTTGAAATGTTGTAACATTGAGAACCTGTTAAAGTAGTAATTTATGGTTTTTCTGAAGCTTTACAGAATGGTAACAAATTCTCTTTTTTCTTTTATTTGGCACTTGTTTAAAATATCGTACAACATTCTGTTTTTTTTAAGACAGTAGTTTGCTATATGTATGCCAATGTTCAATTCCCAGTTGTCTAGATTTCCTCTAGATTTGCCAAAAATATGCATACTGAAAACTGCAATGGTTAAACTTCTATTTCTAGTGTGACAAATGAACCAGAAGCTAAATGAACCATCTCCTTGACTATTATTTGATTAGTCTGCCAGAAGTGAAGACATTTACCCCAAACTGAATTAAACATGTGAAATAATTGTATTTAAAACATTCATTCTCTCTATTTTTATAAAGCAGATCACAGTATGCAGTGTGCCCAATTCTGATCATTGCCCAAAGCGATGATTTTTGATGATATGTCTCACATTATCAGGATTATTCAAGCATAAGGGTGTTGCATATGACTGAGGTGTAGAGTTGTTGCTTGTCATCTGGCTATGTGGGCATTTTTTCTGCATTCAGAAAGAATGCATGCTGGGAATTAATTAGCTTGGCCTTCATTTAGCTGCCTCCCTGTGTTAATGTAGAGAAGTTCAAACGCAAATGGTGTTAAAGTACAGTAGCAGCGCTGTGGGACGTCCACTCTCTGTGTTTTATCGCTTGATGAGCGGAAAATGTATCATGATGGGAAACGCTGGGAGGCTGTGATGGTTTGGAATGGAGGAAATTGGGGTTATAACACAGATTAGCACAGATTCAATTCGCCCACAAATCAGTATTGAGACAAAATGTGACCATGTTCGTTCATTTGGCCAGAGGAGAACTGGTCCCCAGACTGAGCTTGGTTTCTCCCCAAGGTTTTTTTTTCTCCATTTCCGTCACCTGATGGAGTTCGGGTTCCTTGCCACCTTGGCTTTGGCTTGCTTTTTTGGGGACACTTAATATTCAGTAATATTATGGATTTGACTGCACTGACACTATTGTATAAGAACTGAATGGAGCTGGATGATGACACCACTGTTTTCTGCAGAGCTGCTTTATAGCTGAATCGACATCGTTTCATAATTGATGAATTCTGCAACATCTACAATGTGAATCAACATTGAACTAAACGGAGCTGAATAATGACACTGACACGTCTGTCTGCTTTACAGCAGAATTTGTCTCACATTTGATTAAATGAATGCGTGTTATTTTCTTTTTTATTACCGTGAAGCTGTTTTAAATGGATAAATGTGACTTGACTTGACAAAATGCTTCAACCTCAATAAATTCAGAATCATGGTCGCCTTCATCTCCAGCAGTCGCTAATAGTCCTTTACCTCCCTTGTGTTATGGAGATGATTTCCTATTCAGTGTGAAAACTGGCCACTTGGCTGTTAAACCGTTGTCCAATTCCAGGAATTTATCTGAGGGTATAACAATGATTGTCTCCATGGAGCCTCTGGCCTCTAGCCTGAATCATCTTCTCTCTGCTCTGGATGAGAGCCGTGCCACCGCGCCCGTGTGTGTGTGTGTGTGTGAAGGCAGTGGATCAGTTGCATGATATCCCTTATGCCCCTCTCTAAAACCCCCAATCTACTGTACCTCTGCATCCTGCAGTAAAGCCAACTAAAGCTATTCCGTCCTATAACTTCTCCCTGGCATCGGGCCTTAACACTTCTCTCTCTTTGTCTCTCTCTCCACAGTATTGCTGAGTGTGCTTCAGGCGAATGGCCAGACGGAGATGAAGAGAGTGGTCGGAGACAATGCCACGCTGCCTTGCCACCATCAGCTGTGGCAAGCCGACATTACCCTGCTGGACATAGAATGGATGCTGCATAGATCCAGCTCACGGCAGACAGTGGTGAGCGTGTGTGTGTGTGTGTGTGTGTGTGTGTGTGTGTGTGTGTGTGTGTGTGTATGCGCCAGTGCGCTGCTGATGCTGGCCTTCGCCTGATCTGCAGTGCAGTGCTTTTTGCTGCGATTATGGGAAGGGTGGTCTTTCTGTAAACTGTATCATCAACTGGTGCTGCAATCAGCACTGTGAAAACTGCTCTTTTTTAATGTCACTGGTTTGCCTCATATCACCCCCAACAATTACTTTTATGACCTAATGATGTGGAATTGGCCCGAGGACAAGTTTTATATTTTAATCTGGCCACGGATCAAGCTGCTCCCTGAGGTCCTTCCCGAACCAATATATCTGACTAGAAGGTTCAAACCTTTTGCCGATTGAACTTCCTGCCAGAGACGAATCATTTCAGAGCTATTTTTCTAAATGGCATGTAGCCCTTTAATGAGAGAAATCTATATTTTAAGGGTGAGTTTTTTTGTTCTGCTTAGGTGACAATTTTAAGATCTGTCTCTTAAGCCCTATTCGGATGGGATTAACTTTATAAGGGTAGATGGAGTAATGTAATTTTACCACAGGACATCTGTAGTAATGGCCAATTCGCACGGGATAAGATATCTCAGTAAATCTAGCAGAAGTAGGAGGAGTAACTCGATTTACGTCCTGTCATCATGTGTGTATTACGTTGCTTCCTGATACCACGTGCGCAAACAACATATATTTATATATATAAAACAGTTATGTCCGGTCGAACGATGTATTCATTAACTTCAGATTGGATTGTGTTGGTAATAGGCACTTACCTAACGCTAAAAGATGTTTTCTGGCTCTAACAAGTGCTTTCAATCTTCTTTCTGATCTGAATGTGTGGAAAACACAGTGACAAGCCATAGACTTGTCTAGAACGCAACTGAATGCTTTGTTAAGTGTCTCCATACTTGGAAAAACTGTGGAAAACTACTTTTAAACAGGAAATGACTAAATATTTACGTACATATTTACAGTGGGTCTATTCGCACGGGATTAGCATTACCTGAGTTAACTTTTTCGAACCTTTTTACAGAAGGTAAAAGTCGCCGTAATCTTTTATTGTCGGTAATGATAACTGAGATGGCACTAAAATCAATGAGAAGCTCTGGTAATTATTACTTTACCCCACCTCTCCATGTTAAAGTAGTCCTGTCTGAATAGGGCTTTAGACACTTAAGCGCCACCAATAATTAGGGATGGGATATTTACAAGATACAAGCCATGTGCTCACACCAAACATGACTAGAACACAAGCACATGGGCAGTAAAACAAATTACAAGCCATGTGTTCACACAAAACATGTGTAAAACACAAGGTGCGTGCTACACAGTACAAGATGAAACATGACAAGAAAGCATGCGGTCAATGTAAAACAAACCGTTTGCTACACAAAACACAACACACGTGGACAGAAGAGCACACGGCTCGAGCACGTTTCGAAACTGCACGCTCACAGACAGACGAGACTATACAGTAGTGTCAGGGCTCTGTCACAAAACCAAGAAAAAACTAGACTGAAGTGACAGAACCCTGACAATTTTAGCTTTTTCACTACTGTTCAAAAGTGAATGGCCTGTAAGATATTTTTATGTACGCCTGTATGTGTTTCTTTCTTCTGTTGAACACAAAAGATGATATTTTGAAGAATGTTGGTAATCAAACAGTTGATTAATTAAAAAATACTATGGCTACCATCAACTGTTTGATTACCAACATTCTTTAAAATATCTTCTTTTTGTTCAGTGGAAGAAAGAAACTCCGACTAGTTTGGAAGATAGTTTGTGATGCATTAGTTCAGTCTGCAATGCCACATGATGGCAACATTTGGCGCTCAAGAAACAATGTAAAAAAAAACAGCTAAATTATCAGTGTTTTTATTAAGATTAACTTTTTGTAAATGTTAAATAAAAGGAAACTTTTATAAGTGAAAAGGGCAGTTTTTGGTTTAGCTTTAGCACTGCTTTACCAAAATGAAGTTGAGTATCAGGGACACCGAAAGACAAATATAACCATGCGAAGAAAGGCCTGATTCGCAGTGACATCAGTTTAGCAGACTCGTACTGCAGGCGTGTGACTCAACCCTCACTGGATTTTTCCCGGAGCTCATAGAATTTCAAAAGCTTAATCAAAGCAGTATTTATAAATGTTCTGTATGTTTCCTCTTTCACCAGTTGATCACCTACTTTGGGGGTCGGATCTACGACCCCAATGAGAGTGAAGCTGGACGGCTGTCCCTGTCGGGCGACTATCTGAAGGGTGATGCTTCACTCATGATCAGTGACCTCTCGCTCACTGACTCCGGAGAGTACATCTGCAAGGTCAAGAACGGCGGGAAGTACTACTGGAACACAGTCAAACTCATCGTGCTCCGTGAGTCTTTGGCCCTGCAGCTTGGCTTTAATTAACTCCTCTTCTCGGCCTGGAGAACGAAAAAGACATGACAGATGCTTATGTCACAGAGTAAAGGGTACAAAAATAGCACCAAGATGTTGTCTCTGGGCGTAGTGTGCCAGTTGTGCCCCGATCTTGGCGTGAAATGACATTCAGCGACTGTGTGACAATAAAAACGACACATTATGGATGATAGCATGGAGAGAAAAATCATCACATGTATACATCTACATCATTTATACGACACTCTATAGTTGAACTTCCAAAACACATAAATCAGGCTAAGTTACTCATTCAACAAGGACGTGTTGAATAAACACTTCTTCTTGCATAGAAACATTACGCGTCTGCTTTCCCCCATTTTTTCTTTCTATATTCCCTCATTCCATCTTAACCGCTTCGACAGCTGTATAAAAACATTTAAGAGCGCCACAAATGTACGCATGCATTTGTACAAATGATCCGTAGCTTTGAAACGACAGGCTCGATTCCGAGGGGCAAACATTAGCATTTGTCTTGTTCAACACAAAGATAATGGCTTGGCAAAGGACGAGGCTGCAGCTTCCTCTTTGCGCAGTAAGTGATCCTGACAGAGTCGGGAGATGGAGGGGACCTGCATCCCACTCAGCGGCTGTAATTGCATCCCCCCCTGCGAGTGCCGGGACAGAATTGTCCTGGCTCAGCAGATAGAGGCGGCAGGAGCAGATGCTGATGGCCGGGGTGGGCAGGAGCGGGGGGTCGAGGACCGAATGGTGAACGGGTTGTTTTACAGATTCATGTTATAGAGCTCGCTGGCATCACACTGGGTTTTAAAAGGTTTCATGATGTGAGGAAAAACAAATCTAAATGGGGAATGATGCAAAAAGGGTAAAAGTGCATGTGTGCGTACAAATCTGGTTTTACTTACATACTCTAAACTACTCGTCCCAAAATTAGTTTGACTGTTTCTTAGTCTTTAAACTCAAGTGTTATTTTGCACAAGATTTATATTATGATGAAAAAATGCATTTAAAAAGCAAATAATCAAATGAGTTTATCCAGATGGAATATCTTTTATTTGTAAATTATTGAATTCACTCGATTATCAAAAGATATGCACTACTACCTGGTTATTTATTATATAAGCCAATTCTTTGTTGAATTTCCAGCTAAAACACCTATATTGTGATATTAAATTCAGGGGATTTTCAAAAAATATGCATCTCTTTGTGGTTATTTAATATATAGGCAATTATTTGTTAAATTCCCTGCTAGCTAAAATACCTGTATGTGATATAACATTCATTGGATTGTCCAAAACTATGTAGTTATGTTATATATAAGCAAATTCTTTGCTAAAACACATACATTACAATATAAGAAAATTCATACTATGCTGTAATGTCATCTCTGGCCTGTTTTTTCACCTCTGGCTTGTTTAGTTGAAGACACTTAATTATATTCAACAATATTATTGATCTGACTTACTGATGCTGTTGTACAATAACTGAATGGAGCTGGGCGATGTCATCATTTTTTGCAGAACTGCTTTATAGATGAAATTAACTAATTTAATAACCGATGATCTGAACAACAGCCGAAATGCATAATTTTTCCTTTATCACTGTAAAGCTGCTTTGAAACAATCTGTATTGTATAAAGCACTATATAAATAAAGGTGACTTGACCTAATGTTTACTTTACCATGTGTGTTTTACCATGTCTGTTTTGCAACTTGCAGTGAAGCCATCCAAACCACGCTGTTGGATGGAGGGTCGTCTGCTGGAAGGAAGTGATGTCAGACTGAGCTGCAAGTCCACAGATGGTTCTGACCCAATCAGTTACAAATGGGAGAGAGTCTTGGACAAGGGAAAATATGTTGGCAAGCTCCCACCTCTGGCCCTCATAGGTGAGCTCTTAGAAAAGTAATAGCGTTTTATCATATACATCTTTAAAGCTGAAGTATGTCGTTTTTGGAACTAGTGGCATCTAGCAGAATTACAAAAATACAGCATATTCTGCAAACGGCCTTTTCCCAACTCAAATATTACAAATACAGCTCATACTTGTTGGCACGAAGGCATGTCTCAACAGGTAAAAGTAGGATACTTTCAATAAAAGGTCCAACATATTAGTAATACTTTGAGCTGTGTTGCCCTGTGTCATGAGTAAGCAATTTAGTAACACTCTGTCTAGAGTGAACGCGAGCATCTCCCTTAATAAACCGATCTAATTTATCTGCACTTGATGCATTTTTTGACATGACTCTCCACAGCTGTTTGAGGCTGTCTACACTGGACACATCAAAGTAAACAATATAAACTTGAACATTTCTCTTTCTGAATGGGTGCATGATGATGATTTATTGTATCGCAATTCCCTGTTCGTATTCAGGACCTGTTTAATCTTTGAAGACTCCTGTACCCGAAGCTTAGTCTTTTCCCTGTAATGCATCAGTCATGGTCCCACAGCGCCTAAACACCCTCTGGCTCCGCCTGCTACACTAGTCACGCCCCAAACTCACGCTATAGGTTGAGCTGGAAAGAGGTTGGCAGATCTGTGCGGACCGCTCTCAAATTTTATATGTTGCCTGGGGGGCTCAATGTTTAAACTTGTAGGTGAGATAAACCGATGAATGGCATACTAATAGTAGTCAATGAACAATAAACTGACTTAAAGGAATGTATTAAAAAATGATCCTTTAAGCAGGAGGAAATTTTAATAGTAATAATTATTACTGATAGTTCTCTGTGCCACATTTAGATGTGATGTAGATGAAAGTGATCTCTCTGTAACCTGTTGCTCAGGTTTTTAACCGCTAAACTGACTCGCTCTGCTTCCGCAATACTGCTTTTCCCGAGAAGAAAGAAAATGCAGCGTTAAGTTTATATTCCATGCGTGGGGAGTAAATCATGTGGACATCTTCTCTCTGGAGGAGCAGAAAATAGATGAAGACACTACAAGGCCAATTTAACACCGCAAGCATTCTCAAATTAAATTTACATCAATTCCATCAGCATTTTTCACCCCACATGCTTCACTACCTCCTCAATTAGCCCCTCTTATGAGATCGGATAAGAGAGGTGACGTATGTGCAATGCAATGCACTCTGTACCCTTCACCAGCCTTTGTGGAGAATTTCACGGTGGCCAAGAGAGCTCAACAATCTGCAACTGAAGAAAACACAAAAACACCCGCAAATTAAGATAACATCTTCATCAGCTTCATAACACATGTGTGTTCCAAATACTCACAACACAACCAAATACACAAACATGCTGCAAATAGCACAGACCACAAAGGAAATGTTTCCAGGGGACCCCAATAAGTGACGAACCCGGCTGGGGTGTGCTATTTGTATTTCTATTTTGTAGTATTTCTATTTGCATATTTTCTTCAGTTGCAGCACGTTGAGCTTTTTCGGCCACCGTCAAATTTTTCAGAGCATGATCTGTTCATTCAGCTGAACACTAGTTATTGTTTCATGTCAGAAGTCAGGTTTCGATGAAATCAATTCATACTTGAAGCTTGAAGTGTGTCCTTATCTGGCCCAGTGTGATAAAGTGACAAGCCATGTCAACCTTTCTCATTGTGACAACTAACCCATGCTACACCCACACCATACAAGTAGCTGGAGCAACTTTTCTCTATTTACTGATATGAACACTTATAACAGGCTTACAATAGTGAATCAGGGTAAGACAAAAACATGTTTTGGAAGAAGGATTGATTTAGTTGGGGGCGTATCAGTGAGAAACATGGCGGAATACCACAATAGGTATTAGCTGTGATAGTGTCAGGCTTTTCTATTTACAGTGCAGTAAACTAATTGCCTGCACAGAATATGATAGCATTATAAAATAACAATGTGTAACGATAAAGTTTGCAGTGGCTTCATAAATTAACTAAAAACATAAAGAAAGCAAAGCACACCTAATTTGCTCTTAATTTTCTAGAACCAGAGTTTAAGAACCTTGCTGTATTTTTGTGTAATTAATTAAGAGAAAGTACACCGCCATCTTACTCCGACGAAAGTGACTTGAACGCAAATGCCGTCGTAAACACGACTTCCCACCTCGTAAGTACGAACTTCCTAGTAGGACTTGAACGAACGCACCTTAGGTGCGGTCCATTTGACAGGGTCCCTACGCAGTGTTCACTGCTCCCTACTCCCTGAACACAGTACATCAGTTGAAGTGGACTTCACTGACAATAATCGCTCATTTGGAATGCCCTGCATCTCATCAAAGAAAGGCAACAACAGGGTCGCGCAGATTATGATATAACTGAATTAAATATTGTAATTTACTTTCCTTTCTAATTTAAAATCATATAATAGGCCTATAGATACATTCATCACCCCAACCGTTCATAAAAACTCTAGTTTGTATAATAATAACAACAATATTTATGAATACTCAATGCATACGTAAACTCAGAGCCGTTAGAAATTTAAATTTAAAATCTCTTCCAACGGCTCTGCTCTATGGTTAGTTCAGACTGGTGACGCGGTGCGCAATGACAGTTGGGTGATTTTCGCTCTCCACTTCCTGTGAAGTGATGTATCGATGTTCCCTTATTCCCTACGCCGTTTGCAGTGCCCTTCGAACTGAAGATGTTCGTTCCCTTCGGATTGGAATCTCACTTAAGATGGCGAAATACCCTGTGAAGTCCACTTCACAGTCCACTTACGGTCGAATGGAACGCACCTCATAACATTGGAAACAAACAAGGGAGCAAATGGAAACAAAGGAAACAGGAACTAATCACAGGAAGTAAAAGCAGGAACAATAAGAACAACATTACACTTCAAAATAAAAGTCCTTAAACACAAGACAGGGGAACATGAGACAGGAATTGTAGTAAACACCAAATCAGCATATTAGAATGATTTCTGAAGGATCATGAACATGAAGATCGGAGTGATGACGCTGAAAATTGACAGGAATAAATTCGTTTTTAAAATATATTAAATAGAAAACAGCTTTGGTGAGCATAAGAGACTTGGAAGGAAATCTGCCTGACCCCAAACTTTTGAACGTTGGTGAAAGTGAACATAATTTTTCCAAAATTACATTTTTATATGGGTGGGGTTAACCAGCAGCCAACAAAATGAATGGGAGATTATTATGGAAGAAATAGGATTTATTGTTTGTCATGTGTCTGGTTGGATGCAGTGCAATTCTGTCTAAACTATTAACATATCAAAGTAACTTTGTGTTTTTTTGTCTTAAGATCTGAAGAACCCTGAGATTGTTACGCTGAAAAATCTGACGAAGGAAAGTGCAGGTGTCTATAAATGCACCGCCAGCAATGATGTCGGAGAAGAAAACTGCACTTTAGAGGTCAAAGTTCACTGTAAGTATCTGTTTGTATGGGTAAGTTCAAAATGGCATATTAGCATACATATTACTGCATACTGTGCCAACTACCTACTGTTTTCTAAACATACAGATTTCTAATGCATTGACAAATACTTCAAACAGTAATATGCTACACGGTTGACACATTACCTCATTGTGCTTCATGTTTAATTTAGCAAGTGACATCCAGTTATCCAGTAATTACCTTAAATAAATAAAAAATGCCTTTTCAAAAAATGCTTTGTTTGTCAAACTGAAAATGGAAAGTCAAATAGAGTTCATTGCTTTGCATTGTGGGTTACAATAGGCAGTCTGAGTATTGCATTCAGAAAATTAGCATACTACAGTATACATGCTGCATGACACAATGTAGTATGAGTTGTGTTTTGTAGTGATTCTGAACTTTACTAGTGTGTTTCTGTTTGTTTGATACAGACACAGATGAACAGATTTATGCAAGCTATACATTCCTATTCTTAGCTTTTTTTGTTTTGTTTTCCGTTGCTGTTTTATGCTTGCTTCCAACACGTAATTGAATTACTGTCAGCACAAGTCATTGCTGTATAGCAACCCACAGTATTTTTGCGAAGATGGCGGCGATATCCTGACCAATTCTGCTATGCAGTGCGATCTTTCAGCACTATTTAACATCCAAATAAAGAATTCATCCTTTTTTTAACACAGTGTTCATTGATTTAATCCCTTCCTCCAAACCTTTCACAAACTGCACTGCTGCATAATTAAATATCAGATGATGGAATTAGAAAAAAATAATTAATTATGAGGCAGAAAGAAAAAAATAATTCATGCAAAAAATGGCATATTATTAAAGGAAGGAGGTTAGGTTTGCTGTGCTGTTTGCTGGAGTATTCTCAGGGTGAGTTACACTCCTTCAGGTATCTGCAATGCAGAGGGGGCTGCTTGTTACAGGCTGTTTGTTAGTGGATTCTGAGCATGAAATCTTTATTTTATGTGTCTTTTTAAAAGAAGCACGATTCTGGATAAATTGATAATCACAATTTCTTTTTCTTTTAAAAGAGAGATCACGATTCTCCCACTAAACAAAAATAACATGCAATTAATAAAAGGTTCTAAAAATAGTGAATTGCTGCAGTCTATTTAAAAATGTTTCATTGATTTCATCGATTCAATGACTCACTCTTAAATACTTTACTTGATTCATTACTGGATGAATCAGCGTTTTTGAACGAATATCAGTTTTCAACGAAACAGTAATTTCTTGCCTCCTACTGGCGTTATGGTGTAATTGATACAATCTTTATTTGAAACGTCAAATTACTTTCAAAAGGTGATTTACTCTATTTTGATCGCTACCACAGAAACTAGACATCGACTAGAACCCACGACCTTCTCTAACCATTAGGCAACGACTGCCCATGTCCAAACTATAAACTTTTGTCTCATTACTGTAATAATTTGAATGTTTGTAAGATAGAAATAATGATACTGTGTGGTTGAAAAGATTAAAGCTGTTTCATACCTATACATGACAACTGCTGACTCTGGGTCAGCGGCAGCGCCAACGCAGATCTGAATGTTCGCTGTGATCGTACTTGTCAAAGGTTTAATAGACAGAGCGGAATCGCTGTCCTTTAGGAATGAGATCGCATGGTTGTTTGAATTGAGATGGCGGTTAATCGTGCTGCTCTAATGTAGAGCGTTTTCCATAGTGCAGTAGTGGACAGTGAGTGTGTATGCTCTATATGTGTGATTTGTGAATAGAATAGAATGTTGTGGGTGGTTGCTAGGATGTTACTATGCCATTGCAAAGGTACAGGACCTGCTACTGCCAATACATACATGACACACTGCTGTGAGCAAGTAAGACATGCTGCTGCTGCACAATACATGAATTACCTGTAGCAGATCTATACAGGTGGAGCTGGGGAAGGTGGAGGGTTTCTGATGTGCGCTGCAAACTGCTATAGCAAATGCTAACCAAGTATTTGAAGGATGAGCAGCAACCTCATTGGCTACTGATACAGCAGCAACCAATCAGCTGTTCTTTATAGAGAACGATGTGATTGCAAGAAGATTAAAGGGATAGTTCACCCCAAAATGAAAATTCTGTCAGTAATTACTCACCCTCATGTTGTTCCAACCCCGTAAGACTTTCGTTCATCTTCGGAACACAAATTAAGATATTTTTGATTAAATCTGAGACTGGATCAATCCTCCATAGGCTTCTAAGGGATTGAAACCTGACAGCCCCGATAAGTTATTAAAGAAAATCGTTAAAATAGTCTAAGTGACTATTGTTGCTCAATCATAAGTTTATCAAGCGACGAGAATACTTTTTGAGCGCAAAAAAACAAACAAAAATATCGACTTTATTCAAGTATTAATTTCCTTCTCTGTGGCCCTCGAGATTTCACGTAGTGTAATAGCGTAGTGCTTCTGGTTGAACTTCACACGTAGCCTCACTATTGGCCGACGCTGGTCATGTGTGTGATGCGTGTGACGTTCAACCAGAAGCTCTACGCAATTATACTACGTGAAATCTCGAGGCCGACGGAGGTGGAAATTAATACTTGAATAAAGTCGTTATTTTTTTTTTTTTTTGCGCTCAAAAAGTATTCTTGTCGCATGGTAAACTTAAGATTGAGCCACTGTAGTCACTTGGACTATTTTAAGGACCTATTAGTCTGCGCCATCTGGAGTTTCATACTAGCCTGGGTTTCCCCATACTGCCTTACCGCAGCGCGATTCAATTCACGCTGAAAGGCAGTCTGGATACCATGGCCAGATTTTTCACCTCATTTAGGGAACCAATCACAGAACGGGGAGGGAGCAGCTAGACGATGACGACATCTATGCGACACACGGAAACAGTTTGTTTATATCGATTTAAAATGGCTGAAGACGCGAAGCTACTCTTTGATAAAAAACTTAACGTCATTGTTTACAAAAAATATCTTTCCCATCGTCTTCTTCCTTGTCTAATTTCTGTCACTCTACATACGTCATCTGGTATAATCGAAACGATTGGCTATGAGCTACGTACAGGCATATTTGATAGACATTCTTAGCACCCAATAAACTGCGACGGGCATTCTGAAACCACGCCTCAAATACGAGAAATTGCGCATGTGGTTCCCAGACCCAATTCTCAACGAGATTGGGTCTGGCGTTAGCCAGGCTAGTTTCATACCAGAACTTTGTATAAATCAATGTACCTTGACTTGACAATAATAACAGTGAAGCTAACCTTAGCATACACCATAACTTATTATAAAATGGAATCAGTTGTGAAGTGTCCGCTCTTTTGCAGATGTCCGTGGAATGGGTGTGGTGGCTGGTGCCGTGGTGGGCGTTTCCTTCGGGGTTCTACTCATCATCCTCATCGTCTGGCTTGTTTTCCGCAAGAAAGAGAAAAAGAAATATGAGGAAGAGGAAGCGCCCAATGAAATAAGGTAAAATAATAAAAAAATAGCACATTGGACATAATTGCAAATTTCAGCCTGACACTATTTATAATGTCTAGCAGCTCTATTTCTCTTTGTTGACTTGCATTCATGTCTTGGCTAATTTGCGGGTGTCAGGATGAATTATGCAGGTTTGGAGGATGAGTGAACATTAACAATGCAAATGACAGCAAGATACACACATACACTGCTCTCGCTGAGGTTAAAGAGATACATATGGTTCCAGTGTAGCAGAAGTCACTTTCCTAGACTTGTTAGCCAGTGGCCTGAAGGGTTTAAAGGTATTTGAGTGTCTTTATGCTTTAGTGAATTTATCAAAACATTTTATAAAATGTAAAGTGCATTTAGGCCCAAAACATTCTCTATGCATGTTTACGAATGCAAATGCTTCTAGCTATGCAAACTCTGTTTACATTAGAGTCAAAAATGCATTTAGGCTTGAAATTAACTCCATGTGAGTTGTTGAAATAAAATCTTCTAGCTAGTTTCCCATATGGCAAAAATATATTTTCAGAAAAAAAATAAGAGTAGCGAAAAATAGATTGTTAATACTGATTTTCAAAAAACATTTACATAAATATATTTTCGTAAACGGAATAGTTCACCCAAAATCAATCAAGTCACAAAATCACAAGTGTGCATTGCATTCTTAGCATTCCCGCAAGGGCCTTTATTACAGGAATTTAGTCGTTTCATGTCAGCTACTGTCCTGGAGGACCGACAGTTTGAAAAAAATATTTCTGAGGGAGTTGACATGTTTATAGCTACCCGTCTGAATAATAACACTTCCAATTTGGCACAGACATTTGCAGGCCTTTGCACGCTAAGTATACACAACAAGATGAAGCATCTCAGTCCCTTACGAAACAAAAATATATAGGAATATACTGCAAAATATAATGCGATAAATTACATAATACATTTCCATATATGGGAAACTAGTGCTTATATTTTTAAATATACTGCAATATATGCATTGACCATGTATGGCTACATATAATACATATAAAATATTTATAAATGAAGACAAAAATAGCATTACATGTAATATTCACAACATTTTATCCTTTATTGTGTACATATATTGCTCATACATGTTCCCATATAAATGTGAATGTATGTTCACACACGCATACTGTATATACACACACACACACACGGAATGAGTTACAACAGATTTCTAGTTCCCAGCATGCTTTGACTGTTAAAGGTGTTATTCATTATTATAAAAATGTTCAAATTAAGTGTTATTTAATGTGTTTTACTCAATATTAATATAGGAGGGAGGTCGTTATTGTTTCACGCTCTATTATTTTGGAATTTAAAATGATTTCTGGTATGTCTGAGCGTTTGGGGTCACCATTTTGCTAAGGAGTAGAGCCTGTGGATCGGTTGACGATTGGCCGAAGACCATTAAGACTACAATTACGATATTTTAAAAGTAATGGCTATGCACTTTAGTACAATGATAGTCTCTTGCCTAAATACTTGCATGCAGGTGTGCTTGTGCTTTTGTTAACTTCTGTTAGCTTGGAAATATGAAACATTTATAATGCAAATAATTTAAAAAAATATTACATTATATATTTCTCTATGTGTTACTGTTGCATGAGTAAATATATCTGCAAAATATTACATATACATCTATTTAATGAAGTGTATTACTGACTTTAAAATTACATACATTATGATATATTAGTAAATATATTATCACATATTTTTCAATTTATGAAAAGCGGCAATTCCTTATGTATTATTCAATATATCGTAATATATTAACACAATATATTTTGCTGTATATTTTCAAATATACTGTTAATATTACTGTTGTCCTAATAAAAGGCCTTAAAGAGTATTAAAATGTCTTGAATTCAGATTCGATGGGTCTAAACAGTCAAAACGGACTAAACGGACAGTGAAGCATTGAATTGAGAGAATTATTCTGATTTTATTACATAAAAAGCAATTGATAATGATCATGTATTTCTGGTAGTGCTTTTGAGACTCGCGCTGCCTGTCTCTGTGAGACATTTTATAGTGAGAAATCAAAACAAATGAGCATAACAGCACAAAAAAAAAACTCACAGAAGAAACTTTTTGAGTTATTTATTTATAACATATGATATAGTTAAGTACAATAACATGACATGACCTATTTTGCTGAATATTCTCACGATTGCAAATGTTACATTTGATTTTAATTCAATAAACAAGTAGTTAATATAAAATTACTTCAATTACTTAGGTTAAACATTAAATATTACATATACGTATGTAATATAATGTGTATTTCCATCAGAGGTTTGGTCTTAAATTTCATTCAAAGTGGCATTAAAAAGGTCTTAATGAGTCTTAACTTGTTTATATCTGTAGACACCCTGATTTAATATATTGATCATTCACATATAGGGAAATATATTTTCTTTTCATAAGGGGTGTCTCTCTCTTTATGTTTTAGGGAAGATGCGGAAGCTCCCAAAGCCAAACTGGTGAAGCCAAACTCTCTCTCCTCCTCTCGCTCTGGTAGTTCTCGCTCCGGAGCCTCGTCCACTCAGTCTATGGTGCACAACAGCGCCCCCGTGGGCCCAGGCCTCGACTGCCCGTGGTGGCTGCCCTTAAAGAAAGCGGGCAGCCCGAAAACTTCCCTTCAGTACCCCCGCCGTACAACCACGTGGTCCCCAAACCCCCGGAGCCCAGCAGCAGCCCCAAACCCAGCTCGACAAAGCTCAGCCCAGGGAACCTGACGAGGATGGGCGCCACACCGGTCATGATCCCCGCGCAAACCAAGGCATTCCAGACTGTGTAGGAATACAAAACACACATAAACACACACACACAAACAGATAATACACACACTGCAACAAGTATCAACTCCCACATCTGGTATCAGGAACATTCCCAAAGGATTTTCCCATTCCCTGCGGAAAACCCAGGTGGTCAGGCCTTTTGATTCAACATTGCTTTTGTTGTTTTTATGTGCACACTGAAATGTGAGGAGACCCCTCGTGGAGTGTATGTATTTTAAAGGGTTTAAAGATGTGAGGACTGTGCCTTGTGTTGTTATGGTGGTTTGAGCAAACAAAAGAGGCAGATATGAGCAGAGATTCAGCTCTGCCTTTACCCAGACAGACAGCCTGTCCACCTGACCACACACTTCCTGTCCTCGCTGGGTTTGAACTGACAGCTACAGAACTGGAGGAGGAATTCACATAAGCGGACTCTTTCCGGCACCTGCTCGTCCGCCCCTACGAGGATTCACATCTGCCACTCATTTCCTCAGCCAATCAGCATTTGCCAGGCAGCCCAGCTGGTATCACACCCCAACAGCCAATGGCAGGTCACCTGCTGGGCGCAGACGCTATGATTGGCCCAGAACGAGGATATACACAATATATCATAAACAATGACAGTAAATTGGTTCGTTCCTCACTAGAGCTATACGTATTCCATATGAATAGAAGTATTCCGTATTTAATAGGTATTTATAGGAATTCCATATATATTCCAGTTAAAGTATCAAACGGCATTCGTAACGTGTGTGTGTGCACAATCCCTTTAAATCATTTACTCACATTCTTCAGGATAATGAATACAGTATCTTCAGTAATGAGGTTGATTGTCTCAATGGGGAAATGGCTTGGCTCGGCTTTGGCTCCTGGTATTTGCAATTGAAATCAGATGTCTGGTTGGCGCATCCCATTGGATGCAAGTATGATGAGGTTGGGTCAGGCTTATTCAGTGCTGGTTTATTTAGGTCTGAAGTGTGTAACCAATTACGATGAAACCGAACGAGCAGGCCCAAACACAATCTGCCTGCGTGGAAAGCACTAGTTCTACACAGATTTCGAACGGCTGGTCAAAGCTCTACATTAGCGGTTCTCAACCTTTTTGACTCGAATGTCCGCCATTATCCAACAAAATTTTATGAAATTATGACAAAGCTGCTTGTTTTGAAATGTTTTATTAACATAAACTGCATTTTGACATTTGAAATTTGCATTACAATCCATTTTGGGATTCAAGAAGATCCAGGATTCTTCAAAAAAATATGATCTCCAATAAACACAATAGTTAGAGGGAAAAAGTTACATTTCAGTTTACATGTGTGTGTGCGTGCGTTTAGGATTATAATTAAAGTTATATTTCGTTTTTAAATCATCCTGTGCATCTTTTGGAAGTTTGCTGAGGCCACTGCTCTACATTACCCTTAATATTTGTATATATTTTTTTATTTAATATTATGCCATTGCTTTCATCTACCAATAAGAATGTAGTGCTTTCTGCTCAGTTTAAGACATTTGATAATGTTTAAATAGTTTTTTTTTTTTAATGTGGGGGGAAAAGTCTGCAGATTCAATCTGGGCCTGCACGAATGAGCTTTGAATGTGTTGTATAGCTGACTATTTTGTGCTTTTTTTCCTTTTTTCAACCATTTATTTTTAAGATTAATTAGATTTTTTGCTATTTTAGCAAGACACAGCATTGTAACTGCAGTAGGTTAGAAGCTTTAAATTCTTGAGTGCAGATTTAGATATATTAATCATATTTGTATCCTAGTTGTGTTCTGGTTACTCTAATGCCATTGAAAATATATGTTCTCAGTTGTTTTTCCCTTCTTATATTACAATGTTTGATCATTTCTAGTGCTCAGAGAGGCATTCATACCCAGAATCAGCTGCAAAAATGCTTTTTGAGCCACTATTAGTAAACAGCAGGAGGCCATAACATTAATTCCTCCCCTCTTGTTTTTTTACGTCTTCAGAAATGAATTAGACGGACAAACAAGAAAATATTCAAAGTGACAGGTCACCCTTAAGGAGCACAATGTCTTGGATAACCGGATAACCAGGGAATAACCGTCTCTGCATTGAACAAGACTTAGATTTCAATGCTCTGAGAGGTAAAGGAACCAAAGGCTGACCTTATTTATCTAAATCCAATCCTTCACAACTCTTAAGGCCAATGCAAAAGAACTCGGAACTCCGAATGTGCACATTGATTTAGCTTCAACCAACTACCCGGTCGATTCCTTGGCTTTAAAGTCTCTTTCCACGCACGGGGAACGTGAGGAAATACAGTAATATTAGTCAAAGTACTTCCTCGTAAGTAACCCGCTGTTCCTGTACGGCTGAGTCTGCTGTTGATGTGCTGAGACGCATGGTTCAGTTGAGTTTGTGTTCGGTCCGTCACGGCTGAACAGTTTGAATGCTGAGCTCTAATGTTAAACACCCTGCATACAATTGCTTGAGAGAATGTGCATCTAAACACTATTGGCAATGGACCTGCATGACAACGATAGCTAGAGAAAGGCAAGTATTTTGGCTCAGTGCTAATATCAGTACATTATATACCAAGAATCACATTATAAAAAAGGATTTTGGTTAAAATGTTACTATGTAAATACTTTTTGTATTTATACGTCAACTTTCATTATACCCAATAAACATGGAATGAACTCAGTCTTGTCGATGACTTTGCACTTCTACAGCCGTATTCTCTGTACAGTAGTTTTGTTTGGTCAGTCTGGTGTTTTGACTGCATGAGTAAGGAAACCATGAGCCATTTCCCTCTGTCGTTCAGAATTATTATCATTTTTAAAAATGACTGGATATTGATTGATCGGACAAATATCCTTGTACATATTTCCTTTCATTTCAAATGTATATTTGTACAGTATCTTAATGATTTTCCTTTGGTTTGTAATAAAGCATTAAATGGCAAGCCAATGAAAACAGTGTCGTTTTCTGTCTCAGGAGATTTCCTCTCTCAAACGCCTGTTGTCTTTGTGGATTAAAATTAAACTCAAAGCAAATCTAAAGCCACACAGGGCCTAAATTGAACTTTTTTTCCACACCTGCCAATGGCCGGTGACGAATTAAAGGAGTAGTTCACTTTCAAATGAAAATGTGCCCATGATTTAACTTACTCACCCTCAAGCCATCCTAGCTGTATATGACAGACGAATACAATCGGAGTTCTAGTAAAAATATCATGATTCTTCCAATTTTTATAATGGCAGTGGATTGCAATCAACAGATTTAAGCTCAAAAACGTGCATCCATTCATCGTAAATGAACTCCATATGGCTCCAGGGGGTTAATAAAGGCCTTCTGAAGCAAAATAATGAGTTTGTGTAAGAACAATACTAATATTTAAAACTTTATAAAGTAAAATAACTAGCTTCCAGCCGAACGAACATATTGATTCCAAAGCGCATACTGATTATGCGCGTAATGCGACGTACTGCTGATATTTACGCTACGCCATAATGCACTATGCTACTTCTGACGTCATAAATTTCGTAAGTTGCTCATTATGCGAAAGTAGACTGCGTATGGCCGTTTGGCCGTAAGATAAAATTATACTTTGTAACGTGTTAAATATTAATATTTTTCTTACACAAACTCATCGTTTTGCTTCAGAAGGCCTTTATTAACCGACAGGATTAATAAATAAACAGGATTTGGAGTTTGTTTATGGATTTGTTTTATGGATGCACGTTTTAGAGCTTCAAACTGTTGGTTTCGAACCACTCCATTATATTTTTTAATTTAACTGCGATTGTATTCGTCTGAGAGAAGAAAGTCATATACACCTAGGATGGCTTGAGGGTGAGTAAATCATGGGCTTATTCTCATTTTAAAGTGAACTAATCCTTTAAGAATTTTTCCGGCCATAAATATTTTTTTACCAGCCATGAAATTATTTTTTGCAAAAACAGACAGTTATGATATACCAAAATGTTAGATACCAGTGAAAATTCACATTTTTAGATACAGATATGTAATAAATTAATCAAATGTAAAATAACACTGCATAGTCTTCACTGTATAAATTAAGCAGAGATTAATCCAGTTACAAAAGTTATTCAGTCAAGAGCAATGCGTGATTTTGTTGTTTGATTAACATTAAAAACACAGATGGCAGCAGGATTATTAGGATGATGTCACTTTAATGCACCGAATGTACGGATCCAATGAAACACATGCTTATCTTTCTCAACTGTTTACGTTCCCTTAGACATAACCCACTATGTTTGCCAGACACTGGCATTTTTTGACATAATTTTGTATGAATTTGTCCATTCAAGCGAAAGAAGACCTACAGAGCTTAATTCAGTATAGGGAATGCGGAGATGACGTCACGCCGTGTTGCATTATGGGTCCGCCGCCATATTTACAGGATCGCGCCCAATACCGCTGTATTTAAATGTATGTGTTGGAAGCTGTGTTTGGATTTTCTGTCGAGATTTTAATAAACGTCGATATGGTTGTTCAGTTCAACTGCCATAGCAGGTCACACGATCGTTCAGGGAGGAAACTGAACTACGGAGTATGTTTTTCACCTTTCTTTCTCGGAAAAAACAACAAGGGAAGCAGGTCGAGGAGCTGACAAGAAGACGCCGGATCGCCCAATCATGAGGAAAAACTTACTTACTGTCCTCCACTGCATGCTACGTTTGTTAAAAGTTGTACAAAGCAAGAGGTTGTGTATTGTATATTCATCGATGACTAACATTTAGGAGGATAACTTAGTTGATGAATGATGTTGAATTTGCGGTTAATGTTAGTAGCAGATGATAAAGTCAGGACACATTGCATGAATCAAATTATATTTATTTTCAATTAACAATTTGCTTTGATGTTCTGTACATCTTTTTACATGCCTTTTTTTATGTCTGTGAATCGTGATTTTATATATCTGCTTAATAAATACATTAAGTGACTTCTCTGTTTCTGTACTGATTGCAACCACAAAGACCCTTTAAGTACACATAACAATGGGCTAATATACATCAAACTTTTAAAATAAACGACCAAATACTCTCATTTTTAATGTTGACAATAAGGCACAGTTGTATTTAACAAGTTACCACATCTTGTGGCATTATAAAGTAATGTACAATTTTTTTTTCTTGCACAACCTATGAAAACTTAACATATGCTGAAAATAGCAAGCTGACATTAACTATGAGAGCTGCTGTACAGGTAAAATAGCTTGAACTTCATGTACAATAGTAATCAACTTAGCATAGGCTTCGAACACCAAAACTAAATCGGATGTATTAACGTTTTTTATCGCGGATAGTTTGTCCAAATAGTTTTTTGACAGTGGCATTTAGTTTATCCCAGTAGTGTCCCTTCTCTTTTTCTTTAAACATCTCCATTTCTTCCGTTCTTCTTCAATTTTACCTCGTTTTAGCCAAACACCCACTATTATACCGAAGGTAAACAAGAGATCGTGCCTGTAAAGATGGCGGCCACGTCCCATAATGCAACACGGCGTGACGTACCTCCGCATTCCCTATTTGCGTGCTGTCTGAGACGCAGCTTTTCTGGACGTGCGCTTTGGATGTTTGTATTGCTTTGGAGTAATGCTTGAATATTTAAATTGGCAAGGCTTTGCAGCACTGGCCCGTTACCTGTCGTGAGCGCCGTTCACGTTTGTTGAAGTTCAGGTTCTCACAACATTGCATTGTTAGAATTCATATAAATATTACAGGCTACTGGCGATTGTCACTTTAAAGGTGCATAACGCAGGTCTCTGAGTTTTTGCAGAACTACGGCCCCTCTGGCGACAAGCGAAACAGCAACCAGAGATGTGCACGCTCATGGAGCACACGGACACGCACGCTTGCACGAGCACGAGCTGTTCATAAAGCAGCATCAGCCGCACAAATCTTTTTTTTTTACAGTCATAATGTCTTCAGATGTAATAAAGTTATAAATCTGCAAGTCATTTTAAATATATGAAAGGAAAGGCATTTGAGTAAATTACACACTTATGTGTGTGAGGGGAAAACGGGGGTAAAAAAAAACTTCGGTTTTTGTTTCCATTTATCTCCATGTTGAACTGTTTTATGTGTTTACTGTATCCACTTATGATTGTATTATTATGGAAACACGTTCATGAGCAATATAAGTTATTACTTTGTAAAAGCTCAAAATAATAATCATGCCATATACAGTTGGTCAACAAAGTAGCCTACACTCGAATGTCTCCAGGTAATAAACAATCAAATGACACTATAGCCGCTTTCCGACCAAGTAGTTACAGGAAATTAGTTATAGGAACTGTCCACTTCTAAACAGTTCTAAGAACGACTCTACACTCTTAAAAAAAAGGGTTCCTCGAGGTTCTATATAGAACCCTGGGGTTCCGTACTTGGCAAATAGAACCCTTTAACGACAAAATGGTTCTATGTAGAACCCTTGGAGAGCAAAGAACCTTTTTTATTAAAATGGTTCTATAATTCATGTTCTATTACTGAAGTGTAAACTAAAGATTCATGTTACACAATAATTATACACAACACATTCACAAAGCTGTTTGAGTCAAGACGCATGAGAATGACTGGTGTAGTCAAAAACCAGAGTTAACAAAATTTTCATATCTAGTCAATGTATGATTTGAGATTTCTTTATGCACGTTTGTACATTAGCATGCAACTTATATTACCTAATACATTATAAGTTTGCCTTTTTTACCAATCATTTTGTAATAAAACATTATAGGCCTAATAATAAACAACCAAAGTGTTTTCTTTATTTTGTGTGTACCATATAGTGATGGTTAACTTTTAATCTATTGAAGGGAACATTAAAAATAATAATCGTAAAAATGCCCTCTGGTGGCGTATATGCGTTGCATCATCCTTGAATTCCTATTGGTGGATTGGCGAAGACGAACCTACAAGTGACAGTTAATTTTTCAAACTGAGGAGTCCGCCATTTCTGCCCGTCGTTCATACCCTCAGGTAAGTTAAGTTTTTACATTTTTGAAATCATTTTACTGAAATATTTAGTATTGCAGTTAATATTTCTATTGGTTAGAGTATAGTCCTTGTCTTAAATACTGATACTAGAAGCAAAATGGAATATTTTCACCTCAGTTAAAAACACTGCTGTGCAACTTAGCACCGATGGGCTTCGTCAGCCGTAGGTTCAGAAAGCCCTGTTAAATTGAATTTGCTCCGGGTTTTAAAGTAATAAAGTTACAATCTCCCATTATTTCCTTGTTATAGTTAATGAAATGGTCAATAACAATAAGACAGCTGTGTTATAAGGAGACGAGCTTCGAGACAGAAGCGTGAATTTTAATCTCAATGAAGCGCACGCTCGTATTTCTTTAATGGTAATTTCACGTTAAGTTAACGATAGGCGCCGATTGAAATAAAAGCGAACCGGGTGGAAGACGGAGGTGTATGATATGTGAATGTTTGTCGCAGTTTCATACACATAACGTTAACTCAGTTTGCGTTGAGTATTTTCCCCAGGCCTATTAACAGGTGTAGAAGTTTTTAACTGTTAACTTTGGCCCGCGAGGTCCACTTTCGTGCAGTTTTTAGCTCCAACCCAGATCAGACTGTTACTTTTCAGTAATCCCGAAAATCTTGATTAACGTTAGCTTGTTCATGTGTGTTTTATCAGGGTGGGGAGCTAAACTCAGCAGGTGGACACCGCTACAGTTGAGAACTTCCGGCCGGTCTCCATTAAAACTGCACGGTTGCAGTCAGTGCAGCGTTCGTAACATCGTTTACTGCGGTTTACTGATGCATGCGCTGGATTAAAGTGATGATAGCACATGGCTAAATGTGTAGGTGTGTTTAATGCATTGCATAGTTGGTTTGTGAAGTGTTATTTATGCTCTGTTTTATTTCCCCCCAGGTAACGACGGTTGACAAAAAGAGCTTAATAAGTTAAAAAAGTAAGTCTGTGTTGTTAAATATTAAACATTGTTGCTAAATAAACAAACTTAAAGCAAGCTTAAAATCCTTATCTTAATTTATATTTTTCTTTTTCCTCAAACAGCCTGGAAACTGAAGTGCCTCAAATATCTTGTACTCAGTATGTATCATTGTTTTGACGTTTAAACGGACTTGATGCTAAATAAACAAACTTAAAGCAAGCTTAAAATCCTTATCTTAATTTATATTTTTCTTTTTCTTCAAACAGGCTGGAAACTGAAGTGCCTCAAATATCTTGTACTCGGTATGTATCATTGTTTTGATGTTTAAACAGACTTAAAGCAAGCTTAAAATCCTTATCTTAATTTATATTTTTCTTTTTCTTCAAACAGCCTGGAAACTGAAGTGCCTCAAATATCTTGTACTCGGTATGTATCATTGTTTTGACGTTTAAACAGACTTAAAGCAAGCTTAAAATCCTTATCTTAATTTATATTTTTCTTTTTCCTCAAACAGCCTGGAAACTGAAGTGCCTCAAATATCTTGTACTCGGTATGTATCATTGTTTTGAAGTTTAAACAGACTGTTTATTGTGGCAAGTAAAATGAAAATCCTGTATAAAAAGACTTCATCATTGTATTCATGTTAACAGACAAGAACCCTGTGAGAATGAGGGCTCATTTGTTGCCAAACCTTGGCCAGCAGTGAGACTCAAGGCATGTAATAATTTTGATTACTTTACCACGCCCAGTTTTTTTCTTATTGAACATTCTCGAAATACATCACTATATGGTAGTCAATTGCAACCTCCAGTTCATGCTAACTTTAAGGAACTTGTTTGGCTGAAAGTGTGTAATTTGGATATAAGCACCTGAAGTAAACAAATGTTTTGTATTTTTTAAAGATGCTGCATGAAATGACGATGAGGTTTCGAACAGACTTGGTGAAGAACATGGAAACATCTAATGAAATGGCCCAAAACATCATAGGGAGTGCAAAAAAAGGAAGGAAGAGGAAACCACAGAAGGTAACACCATATATTTTTCCCCATCCAACCTATCTGTTCCATGCCCAGTGTAAAGTTGCATTGTCAATGTAAAGGTTGTAGCTTCTATAAATTGTATGAGTGAAAACATGTATTACAATAATGAAAGTATTAAAGGAATAGTTTATCCAAAAATGAAAATTGTCATAATTTATTCACCTCTTGTCATTTCAAATCTTTGACTTTCTTCTTCAGAACACAAAAGATATTTTGAAGAAGGATGGTAAGCGAACAATGGCGGTGCCCATTGACTTGCTGCATTGGTTTTGTGTCCATATAATTTAAGTGAATGGGTAGCAGCATTGTTCGGTTACCAACATTAATTTTAGGTCTATTTGATGACTTCTGTTAATTGGTGAAAGGCACTCAAAAGGTGAAATGTTTGTTTTACAGGAACCCAAAGGTCCTACATCAACCATGGTGTTTAACGGCTGTCCTGATCCCCTCAAGACTGAAAGTGTCAGCATTATCATGGAGGCAGACATTGACATGACAAAGGCTGTGGAATGCCTGTTTGCAGTCACACAATGACTTTTATTCAAAAATATATGCATAAACTTAAACAAGAGCATGACACAAGAACACCAATACCTGTACTAAAAAATTTACTGTCAACTTGTGTAAGTTGTAGTGCTGTTTATTTAGATGTTTTAATTGTTCATGTATTGTTTTTTATCTGCATTGTTGAATATCAAAAATATGAAATCAAAGATTTGTTTTTCCTCATTTCAGAGATGCATGTAAAAGTTAAGTACTGTACATGTACATACAGTACATAAACAAGCTTATGTATGTTTATTGCAAAGTGAAAATTGCTTAAATTAAATTCAAACTAAATGGTTGAATGTAATTTAACATCTTAAATGTAATAAATGTTTTGCTGTAAAATACAGAGTATACAGATGTGCAATTTTAAATGTGACACTAATATTTTTGTATAATCAATTGAATAAATTTAAACTTTTGGAATTTTCTGGATTGGTTATATTTTTTTATTCATAATAATAATTTAATAATAATTTTATTAAATATCATTTTATGGTTTAAAAATATAGAACCCTTAAATGGTTCTATAAAGAACCATCTAACTTGGATTCAAAGAACCATTTGGGGTTCTATTTATGGAACCCATTAAAATGGTTCTATATAGAACCATTTTGGAGTTCCATATGAAGCGGGTGATAGAACCATTTCTGGTTCTAAATAGAACCATTTCTTTTAAGAGTGTACCCCAAACTCGGTTTTGCTGTTTGCGGTCGCACTGGCCGCCAGTGGCCAGAACCGAGGGGTAAGAGAGTGACGCAAGCACGGCGGCGGCACATACAACAACAACAACCCAGCATGGAGGAGGCTATCGCAATGTTCCCGTTCTGCCTTGCTGGGACCTTAATAACGGAGTACGAACGGCGGCGTTTAAAGACTATGCTTGAGTTCTGTACAGAGAAACACAGAAGACGAAGGCTCCAGCGTAATATAATCTTAAGTTTACGGACACGACGACACGCATTATCAGGGCTGTGAAGGCCCATGGACACCTCACCACACTCATCTCCTCACCGGCCGGATGACCCAACCCAACCAGATGAACTGGATAATATCGTGAAAGTTCTGATCTCATCTGACTCCTGACATTATGCTGCCTAACTCATAATCATACACTGTTTCGTTGGCCAAAGGAGGACTGGCCCCCCGACTGAGCCTGGGTTCTCCCAAGGTTTTTTTCTCCATTCTGTCACCTGATGAAGTTTTGGTTCCTTGCCACTGTTGCCTTCGCCTTTTGGCTTGCTTAGTTGGGGACATTTAATTTTCAATTGAACAATACTATTACAACATTGTTTTCCTGTTATCTCTGTAAAGCTGCTTTGAAACAATTTGTATTGTAAAAGCGCTATATAAATAAAGGTGACTTGACTTGACTTGACTTAAGTAATATGCTGGAAGAAGAAGAGCAGAGCGCAGGCAAAGGACACACGGCTAACGTTACCGGTAAGCCATACACAAAAACATAGTTATATATTTTATGGGACATGTTTTATGTTTCATGTTGTACGATTCTTCCGAAGACAATTCCTAGTTTATGAACCTGTTCACTGACAATGGTAGTAAAATCAATTCTGATTGTACATTTTATCTAGCTTACGCTAAAGCATTACAATAAAGCATTTACGTATCGTCATTTGTTTGTTTACACATCGTCATAGATTTGCCGTATCAGACATTAGAGACTGGGGTATATCTTACCGTTTTATCAAGAAAAAAGCCAACTGAGGGTCCAGTTTGAGTCCTAGAGCACACCGGAGATCTATCCATTTGTTGAAAGCCTTCCCGATGCTGACTCGTCTTATTCCGACGCCTGTCTGACTCCAATTTTGCACTTTTGGTCAACAACTAGACAAAAGTTTTCTTTTCTTTGTCTTACGTGGAGTTTGCGTTGGGGTTTGGAATGAACTAAGCCGGTCTCTTTGAATCCATCTTCTACTTTTGAAGTAGTTTAAAGTTGACTAAAGTTTTGTCGCTCGAGTTGTCTTCGCTGATATGAGAATGGCGGCTAACAATAACAAACCTGCGAGACATCGCCTGGTGAGCGTGAACGCGCATGACGTCACGCCCAGTCTCAGATTCGAGCCCGAATCCCTCTTATATATTTTACTGTACAGGATTATAGAGGCAATCTCAGTGAGCAGAGAATGGCTCATTCATCCCATCAGGCAGTTCTTTAAGCATGTATATGATAGAAAACGGGTATTTTTAACATGAAAAGTTGCGCAATGCACCTTTAATAGGCCTACTCGCCAACACCGATTTTACTCGCATTCGGCAATTGGCAAGTAGGCCTACTGTAGGCTATTTTAGGCCCTGTATACAAACATGGCCCTTGAAATGTTATTTAAGGATACAATTATTTCCTGTGGTGAAAGCCATCCATCTGATGGGTTCGTGCTCAAGAAAAGTTGAGAGTCAAGTGAGTTTGAATCAAGTTTTTAGAGTTATCCTGTGTCTAATGGGCTAAGAAAGAGAAAAAAAGAAGAAAAGAAGTTAATTATTCATTCCTTAATCCCTCCTTTGTGGTGTAATTGTTCTCAGTCTCATTGTGATTCAGCCATGTTTCATCAGTATGCACTCCGACAAATCATTAACAGAGCCTGTTAGCACCTCACGTCTGCTATAAGGCAAAGCTCTGCACAGAAGACTGACCCAAATTTCATGTACAGTATATATATAGCCTATATATAATCCCTTATTTTCCACAGCTGTAATTCTGAAATATCTCAAATCCATGTCTGTCCTCTTTGTTAGTAACAATAAGATGATCTCGTAAAGAGTTTTAGGATGCCTGATCACAGAGTTAGTGCAATTGTGCCCTCTACTGGCCAAGTGCGGCTTTAACTGCTCTTGGATGAAAATCAACAGTAGGCCTATAAAATATGGAGAGTAAATAAAACGACCACGTGAGAAGGAAAGGCCCTTTATATTTAGTTTCAATGAATTTAATGTTTTTGTATTTTGTTCAGGAAGAGCCTATTGGCTAGTTCAGAATTTGAATTTTGTGTATTTTAGTCTATGTCTATTATGGTTTGAAGCAATATAGTGTACTATCATCAAACTCAGCCTTTTAGGACTAAAATTTTCAGTCTCGGAAGATTTCTATTTGGAAAATGGCTCGAAATGACACCTGCCACTGGTGAATGGCTTTCGACTGAATCCATTCCTGAGTCTTCCCAGATTATAGGGTAAACCAGCTGGATTCCAGAAGATAATGTTTTTTTCCACTGTGAATTCTAGACTGACAACCTCCAAGTCAACTCAAGTGTGGATAGAGTTGGAAGTCCGACTCATCATTCCCAATAATTCGTTTAAAAGATTCGTTCAAAGAACCGTTCCAAACGATTTTACGTCATCACGGGTGTGTATTTAGCCTACTGTTATTTCAAGTGTATAGGCATGGCCGATCGACTTAGGCATTGGGCTTGACTGGGCAGCAGCCCAAGCCGTTTTCGTTCGTTTATTTTGTTCGGTTCACTTGTAGGCTATGCCAGATATCCAGAAATTATTAGCCGTATTCCACTGTCTGGCCAATGCGAGCGAGGGCTATAATCAGCCCAAAGGCCTAGTGACTTAAGCTTGAAAACAAATCCAATACATATAGGGCCTACACTATAATGCGCACGCACACGTGCTAAACAAGTCTTTCGGTGCTCACGGAGTAGATTGAAACATAGACATAATAAATACTTTTATTATGTCTATGGTTTGAAATGCTAGTTTGAAAGACGGAGGGAAGCACGGAATAAAATACCCGGGCCTAATATCCTCCGACTGCTTTGAGGCCATAATCAAACGGCGCAACCTGATATTTCACGAAGAATAACGCGTGTGCTGCATCAGCTCCTTTTAACAGCTTTAATTAGGTGTAGAGTTGTGGCACTATCACTTTAAAATACTTGCATTGATGTTAACGTCACGATGGCGACCCCTGTTAAAGGAAGTGGTATGACATCAATAAAACAGTCTATTGTTGTTGAACTTACACTAGCTGTGTGTGTATTACTTGAAACTTTACATGGTGTCAGAAGTGGCTGGTAATGGCTCAAGGACTCCGTCGTATAGATCCATTAGTTTTTGATGTCAATGTTGCTGACAACTGGCGGAAATTTGAGAAAGAATGGACAATCTATTGCAATGCAGGACTGGCGGATAAATCTAAGAAAGTTCAAGCCTACACGCTACTGAACCTAGCCGGCCCGGAGGCTGTTGAAAAGTCGGACTCCTTCGTTTATGGAGAGGGGGAAAGTCACGAAGAACCAGAGACTCTACTGGTAAAGTTTGCTGAATTATGTTTGCCAGCGAAAAACGTCATTATGGACAGGCATGTTTTTAACACCACTAGTCAAGGAGCCGGTGAGTCTATTCAGGCATATGTTTCCACTTTAAAAATATTGGCGTAAAAAGTGTGATTTTGGCGTGCTCTGTGATGAATTGATCAGGGATCGCATCGTTTGTGGGATACAGAGCGACATCCTCCGCAAACAGTTATTGCGTGAAAAGAATCTCACCCTTGCACTGGCAGTTAGCATTAGCATGCTCCATGAACAGTCAGAGAAAAGCTCTAGGGAACTTCATAAGGAAGCTGAAGTCTGCTCAATTCAGAAGGCTCGCTGTGGCAATTGTAATGGCCAACATTCACCTGACCGCAGCAGATGTTTTGCTTTCAATAAGACATGCAATAATTGTGGAAAGCTTAATCACTTTGCTAGGTGTTGTCGCTCTGCATCAGCGCAGGCCACAGTTCGCCCCAAAGCCTTTGCTCCATACAGAAGAAGAGAAATGGGTAGAGTGAATGAATTGACCACTGAACCAGACAATCATATGATTGAGACTTTCTACTGTGATACGATACTTACACCTGCACAGAAGGGGGAAATCTTCGCCACGCTTGAAATGAAGAATGGAAAGGGACAATTGAAGGTAAAAGTGGACACTGGTGCTAAATGTAATGTGCTGCCCAGAAAACTGCTGCATACGGTTGACCACACAGTGCATGTGGACCCAAATGGAAGGGTCAATCTAGTGGCTTATGGAGGTGAGTCAATTAAAACTGATGGCACTGTAACACTGCATTGTACACAGGGACAGTTCAAGTTTCATGTGGTCAATAGGGATGTAAAACCCATACTGGGACTACAGGACAGTATTGCTATTGGTCTTATACGTTTAGGACCTGACGTCCATATGCTGCAACAAGAAGCTCCAGAAATACTGGAGTACAAAGACATTTTTGATACTAGTGTCCTAGGTAAATTGCCGGTGATATATCATATGAGACTAGATGACACTGTTGCCCCTACAATATGTGCTCCCCGCAGGATCCCTATCGCCATGAAAGACAAGGTCAAGGCGGAGCTGGACCGAATGACTGCCCTGGGGGTAATTATGCCAGAAAACGACGCAACAGAATGGGTGTCTGCCATGGTTGCAGCGAAAAAAAAAAGATGGAACAGTGCGACTTTGCATTGACCCAGTGCATCTAAACCGGGCCCTTCTTAGACCCCGCCATCCGCTCAAATCAATTGACCAAATCATTGCGGACATGCCCGGTGCCAAAATATTTAGCATCTTAGATGCCAAGTGTGGGTTTTGGCAAATACCCCTGGACCGCGTATCCTCCAAACTCACAACTTTCATGTCACCTCATGGCCGATATAGGTTTCTGAGAATGCCATATGGCATATGCACAGGCAGCGAGGTCTTCCAAAATGTCATGGAACAGCTATTTGCAGGACAGCCTTGTGAGATTGTGGTCGATGATATCCTCATCTGGGGACGTACCTTACTAGAACATGATGAACGCTTAAAACAGGTTTTGAACAGGATCCGTGCCATCAACCTGAAGCTTAATCCTGACAAGTGCAAATTCAGAGTCAACTGTGTACACTACGTGGGACACCTGTTAACCGCTGATGGTGTTAAGCCAGATCAGGAAAAGATCAAGGCCGTCTTCGAGATGGAGAGGCCACAGGAAAAACAGGCCCTACAGCAGTTTCTGGGCATGACAAACTATTTGTCCAAATTCATTTCCCAGTACAGTGACATGACTGGTCCCCTGAGACAACTGATACACCACGACGTGGAGTGGCACTGGCATGAAAGCCATGATGCGGCTTTCAGCAAACTGAAGCAGGCACTGACTAATCCCCCTGTGCTGCAATTTTTTGATACATCAAAGCCAGTGGTTATATCAGCAGATGCCTCCCAACATGGTCTGGGGGCGGTGTGCCTCCAAGACGGGAGGCCGGTGGCATTCGCATCACGGGCCCTTACACCGACGGAGTCCAGGTATGCCCAGATTGAAAAAGAGATGTTAGCACTGGTGTTTGCAGCTAAAAAATTTCACGATTTCATCTATGGCCGCCCCGTCATTGCTGAAACGGATCATCAGCCCCTTATAACTATCCTGAGGAAACCACTGCACACCGCATCATCGCGTCTGCAGGGTATGATGCTTAAATTGCAACGTTACGATTTGGATGTGATGTATAAGCGTGGGAAAGAACTGTTTGTTGCAGACGCGTTGTCGCGTGCACACTTACCCGAGTCTGAGCCCCCACTTACTGATGACTTACTAGAAGTGATGGCTGTCCAGGTGCTCTCCTCACGTCGTACAGATGAATTACGAAATGCAGTAAAGAGTGACGTCACCTGCCAACAGTTATCTGAAGTCATCATGCAGGGTTGGCCCAGCACCTCTAAGGAGCTGCCGCAACAGTTGCGTCCGTTCTTCTCCATGAAGGAAGAGTTGACGTTAGAGGATGGATTGCTCCTGTGTGGGCAAAGGTTAATAATACCTGCAGCACTGCAAACGTTTTATGTGGGCCAATTGCACCAGGGCCATCCTGGGATTGAAGCCACCAAACGCAGAGCTCGAGAGACTATGTACTGGACCTCAATGTACACAGATATTGAAAGAGAGGTGTCTCGTTGTGCCGCATGCAATGCCTTGACAGCACATCACACAAAGGAACCAATGCAACTCCATGACGTCCCTGAATTACCATGGTCATTTACTGCAGCTGATATATTTGAGTGGCGTGGCAAAATGCATCTAGTCCTGGTGGACTCCTATTCAGGGTGGTTCGAGCTGGATTACATCCCTAACATGACCAGCAACACGGTCATTGCGAAGCTGAAGCGACACTTTGCAACACATGGTGTGCCCCACACCCTCATGACAGATAATGGGACCCAATTCACTGGAAGGTATTTTGCAAACTTTTCACAAGCATGGGACTTTAAACACATCCGCAGCAGTCCTTATTATCCACAATCCAATGGTCTTGCTGAGCGTGCAGTGAGATCTGCTAAGCACCTGCTGGAGAAGTGCCACCGTGATGGCACAGATATCCAAGCAGCCATTCTCCACACTCGCAACATTCCCCGTGATGGGCTCCCTTCCTCTGCTCAGCGCCTCATGTCCAGGCCAACCAGGACCTTCCTGCCAGCAACCACAGACATGCTTAGGCCTGCTATCCAAGTCAATGTGGCTGCCACCATCTACAAACACAGAATGAGGGGGAAAGTGTATCATGACCGCAGTGCACACCGCCTCTCTGCACTAAGACCAGGTCAAACAGTCAGAGTGCACACTGAACGTGGTTTTGATCAAGTGGCAAGAGTGGAAGGCCCAGCTCAGCAGCCTAATAGCTATGTATTAGCGTCACAAGGGAAGAAATATATCATGAACAGGCGACATCTCCTCCGGGTTGAGGAAAACCCAACGGCAAGCTCTGAGGAGGACGTGCCACTGAGGTCCACCTCACCTGATAGAGAAACTACCCAAAATGCCAACCATGCCAACCCACCATCTACACCTCCTAGTATCACACCAGTGGTTAAAGCCAACCCACCACTTACACCTCCTAGTATCATACCAGTGGTCAATACTGCTGACTCATCTGAGAGACAGTTGGTGGTGACTCGAGCGGGCAGAGTTAGCCAACCCAATAAGCGTTATCAGGACTATGTCGGTACGTGGCTAAAAAACTAAACCAACTGTGTTTGCTCATATGTCACCATACTTGTTATGTTTTGTGTCACAATTAGTTCTGTAGTAGGTGATCTGATAATCAGATAAATTCAGTACATGTTGTATTCCAGTTTGGTTGTGTTAAGTTGATTTACATGCTATCTGGAAGAAAGGGGATGTAGAGTTGTGGCACTATCACTTTAAAATACTTGCATTGATGTTAACGTCACGATGGCGACCCCTGTTAAAAGGAAGTGGTATGACATCAATAAAACAGTCTATTGTTGTTGAACTTACACTAGCTGTGTGTGTATTACTTGAAACTTTACATTAGGCTTTTAGTCCAAAAGAGCACACATTTAGAATGATCATTTCTATAAAAAAAAAATCACTAAATTATGTGCTCTGGAGAGTTATGAGCGCTCTTTCTACTGCCATCACAATATAGGAATTAAGCCTTACAAAACAAACACAAAAAATTTCACGTTTTATACATATTTTATAGAGCCTATATGTGAGTTATCACACCAGCAAGAGTGCTGTTTTTACGAACATTGGCACAATCGCAAATGTGACATTAGTTAAATAAAGTTACTGACTAACTTTTATACATACATTCTGTTTTTGCTCCGTCAAAGAAAACAGAACAAACAGCAGAACCACTGCACCTCCGAGCAACACGTGTTCTGTTCCTCAAAATATCTGCATTTTTGACTGAATCAGACGGGTAAATGATTCAATTAGGATTAGTAGGCTATACAGTCGTTTGCTAGGTTAAACGAATTAGGATTTTTGAACTAATCGGTTGAATAAAGGATTCAACTCCCTCATTAAGATGGAGACTTGCCGCCACCTACTGTTAGTTTCACAGTTTCTCTCGTAGTTAAAAAATAGACTTATTTAATTTTTTTTTTCAACCATTTCATATTTCTACATATTTTTTTTACATTTAAACATTAATCTCTTAACATAATTTATGCAATTATAATTTGCTGTGTAAATCCATACATGCCATGTCTAAGCAACCTGTGTCAATCCAAAAATGGATTTTATTAGTACTGACTTCCTTTTATTTGGTCATAATAGCCATACACTAGTGTCTTTGCATTCTGATTGAATTTGTTGACTAAATTCAAGAATCTGACATAAGGGACAGATAGCTATGACAATGAATTTAAAAATAGCCCACTGTTTTCTCTTGGTTTTATTATTATTAGAGTTTTGATCTTCTCTCAACCGAGAGAGCACATCCTGCATTATATTGTATTATAATGACTATTTAATATTAGCCTACCACTAAATTTTGACTATAGGAATGTTGCATATTAATTATTCTATGAACCTCAGCATATTTAATTTTTTGTGTAATTTGTGCTACTCCATAATGATGTTTGTATCGTAAGTAGGTCCCAAACTTAAACTCAAGCCCAGGGGCCCCCAGTCCCCTAAGTCCTGCCCTGTGTACAGGTCTGTTGTTGCAACTTGTAACCATGATTCAGCTTATAAAATAATGTAGAACCATAGACTGTAAAAAAAAGTGTAGAACATATATTTTGCATTAAACTATGCTATAATTCAGAAAATATAGAAAAAAAAGTTGCAAACTCTATTTTTTTTTATCAGTTCACGATCAGTTGGATAAATAACCAAACATGTCCGAAAGAGACGCCGACCGATTTTGTGAACCGGTTCAACCGATTCATAGAAAAGAACCGAATTACAAAAACGATTCGTTCACGAATCGGACAACGCTTTAAAGCCCTTAGGCTATGGGACGAAATAATGTTGAGCGTATGGGAAAAATTAATGCAATTAGGATTATCTTGCTCGTGTCACTCAGAACTATTCAAATAAGACGCACTTATTTATAATTCAGCATGATTTCGTATTCGTACGATTACGTGAGGTGTCACTTCTTGAAATCACAAATCAATCGAATCAGTTCGCCAGTTTCTCTGTCCCTGCAGTTCAGCCCCATGTCCAGATATGCAAACAGCACCTCCTGTCCTCATTGCGTCCTGAGGCGAACTTTTACTTAGCTGTTTACATTAGCAGTCGAGGAAAATGGCTTGTACAGTTGGCCAGATCATACCGCAGCTAAACGTGGAGGAAGCGGCGGAGGACGGAAGCCCGTCCGGGAACATCTCCACCCGGCGCAGCAAAACCTCCTTCTCCCCGTTCAGCTCGCGGAAACATCACAGGTAAGACTGTCTCTAATTCAGCGCGATGCTCAACATTCAATTGGTCAATTTGTCACATTAAGGTTGATTTCGGAACAAACAAGCAGCTGTGGATAAGTTGCAGAGGTCTTGTCTTAGTTTAGACAAATGTCAGTCATTTTGAAAAGTGTCAGTCATGCTGACATCTGAGCTCCACAGGACGTTTATCTAATTAGTCCGAAACTACAATATTCAATGACTTCTGCTTAAACCCATCAAACATAAGCCATCTATTTCACACATCCTTTATTTATTTCTGAACACACACAGAAAAAAAAAGAGAAAAATAAGCCCCATAATAGATTTTTCCTCCTGTCATCTTTGAAGTTATTTCAATCTCTGCAGCTTTATTAAATCTGCATGGTGTCCAAGCATTCTATGCTTGCAGAAGAGAAGAGCAAGCAATCTGCTGGAATTTGATTGCGAGCAATTACAGCAAATGATCCAGAGGACTGCCAAAACCTCATTAGCTGTCTTTCATTAAATGCTTTTAGTAGATCTGTAAATAAACATGCGCTAAGCACATATTTCAGCCTAGTTTGGGGTCGAGGATGACCTCGCAGTGTGGTAACTGTCCATGAAACAGATTTGGAGGTTTACAACCAAAGGGAATGTGTGAAACTGTGCCGATTTCAAGCACAAAGACAGGCAGCGTGTAGGATTGATTTGCCATTGAACTGGTGTATTTAGAGGTCACTGCAGAGGGAATTAGAGCTGCAGTGTTTTCCGAGGCAGATGCAGATATCAGATATGTCTGAAATCAGTCCATCTGACCTTCAATGTGAGTTTGTGGGCTTGCATGGTTGCTGAGATCATTCAGAAGGCCTCCGTATATTGTTAACCTTCATGCACATTTGCATATACCTTATTGAATATTTGAATGAAATGTATAGTGTAGGGTTCAACGTGTGATATATATATATACAATGTGTGTGTGTGTGGTGTGTTGTGTGTGTGGTGTGTGTGTGTGTGTGTGTGTGTGTGTGTGCAAATGAACCTGCCTCCACTAACACTGCACAAAGGTATCGCTCTATACAGCGTCAGACACATAACGGTAATAAAATGTATTAGCCTATTGCTTGATGTTATCAAACAGCTATTAATACGATGCTTATGTAAATTCGATTTCAAACCGCTTTTTTGAGACTGTCTTTGGTTCACTGCAGTTTTAAGAAGAAAATACTCGAGCAATGGTGTTGACTCATGAATTTGCACATGGTAGTCTGAAAGCATATTAAAAACAACACATAGACATATAAACATCAATGGAACATGATTTTCAACACAAGTGGTCTTTAAGTACATACTTCGAAATAATTGCTTAAATGGTGCCTGAATTATTTTTAACTTCTTAGCATGTTCATCCTTTCGTGACAAAGCCATTGCAAAAGGAGCTTTTCTTGAGATTCTTAGCCAATTTTTAAGATTTGTGTTGGTTTTCACTGTATCCTGACAGCGGTTGAATCCTCAGCTAAGTGAAAGTAGTTTAAGGTGATCAGAGCTCACAGAATGGAAGTCACATGGTTTAGTGACACATTTTTGTCCTTGTACTACATCGGCCTATAAATCTTGTGCACGCGCTGGCTCTGCTGAAAGAGCTAACCGTAGTAGCAGATATCAACTCTTTTCTTTGCTCGATTACCCACATTATACCCAACAAAACTGCACAGTATAGCAAATAGTTGAAGTCATCATCATTCAGAGGCATTGCTAATGAAATTATGATTTCACTAGGATATAGCATGTAGTTTTACTAGGCTCATGTAGTTCTTTTAACCTTCTCATTAAAGGGTTACTTTTTCTACCTAATCTGACTCTATATCTCTCAATGCTACTTTGTTTCATAATTGGGGGTTTGTATTATGTCTCACAATTGCAGCTTTATGTATTTCTTATTTCATTTTTAAACTCTTGCACAATTATATTTGTTACTTTTGGGTGGAAACAAGCTTTCGTAATTATTGTCTAAGTGATTAGACTTTTTTTTTTTTTTTTTTTTAAGTACATACACTCTTATAAATAAAGTTAATGGAATAGATTGTTCCATAAAGAACCTTTAACATCCATGGAACCTTTCAATTGCACAAAAGGTTATTTATAGTGGAAAAATATGGGGAAAAATTATTTACACAGAGAAACACATGGTTCTTTGAAGAATCGTTCACTGAAATGTTCTTTGGGGAACCAAAAATGGTTCTTCAATGGCATCGCTGGGAAATCCCCCTTTTGGAACCTTTATTCTTAAGGGTGTAAAGGCGACTGAGAGCACCACAGCATCCTTTCTCCCTTGCAGAACCTGCTCAGCTAAATCTTTTTACTGAGTTTTTTGTGTATTGTAATACAATATGACTGTAAAAAGATGACACACACAGTGAAATCAAATCATTATAGGATTGCTATTTCCCCAGGCCCATTCTGGCTCACTTTACCCATTTGCAGTGTGGCCCATTACAGTCTTATGCACATTATTGATTGTTTGTCCATTACCTGGCTGTAACCTCTATGGGACGCCCAATACAGTCATGCCAGAATTAGACATGCTTGACAACACATTAGTCTCTCTTCAATCTATTATCTTTTTTTAGTAGAACATTTCAGGCAAGATTATGAAAAGAGTTGCGCTGCTTTTTCTAGAAATACAAATTTCTGTCATAAAACTCCAGATGGCGCAGACTAATAGGTCTTTAACCCATCCTGCTTGCAATTACATCATTTTCTCTATAGGGCACAGCTGATTGGTTGCTGCTCATACTTTGAATACTTGGTCAGCATTTGCTGTAGCAGTTTGCAGGGCAAATCAGAAACCCTCCAGCTCCATGTGTATAGATCTGCTACGGGTAATTCATGTATGCTATATTGTACAGCAGCAGCATGTCTTACTTGCTCAAGGCATATGTTGTGTGTGTACTGGCAGTAGCAAGTCCTGTACTTGCTCTGAAGCAGCAACAGCAGCAATAACAGCAGAAGCAGCAAAGCAAATCTCTTCCACCAAGACCAAACACTCCGAGAGTTGACAAGACAGAACTCTAATTTTCTGTGTTTGTCATATTTCAGTGGCTTCTTGTTGCAGACGGCTGACTGATCTGTTTCAAGACAAAGATGATAAAAAAATGAAATGAAGTCACAGTTTTACAGTCGAGTCATGTCGGTTGTCCTTAAGAGCTGCTCAGACTCTCAGAAATGTGTCCTTGATGAGTCTTTGTGAGTCAGATTCAACAGAGAGCCTTGAGAAAGCCACCCCTGCAGGGCCTTCAGCATTCCCAGATAACACACAGATAAGAGAGATATCAGCACCATGGACAGCGCCCTCACTCGGGTCAATGCTTCACTGATGAACTGTAGCACTTGGTTATGTTTATTTGACCAGTGTCCTAGAAATGCAAATGTCTTATTTAGGGATGCATGATGAATAAAAATATATTGTTTGCAGAGTTTCAAAATAAATATACTGTACAGACTGTATATTCTATTCCCCTACACTGCCCCTATCCCTAAACCTACCCATCACAGGAGACATTCTGCATTTTTACATTTTAAAAAAACATTGTTTTTTAAGCTATTTGAAATATGAGGACTCATGCAATGTCCTCATATATCACGTGCAAGTTGTAATACCAGTGTAATACCCATGTCATTATACACATTTGTGTCCTCATATATCACAAAAACAAGAGCACACACACACACACACACACACACACAGTATTTTATTTTAAGATACAGTATTTTTAATTTTATTCATGTATAATTTTTTATTTATATATGTATGTGTCATAACAAATTTTTCATCCAGAATTTTTATATTGGTGCATCCTAGCCGTTTATCATTTTACATCATGAAATCATTATCAAAATCCTAAAACATTCTGAATTTTTATGTGGTATATCAACTTAACTTAATTTCAGATGCTGTCTTGTTTTAAGGGTAATCAAATTGGCTGTACAACTTAAATATTTTAAACTGAAATAAAAAATTTTGTTGAATATCGTATAACTTAGTAGTTTAACTATTGATCATACTTGTTTACAGTGTATTTATATTCTTATTAATCTGTTTTCGTGTCTAGATGCATGCATCTGGGATCTAGTGTGAAGTGAATGTCAGTCTACAGAAAATAATAAATTGTAAAAATATAAAACTGTGTGGGAAAGGAAGAAAATTCAGTCTCTTGTCAGCTGATTATTGTCCTTTTACAGTATATAAGATTGTTTAGATTTCGTTACAGGACACCAGAGGGCAGCACTGATACATAGTTCATAACTCAATCTCAATTTGATTGACCATCATATTAATGTCTTACTTTACAAGAATTGCATTTATTCTGTAATAACATGAAGCTTTTGTCTGAATAGTTTTTTTTCCATAAAGAGAGATAAAAGGAGAGCCAGGAAAAGAGAACACTGTTTTTGCATATATGTGGCATTTTCATCACGGTGAATCAGGCTGGTGACTCAGAAAGAATTAGGTCATTGTAAAAAAAAAAAATAATTACGCTGCATGAACAATATTTAGTGGGTGTACGCCACATCAGTATAATAAACAAAATGATGAGTAGATTGTCTTTTAGGCATAGCCTTTCTTTTGCCCATATTATGGTGTCATCACGACGTTGCGTAAGTTCCCATTCATCCAGTGTTATATGAACGCAACTGGACGGATCCATTATCATCTAAATGGTCTCTGTTCTGATGATGATCTAATCTTGGTCTCTTTTGTCCTTATGCACAGCACAGAGAGTTTCATATGTTCATAATGCCATCTTGAGATAACAGCAAAATCGTGCATGAGCTATTTAACATAAACTTGCAGAAAAAGCGGTAATTTACCGTGACGACTGTCAGTTTGAGATGACATGCAAATGCACAACAACATGATGCAACAGCTACCAATGCAAGTGAAGCTCACACAGTGACTGCGACCTCTATGGATTTATTGGTGTCAGCGTGAACGCCCCTCAAGGCTAAGACTAGCGCATTGATGTTTCTCTGAATCCACTTCTGCTAGTTTAAAAAATATATAACAATGTCAAGTTTTTAATCATCCCTCTCAGAGTTGTCAGATCCTTATTTTAGCCTCACTGATAGTGTCTCCTATAAGCTGGGCTGAAAGTTGTCACGCTATTATGTGTCATTTCCCCGTTTTCAGTTCACAAATGTGACACAGGCCCCAGACGCAAACTTTATCTCTTTAGTGGCTGACTCTGAATGTGGCCTGGAAATACTTCACTTTCCTCTGGACTGTAGCACAGTACCACAATAAATATACTAGCATGCTTTTCCACTTTAGTTAGTGTGTAATGTGACTGTTTGAGCATAAAAAAAAGCTCAAAGTCCACTCTAAAGGGAGATTTTTGATTTAACAGAATCCACTTTTCAAGAACTACAACGAACGGCTCGTTTGGACTACAATGTGTTTTTTCCGGATCTTATGACGTCACAATGTTACTAATTTAAATAATCTCCACCCATGGAAAAATGGGACAAGGCCTGGTTGAGAGAGTTTTTTCCATCCCGTTTCCAAAATTCATTTGTTTGATCTTCCTCTCGCTTTTGTAAAACAGTTCACCGCTCTTTTGGAAAATTAACTATGTTTTTGTGATCAATTACTATTTGTATAACCTTAGTTTTCTGACAAATATCACAACGATTAAATGGTGGATAACATTGTATCTATAATGTATAAGAAAACTACAAATAATTTTGAAAAATTTAAAGCAGAATTCGGCAACATCTAGTCTTCTTCGCATGATTTTCCCTTTTTTTGTCGCATGTTTTCCCCACGAGCTCCCCCTACAGCTGTGGGCCGTATATTTCACAACACTATCGTAAAAAAAACTCAAAAACTTGCGGCACCCTTCTCCCCGTTCTACGCTGCTCACGTGCATTTGTTATTATCAGAGCCGGCCAACTTTACTTGCGGAGCTGTCTACCGAGGTGGGTAATACATCACACAGATTATCATAGAACATTGACATGTACATTTTGTATTCTGTTACCAACCCGTAAAGCAGTTCATGTTTCTCGCTCGTTCACGTTCTCGTCTCGCTTCTCACGAGACTTCCTATTTTCATTTTGCCGGGACGGTAGTCCCCATGTTGCAAGGTTGGTTTTCCGCCTGGGAACGCTGGGGGGAGCTAGGAAAGTCACCAATATCACCAGAACAGGTTGTTTAACCATCCAAATGATTTCTAGACAGCTTTATTAAGTTAAAAAAGTTACCAAGTTCTGCTTTAAACACATTTCAGCATATTATAATGATTTCTGAAGGATCATGTGACACTGAAGACTGATGCTGAAAAATCAGCTTTGACATCACAGGAATAAAATACATTTTTAAATGTTTTAAATATTTACTGACTAGTAAATTTTGAAGAGTAGTGTTATTTTTTTCTAAAAGTACTCACACTATGCTTAAAGTGATAGTTCACCCAAAATGAAAATATTGTCATCATTTACTCACCTTAAAGTTTATCCAAACCTGCATGAATTTCTTTCTTCTGCTGAACACAAAAGGAGATATTTTGAAGAATGATTTATGGGCCTCATATGGAAGTCTACTGTTTGGTTACCCATATTCTTCAAAATATCTTCTTTTGTGTTCAGAAAAAGAAAGAACTTCATACAGGTTTGGAACAACTTGAGGGTGCATAGATGACAGAATTAATTTTTTTGGGGTGAATTAACCCTTTAATGTAATGTTTTTCAGCAATTCTTCATACTTTTTTATTTTAAAGGAGGGTTAATGCCGTCATGAACCAAAGTATGGTTCCATGCGGTACCAAAGTATTATGTTTGTGAAAAACTACAGTGCTTCAATGTTATGGCAAGTTATTTATGATTGGCTATCTGTTGCTAAACAATACAATGCCTCATTAAATATTCATGAGCTTTAGATAGTTACAGAAACTTTCTTGCACTTTTAAATTTCAGCATTTCAGCAACTGTTTGAGATTGTATTGTTCCTTCACCCTAGTTTTCTGTTTAGTGAGCGTTGTGTGTGTGGGATTTTGTACATGTAGGTAAAAATTGCCAGGCACAGGATGTGTGTGACAAACCTGTTATTTTCTCCCAATGAGAGAGACAAAGAGAGTAAGAAATAGAGTGTGTTCCACCTTCGGTGAAGCTCCCAAACACTAATGGGATTCTTTTCTTTTGTGCATAATAAATGCTTCTTTAATTACCTGCCAACTATATATATGGTTTTGTTGTCAGAAGTAAAGCACGCCCCTGCACAGAGAAATGGAGGCAGAGCCAGGTTTATCCATCCTCTGATCTGCAGAAGGACTCTGTTTATCATAATATGCTGGTGGTAATAAGGTCAAGCTGTAGAGCCCACAGTCAGTTACACTTCCTTTATTCGCACAATGGAAATGTTAACAAGCTTAAATAAAGCAATGGAGGATTTCAGAAGGAAGTACGCGTTGAGTTAAAGCTCCAGGATTTCTGAGTTTACCTTCATCCCAGTAGGTAAACTCAGAAAATCTATAACACACTACAGCGACAGACTGATATTTTTAGTGCGCTCACAATCCTGTCTTGGTGGTCCTCAATATAAAGTTGAGCTCACTGTAAACCTCCACTCGTTTTCACCAGCTATAGCTGTAGTAGAAGCTATAATATAATGTGCCAGTGTCAGTGTAGCCAAGCCTAATATGAAGTTTACATGCAATTCGTGAGATTTTTGTTATTAGGAAAGTTTCACTATAATTATTATTAGTTAAGGTTAGTGATTTGTTTAAATCTCTAAATCTAAATATTAATGTTCATAAGTTCAATGCTACGTAGATGAATGATCATGTGTTTTGTTGAGAAGAGGTGTGCTATTTAAAGGGATAGTCCACCCAAAAATGAAAATTAGCCCATGATTTACTCACCCTCAAGTCATCCTAGGTGTATTTGACATTCTTCTTTCAGACTAATAAGAGTTATATTAAAAAATGTCCTTGCTCTTCCAAGCTTTATAATGGCAGTGAATGGCCATATCTGTTTTGAAGTCCATCAAAGTGCATCCATCCATCATAAAAGTAATCCACACAGCTCTGGCGGGTTAATAAAGGCCTTCTGAAGTGAATCAATCTGTTGGTGTAAGAAAAATATCCATATTTAAAACTTTATCAACTAAAATAGCGAGCTTCTGGCAGATGGTTACTCTTCCACCTTAAATCGATGCAAACGACCGTCTGCTGGAAGCTAGTAGTCTAGACAGTTTTAAATATGGATATTTTTCTTACACAAACACATCGATTCACTTCAGAAGGCGTTTATTAACCCCTAAAGAGCTGTGTGGATTACTTTTATGATGGATGGATGCACTTTTATGGACTTCAAAACAGATACGGCCATTCATTTCCATTATAAAGCTTGAAAGAGCCAGGACATTTTTTAATATAAATCTGATTATATTAGTCTGAAAGAAGAATGTCATATACACATGACTTGAGGGTGAGTAAATCATGGGGTAATTTTCATTTTTGAATGAACTATCCCTTTAAGTGATAGTCTATCTATCTATCTATCTATCTATCTATCTATCTATCTATCTATCTATCTATCTATCTATCTATCTATCTATCTATCTATCTATCTATCTATCTATCTGTCTGTCTGTCTGTCTGTCTGTCTGTCTCATTCATTTTTGACAAAATTTGCAATTCTGTCATCATTTATTCATAATCATGTCATTATAAAACCGTATGGCTTTCCTTTTTTCTGTTTATACATTAAGTAAAAATTTTGCTCCTGTACAGGTGAAACTCGAAAAATTTGAATATCGTGCAAAAGTTATAATTTTGATGATTATGACTTACAGCTTATGAAAACCCCAAATTCACAGTCTCAGAAAATTAGAATATTACATGAAATCATTAGTCTGGGTTTCCCCATGCTGCCTTCCCGCAGCGCGATTTTATTCACGCTGAAAGGCAGTATGGATACCATGGTCCAGATTTTCGCCTCATTTAGGGAACCAATCACAGAACGGGGAGGGAGCAGCAAGACGATGACGACATTTATGTTGGCTATGAGCTACGTACAGGCGCATTTGATAGACATTCTTAGCACCCAATAAACGACGCCGGGCATTCGTAAACCACGCCTCAAATACGAGAAAATGTACATGTGGTTCCCAGACCCAAGTCTCAACGAGAATTGGGTCTGGCGTTAGCCAGGCTATGAAATCATTAGAAAAAAGGGATTTTATGTTGGCCCTCTGAAAAGTATAATCATGCATATATCTATATATAAGGGATAATGTATAGCGAGGCGTTCGTTATAGCGAATACCAGACTGACTAGGAGCCCGACGCGAAGCGGAGGGATCTTAATCAGCCTGAAGGGGTTGTATTCCCTATATAACGACCGCCTCGCTATACATTATCCCACTTATTGCATGGCTAGCTACCAAATTAATCAATAATTTGACTCAAAATATTTATTTAAAAAGGAATTTATTGATTTAAAAACGATTGTATTGCTTCCGCTAAAGAAAATAGTCCGTTCCGTCTCTAAACTGCGTCCATGGCAACGCTCTGTTTTTCATGGCAACGGTTTGTTATACTTATAGACATAATATAATACATAGACGCCCTATTGGCCGCTTTGGAACGTTGCTGCGATACGTCAACGGGTCCGCCATTTTGCGGAGGGCAAGACTGCACTGTAATCAAGGGTGAGCTGCGTTTTTTTCTGGATAAAAAAAAAAACTGTTTTTATATTTATCAACCGATTTCAGTGGTTTGTATGTGTTGTACAAAAAGTTCCATCTCTAGTTTTAAAATCTCAATAGTTACACTTGTAAAATATTTGTTTTAATAAAGAATGGTCAAAGCTCAGGCTTGTCATGTATCTGGCTTTTTATTCTTGGATAAGAATGATGAAGACCCCCATACTGAGATATAATTTAAGTTTTCTAATTGTGGAAAAAGCATTTTCTGTGATTGACCAGATTTGAGCAATAACAAAGATAACTGATGGATCCTGTATACTAATACATATGTTATGGTACAACTACTGTGCAATGCATTAAATATAACATTTGTGAGAAGTAATAGTAAATAGTTTAGTCAATAAAATAAACAAATAGTATACAGCAAATAAAATAGTAATGAATAGTGTATAATTATATAATATCATACAATAATACAATCATAAAAATATTGATAATAGCATAGTTTATTAATAATAGGCTACTATAATCATAGCAATAGAATAAGAAATGTCAATTACAGAATATACACAATAAAAAATAAGTTAAATAGTGACTTATATTTAATATTTAACTCTTTTTGTTAAATTTCAGTTTTATTGATTAGTAATAGTCATTATAACAGAAGCAGCTTCAGTCAAACATACAGCAGGATACAACGTTAAAAAAGCCTAAATATAAAGTTATGAAACTTCACTTTGCCCTCAGCCAAAACGATTTACCAGGGAACCATTTATAGATTAATGAGACCAAAGATCGCCCGTTTTTTATCTCATGTTTAACCACTAGACTAGAGACATCCGAGCCGGCGGCACACTTCAGACGCGCTGGCCGAGGTAAGGCTGTCCTCTGCGGGGTTAATGATCGCCGGGCGCCCGGTGATCGCATCTTACAACTCCGAAACCGTCAGATAAAATTTTTAAATAGGCGCTATCTTTATAGACAAACCACATATTTAAGCTTTAAACAACTACATTGTCGACTGAAAAACTATTAAAACTACATTTCGTGACACAATAACAGTAGTATTTTTTTATTTATCCTCAATTAAATAATGACCAAATACAACCAAAAACAAACGTTCAGTCTTGCCTGTGAAAGATAATTCCTCGGAAGCGGTTTTCAATTGTGTGGCGACTTGTACAGCCCCAAGCAGCGCACAAAACATTTTTCTCAATTCCCAGTATGAGAGGTAGGCCTATGGGAAAGTTGCCATCCCCAATATGGCGGCGCCGTTGACGTGCGCTCCAGCGGCCAATAGGGCGTCTATGTATTATATGATGTCTATGGTTATACTAAGCAGCGTCTGTTATGTAAGGGTTGCCCTCCGAGGTGTCCATTGTCAGGTTTTAATGGACGACGGCGAGGCCGAAGTCCATTAAAACCTGACAATGGACACCTCGGAGGGCATTAACCCGCTTATACCATGGTCACTTGCCAAATAAAACATTTTTAAAACATTAGTTTATATTTTAATTAGGCTAAATCTATTTTTTTTTTTCAAATAATAACTTGCCTGACGATTTATTTAGCAACTTGAGATATTTATAGTCCGCTCAGCTTTGTGCATTTTTTTTCTTCATGAAACACAAAGGTAGGCATACTAGTTATTTTTTATTACACATAAAACACTATGTGTTACACTAGTCTACACTAACCACAGCCTCCGAAGCACCGCTGTAGGTCGACTCTCCGATGCTGGACTGGAGAGCCGTCATGTCAGTGACAGGCCATCGATGCGAGAGCAGTCTGCGGGCTTACTGGGCTCCGTCAGTCCGTGAGAGACTGAAGATGAAATAACGAAGTCGCTCATTGTTGTATTAGTAGGCTATATAATATCTAACTAACGTTAGATGTTTGTTTTGATAGTGCAAATTGTTAACGGATACTTTGACTGCCTGTTGCTATGGTTACTCACAGCTGTTGTAGGCATCGCATTTATTTATTCATTTCGAATGGTAAACAGGCAGTTTCACCAGAACTACTTTACTAGGTGTCCTCTATCACTTTTTAACGGACACCCTGCAGCCAATCAGAATCGAGTATTCACCCAGACCATGGTATAACAAGAAATAACAGAACGCATTCTACATTTGAATTCTACCAAGCCATGTAATAAAGTTATATATACTACATATTAGGTTTACCTTTTAATTTGAATTACTGAAATACACAAACTTTTGCACGATATTCAAATTTTTCGAATTTCAGCTGTATTGATGTCAGTGATGCTAAACGGCATCACTTTCAACTGAACAGTCTGAATATGCGAATGAAAATAATTTTAGTAGGTAATTACAAGTTGTGTGGATTACATTTATTGTGCTTTTTTTTTTATTTGTGCATTTTTGGAGCTTGATGGTGCTTTTCCATATTTCCATTAATGAATGGAAAAGTATGCAGAACACTCCACTAAACATCCCCTTTTGTGTTTCATAGAAGAAAGAAAGTCATCAGCATGAGGGTGAGTAAATGATGGCTGAGTTTCATCTTTAAAGGGCTTGCTGTGTGTTTGAGATCTTTGCACTCTCGTTGAGAGCTGGGAGATTTTCAAGGAATTTCTCAGAGATGCTCATATCTTTATTTTCAACACTGATGCTGTGTGGTCTGCCTCCTAATGTTACTTCAGATACTACAGACTCTGTGTGTTCTCTGTGTGTGTCTGCTGCTCAATACAAAGGGCTCGATTGAATATGTCAGTCGAATCCCCAGATACTTGAAACTCTTAAATGGTGCCAACTTATTTCTGTCTCCCCCTGAAGAGTCAATCCAGCCACATCACAGAAATGAACCAGTTCCAACCAAACCAGTGAGAATGATGTTGAGCTGTGTGAAGATGTTTGGATTCGGTTTAGGATTCTGGAGTCAGGTGAATTCATCTTCACACTGCCTCTGACCAAGCTTTTAATGTTCTGAAGAGCCTGTGAGTTTATGAGAGATTTCTGCCACTGATGGCTGAGATCTCAACAGCTCTCGCAAAACAGCATGATGCAAACATCATTTTCCTGATCAGTATTTTACTTGTTTTCCAGTCAAAACATCTAAACATTCTTAAACAAGGTGCAGTATGTGAGATTGACAGATAGCGGATAGTCCAAATTCAAAATATTGGAGAGAGTTGTTTCCCAGTCCTCTCCTGCTCAGACTCGACGCTCACGCGGGTTGCCAGATTGAGGACACACAACAAGAATTAGCGCAATTGACAATGGAATGCGAGGAGACTTACACACTGTATGTTGATGAATTGATTTATTGATTTATGATGAGTTGATATCATGTTTTAATATGCTCCCATTCATAGAGATTTTTAGATGGGTGCGGAGGCTTTTTAGGTCGGGTAGAATCTGCGATCTTTGACTCAGTTTGTTAGCTGGCTTCCATGGCTGCAATATGCTGTGTTTTCCGCCAACTGGCAACTCTGTGGTGGCAAAATAATATTGGGCAAATTGTCAATGTGCGGTATCACACTGACACGGAACACACATTTCAAAGTAAAATAACTGGCTGTACAAGTGTTTTTCAGAGAAACGAGTATGTGAACTCAGCATGTTTCCTAAATATCTGCAAAGATGGTATTTTTATGCTTTAGTACAGTCAAAAACTTACATACTGCACCTTTAAAGTTGCACCCATTTTTTAAAAATAAATAAATTTTAGAGTTAAAATTAATTCAACGAAAAAGTGTTACATATAAAGAAATGAGTTCTTAAATATGTTTAAAATAAGCATATTGTTACGGCTGGTGTCGTTTTGTGTTGTTACATTATATAAGTAAAACTATATATATATATACTTAATATATTTATGAAAAGTATTAATTTCTTTTTTTTATAATCAATATGATTTAAAAAAATACATATAATTTTCTTACTATATATTTACTATATATATATATATGTGACAGTAAAGACATTTATAATAATGCAAAATTAAATAAATGCTTTTCTCTTGAACTTTCAAAGAATCCTGAAAAAAAAAATGAATCGTTTGCACAAGAATACAAAGCAGCACAACTGTTTTCAACTGTGATAATAGTCATAAATGTTTCTTGAGCATCAAATAATCATATTAGAATGATTTCTGAAGGATCATGTGACACTGAAGACTGGAGTAATGATGCTGAAAATTCAGCTTTGATCATAGGAATAAATTACACTTTACTATATATCCACATAAAAACAGCTGTTTTACATTGAAATAATATCTCACAATATTACTGGGTTTGTTTTGTATTTTTAAACAAGTAAATGCAGCCATGATGATCTACTGTCTCTACTCCCTCAGAAGAGACTTCTTTTGAAAACATTAAAAATCTTACCGACCCCAAATTTTTTTTGAACGGTATATATATATATATATATATATATATATATATATATATATATATATATATATATATATATATATATATATTTTTTTTTTTAAATTACATTTCAACCTTTTTTTTTCTTCTTTTTTTTACTGGAACACAGGATAAAAAAATACAGATTAAGAAAGAAAATTTTTGGTGTGCTCCAAACGTCTTTGGGCTTCTCAAGTATCAACTGTGCGATGATAAGAGAGACTGAGCCCAGCAGGATGGAGTGTGTTTAGAGAGAAGTTAGAGAAGGAGAGCAGAACCACCTGGAGATGGAGGAGAGAGAGAGAGAGAGAGAGAGAGAGGAGAGAGAGAGAGAGAGAGAGAGAGAGAGAGAGAGAGAGAGAGAGAGAGAGAGAGAGAGAGAGAGAGGAGAGAGAGAGAGAGAGAGAGAGAGAGAGAGAGAGAGAGGAGAGAGAGAGAATGCTGTGCTGACTGGCCAGCAGCGTGACGTGTGCTCAGTGTCTCGTGAATAAGTGCTGCACCGTTTCTTATCGTGTGGGCTTAATGCAGTTCGACTGCGACCTCAGTTGTACAGAGAGAAAAGTGGAGGCTGCATTGTATCACGCATGTTGGCGTGTTGTTTCACACGGTTAAGGGTCAGGTAACAGTGAAGCCTTTTTATCCAAATTCTGTGCTTGTCCAGGTTATGCATGAAAAGGTATCTTGTAGGATTTGATGTTGACATGCATGTTGCCATGGTGTTTCAGACCAGTTCAGTTTCACTTTTGTGTGCAAGTGTGTGTTGATGGAGCATGACTTCACAGTGAATTCCTCCACTGCTTTGGAGTGCAATCATTCTATATCACTTATCTTTAATGAAGTGAATGCTGTGAACGGAGATGTACTGGCTCAGGAAATGATCATGATTGTCAGTTAGTTCAACTGCCTGAGGAGGAAGAAGACAGCGTCGTTTTTTTAGACTGTGCGTTTTGTATCCATAAAAAGCATTGTGGACTTTATCGACTCCCTTGTTACCTCTCTCTCCGTCTCTGTTCAGTCTTTTGGGGCTCTGCGTTATTCAGTATCATGCTGGGCAAACACATTTCAAACCCTCTGGCAGCTCTTTCTTCCTTATTCATGAGATCACATGTTTATGTCCCTGAAACGCAGAGCTAACGACAGTGGCCTCCCGCTGAGGTCATTGTCTCCACGTCTCGGCAGTGTGAGGCCACCCAGCTGTCGGAGACGGGGACGGTCCTGCGTCCATGCAAATCAGTTGACCGGAGATGGATATCTCTGCACCCCTGACATTGCTTATCATTTTTATAATGTCTTTTCATATCTTTATCGTTAATCAAATAAGTGTTTGTTTTTCCTCAAAGAATGCTTTTTATAATAGAAGTCTGATGAAATGCCATTCAACAGAAGACAATGAAAGCACTTACAATGGACAGGGCCTTCTTTGGAGGGCTTTAAATGCGCAGTAATGTTTTTGTTTAAGTCAAAATGTATCCATATAGTACTTTTTACAGTACACATTGTTTCAAAGCAGCTTTGCAGGCCATCATTGATATTAATGTTTATAATATCTTCATGCCTAGTCACATTTAGCAGAGCTGGATGATAATATAGTTTACATTTGCGATGATACCAGCAATTAAGCAGTTGAGATTTGCTAATAGTAAACATTGCTTTACGTGAGTGTACTGTATGTAATATATATGTGGATGAAGTATATATATCTAACTTTACCATAGTGAAAAAATAGTATACTTAATAAGCACAATTTATTCGTATGTACTTTAGTATAACTAAATGTATTTGTGGCACGCTATAAATTGGTATACTTAAAGTCTGTTACTAACTTAAATAATAATTGAAATTTAAACTAATTTTGTATTAAATGGATTTTAGTTGTCCAATAGCAGTGATGAAGTACAATTAAAGTTGTATTTAGTATACTTGTTTGTGCTAAAGTGGAACTATTCCAATACTTAAGTACACTTTAAATATCTACTCTTGTATTTAAGTTTTGAAATGAAGATTTCACTCAGCATAAAATTCAAATGTATTTTGGTGACATTACAATTGCAAATCAGTTACACTAAGATTGTTGAACATACATTAATATTATACTGATATCAAACTGAGGTCATATATCCTTTAGTTTTAGTGATTTTAAAATGCATTTCAATGGCATTCCAAGTAATCTTGAAGTGTGCAAACGGCATCATTATTGTGTGTGCTTCAAATACAATAAAGTAAATAATGACACAGCTTAATAATTTTCCTTTTACTGACATTTTACAGATACCCCCAGTATGCCAGTAACTCACTTATCCAGAGAAGATCAGTGAGACAATGGGAACATACTGTATGTATATTAAATGTTGGAAACACTATAGGGACTGGATTCGAACCTGGGTCGCTGCCACACAAGCGCACTGGGTTTACCTGTTGTGCCACCACACAGATATGCTCCATATAGTAGAGTTCCATTAATGACAGCACACATTATATGGATTTGAATTTTTTTTTTTAATTGGGACACATTTTTTGTTTTTTAGTCCTTTAAAAATGGAAAGACAGTGGTGTCCGGTGTTATTTTGGCCCCCACTGACTTTCATTTTATGGGCAAAAAAACAAAAATTGTGCCATAATTTATTCACCTTCATGTCGTTTCATGACTTTCTTTTTCTGTGGCTTTTTTTTTAATCCATAAAATAAAAGCCAGTGGTATCCGGTGTTTGGCTACGTTCACACTGCAGGCTGAAACGACCCAATTCCGATTTTTTTGCCCCTATGCGACCTGTATCCGATCTTTTCATGACAGTCTGAACGACACAGATCCGATCTTTTCAAATGCGACCCAGGCCACTTGGGTATGTGGTCCAAATCCGATACGTATCCGATCTTTTGAAATGCGACCTCAATCTGAACGGCCAGGTCGCATGTATCCGACCCGCACGCCGTTGATATGCGACAAACGTCATAATTCTGTGTTGAAGTAGGCAGGAATGAGACGATAAACAAGTTAGCTATCGTACGATAGCACCGATAGCACGCACCTGTCAATACACTCCAACGCGTTGCACTGTTATGGTCCGCCGCAGACGTGTCTCTTCCCGTGAGTTAATCGAAGGCGCTCAAACGCTCTCCTCCTTCTTTATTTTCTTCTTAAAACGAAAAGATTGTAATTGTGCTGGCTCTGTTGGGAAAATAACTTTAATATTGCTAAACGAGCTCCACTGTTGACATTCATGTTTAGGTACTTCCGCAAACAGCAAGTGACGTCGTTGACCGTTGAGTACTCTTCTGCGCATGCGGGTCACTTCTGGGTCATTTCACGTTCACACAGGAGATCACTAAAGGTCGCATTTAATTGGAAATGTGAACGGCCTTGCAAAAAAATCGGATTTTTTCAAAAAATCGGAATTGAGCATTAAGCCCTGCAGTGTGAACGAGGCCTTATTTTGGACCTCACTGACTTGAAAATGTTGCTATTGTGCAGTCAATGATTGGCCAGATTATATTCTTCCTGGTGCTGATTAGACCTGATTTCTCAATGGGGGACTGTTTCGTAACATTTAGACGTCACACTCCTGTTATATTTAACTATTCCCATTGACAAAGTATTTACATGCACTTCTTGCCTATGATGTGCTTTTGTGGATATTTTCATCAATAAATGCCACAGCGTTTATTTGAATAGCTGTTTTATAAAGTTAGCATTGTCTTTCCAAGCGTGACTCAGAATTGACAAACACATCCAGTAAGTGCTGTCAGTCAAATGTTCTCCAGCTCCCACCAATCATGTATCCCAGAGCGAGGCTGCTTTGTTTGGTAAAAGCATGGTCGGCTCTTTCGCAGCTCGTGTTGGTACATTTTAACGTTCATGCTTACAAATTCCCATTTCGACTGGTGACTCATCCATATGTTTGGAGACTCCCAAAGCGTCCCTTTTTTAAGTTGAGAATTTTGAATGGTTGTCATGGAAACTTCGGTGAGTAGCACGTTTTCTTATAAGATCGGACAGAGCTTGGTTGTGAAGAGGAAAAAAGTCAGCCGTCCCCTCGCTTACATTCACATTCGGAAAAATGTGTTTAAGTTTGTTGAAATGGTCATCAGAAATAGGCTCAGGATGTGCATGGATGTATTCACACTATTTATATAGCTGACATAACATGGACACAGTGACTGGCATGTCAATGACAGGATATGACATGTGAACTGTTAGTGACTTCCCACCCAATGCACATGCTGTCAGGAGCATTTACCGTATTAGATGTTATTTTCTTGTTTTTTCTTTTCTCTTTTCTCTGTTCAGTGCATCAGCTCATACCATCAATGAAAAATGTAATGCATTTTTCATTATCTTCTATGTAAAACAGCGTGAGCTCACTTTTTATGTATTTGTTTAGACTGAACAGTGTTTCAGCTCTTGAACAGTCTTCCGGATGTGGTGAATACCCTTTTTTGTTGTAACTGCTAAATTATTCACACAAACCTATTTTGATTACTCAGGAAGGGCCTTTGCAATGCCCAATGTATAACAACCATTTTTGTTTCCCCAAAGAACCTTTCAATTCATATTTTTTTTTCTTTTTGTGTGAAGAGCATTTTAAAAAGCTAATGCACTTTTTTTCTTCTGTAAAGAACCTTTTGTGCAATGAAAATATTCTATGGATGTTAAAGAGGTCATTACATGCATTGTTTTATTTTAATGTTTTCCTTTAGGTTAAACTTATAATAAAAATTAAAAAATAATGTATATATACAGTGTATATATATATGCAGAAAAATAATTATTTTGACCTTCATTCTGACCCTGTGTCTGAAATGATCAGTTTTTAAGAGGCACCTCCCTTAATGTTTGTGAGTAAACGGCAACTGTTATGATTGGCTAACATCATTGCATAGGAAAAAGTATAAACGCTGACTCACTATTGCACGAGTAAGTGTTTTGAAAACATCTTCTAAAAAAAACTTCATTTAAAGGGATCCTGGGATCATTCTGAAGACTGTACGGAGACGCGAACAAGCCTCAAAGCAAACGTTCTTTCACTCTTCCATTTGTCCTGTTGTCGGCAGACTCCACTGTAAAACCGAATAAGTTGGCAAAACTCAAAAAATTTAAGGCAATCACTTTTATTTTGTACTACATTTTAATTGTTCTTAACTTGCAATTTTTGAGTATACTAATTCATACATTTAACTTAAAATTTCATGTAATCTCAATGTAAACACTTTTATTAGTATAAACTTAGCTAGCTTTAACAAGCTAGTTTGCTAACATACTAATTTGTTAACATGTAATATGTTATACAGTAGCACTTGCAGAAATATTTTAAAGGGGTCCTATAATGCCATTTTTGTTAATATGAGTTAATATGTTAATATGAATCTTTAGGGTCTAAATGAAAACTTTGTAATATACTTTTTTTTATAAAAAATTAGTATTTTTAGAAAACACTCATTTTACCTGCTCAAAAACAGCTCTGTTTTCAGCACGCCGTTTTCAGTGCATATGCCTTTAAATGATAATGAGCTTTGCTGACTCCGCCCCTCTGCGTACACAGTTTTTGAATAACACAATAACCTAACGCGTTGTTCATTATAAACGTGGGATTATGAATTATATTGAGAACGTCGTAACGTTACATAGAATACATGCCGTAATGTACCCTGAGTGTAAATCGTGAAGCGTGCAAGCGATTTGCAAAGATACATATTTAAAGGTTAAAAAAACGTTACACTCACTTCTTCTGGAGGTGCAGCAGGGACACGAATAGTTGGTACCGATTCCTTTTTCAGGAGCAGATTCTTAGCAAAACCAGCTTTATACTGATCCTCGTTTATAAAGCAGTCTGCTGAGAAATGATTCAGCAAACATGAAAGCATTGACGTTGATCGTGGGGAATATTCCCATCGTAAACAAAACTCACCCACTGCGTCTTCAGCGGTTTGGATTTAGGAACATCAAAATGACTGCTGTGTTCATTTTTACACCCAAGAACAGAACACCACAATCGCTTAGACGCCATTCTGTCCAGTGTATCAACAATGCCGGACTATGCTGACAGCTCGCTCGGGGGGTCTGTGTTGAAACGCTGCTGTCAATCAACAAACGTGAGGGGCGTCCGTTTTATCTACGTCACAAAAACGTACGGCTCAATTTGAGGCAGGGAAAACATATAGGAGATTTAAACAAAAACTGGATGGATTTTATCATTATATGATGCTGTGTACAGGCTTGCCAACACACATTTCAGTACAATCAACTTGTAAAAGTGCATGTACCATTATATACCCTTTAAGCTATGAAAGTGTGCATGAAAGTTTCATTTTCTTTTATGTGTGATATGAAATCTCAGCTCAATCAAATCGCAACGTTTATTATCATTGAGAATTGAAAGATGAAATCAGAGTTATGGAGAAGGAACTAATCTTTTCTTAATTGCATTTTTTCATTTAACATCGGTCAGATTTAATTTAAATGTTGAATCCTTATGCTGTGTTTGGTTTGACGTTATCAAGTACAGCACTGTGTTTGTAAGATTATTAATTCGATTGAACGACTCCAAAATCATGGATGGTGAAATTTACATAATAGCTTATAGAAAATTGATGTTTAAATAAAGATCTGTTGAACGGCTTTGCTGGCTGGAGATACACCATATTTTTTAATAAACCTTTATTGAAATTGAAATGATTGATTCCCCTCAACATTTTGTTCTTTTTCATAGAATGAGCATGTATTCCAGTTAATTATTTTATTTTATCCTTTGCTGTGGTCACAGATTTTTCTGTAAGTATAATGAGCAAAACTGTAGGAGACATTGGTTTGATACACTTGAACACCCACATCCACTGCACTTGGAGGTAGTTTTTATGTAAGCCCTTACATTTACAAAACCTTTTAAAAGCAGTGTGAGTGAGAGCTGCAAAAAAGCAGTCTGACGCTGAAGATGATTAAGTTCCAGAGTTCAATATGTGCTAGCATGAATAGCCCACGCGTTGTATTTATATGCTCAGAAAATATTTTGAAAAATATCCAATTAGCAATGGACCCCATTTATAAACAAAAAAAAAACCTGTAATATTGTATATAAAATAAGTGAAATCATCCATATGTTCACATTTGACATATTATTATAACAGAAGATTGCATTATGATTTCAATCTTCTTCTTTAAGTGAATTTAATACTCTCAAAGCTATGCAATCTTGATGTGGGCTATACGGAGCAAACAGGTTCCAGTTTGGTTATTGAATTTACACTCCAAAACAAAAAGAGTTTATTTTTATTCCCAGAAGACAAGATGGTGAATACAGATGGCCAAAGGTGTTAATTACTTATCACATGACGCACGGGCAGGTGTTGTCATTCTGCTTGAGCGGGTTGATCATTCATCAGTTATGTTTAATAGCGCAACAGTCTCTCTCAGTATCAAAAAGAAGGTCAATTGACAGGCATATACTTTCACTCTAGTGTAGTGAATGAATACATCAGGCTTGTTAATGGTGTGGTAAGGGAAAACTGTCTGTCAGATTGAAGCAGCCATCTGCCAAATAAATCCCCAAAGTTAAAGCTTTGAAGCACATTGGGCTTGTGTTGAAAACTTGGCATACTATAATAAGTCAACAGCTCAAAGCGCAGCAGAGTAAACAATATAATGAAAAGAAACAGGATCTAAACACACTCTTGGAAATTATGCTATTTGCAGGTGTATTTTTTGTTTTGTTTTTGTAGTGCTTCATTAAATTCATAAATTATATCTGATGCTAAGGACATTTGTTTACCGATTTGTCATTTTACTGTGTAATTTCAAATATGATGCATCTCTCAAACAAATAAAGTTGAGCTTATACCTAACCAAGATAATGTCTCTGAATGAATATGATATATTGTTGCATTAAAAATTAAGTTAAAATGATTGTCAACCCAATATTGTCATGGGGCGTAGTTTGGGATTTATGTCAACATGAGCATTGGTTTTAACACATGTTGGGGTGGCAGCCAGCACACCATATTTTCTGTCAGACAAGTTTTCTGTCAGATATAGATGTTGTACAGTATCTCCTGCAGCTGCTGTCAAGATGTTTCTCATGATTTTACCTCAGTTATTAAGGTGGTTGTAGGCTACACATTTGACTGACATTTCCTGCTGGCAAGATGTGCTTTTGTTTTTACCAAGTTGTAGGTGGTTGTAAACTTTTGACAAGAATTTTCGGCAAAAACGTTCTTGTCAGTTTTTTTCAGTAATGAAGATTTTTAGTTGTATTTTCTGCTATCAAGATAGGCCACAGTAAGCTATGATTTTACCTCAGTTAGTAAAGTGAACATTCTTACTCGTATTTCAAGATTTGACAAGAAGCGATACACATGTTTAATGTTAAAAGTAGTTAGTTTTGAGAAAGAAGCTTGTTTCTTAAGACAAGCACGACCGTTTAAATTATCGGATAGATTTAGAAAGTTCACTTTCACTGGATGCTGCAGCAAACTCGTTTTAAACGATAAAGTCTGTGTCTGTCTGACTGACTGACTGTGCCGGCCTGCCTCTTTTATACAGAGAGATCCGGGACGCCTTATCTCAGAAAGAGGGGTGATGTGCAGCGCTCAGTCTGCGTATTCAAAAGATCCGATCGTTTTTTAAACCAGTCATTTTTATTTCTTTATCACAATAATCTGTGCTTTTCTTTCGCTTTTAACAAACCTATTTCACTTTGTAAAATAACATTTATTTTGTTTTTAGCGCGGCATCTCCCCCCCTTTCAATTGAAGTGAAATCGCTCGCTTAAAATGAAACGTGAAGATCATAACGGAACAGTGTGGGAAAAAAAACGCCGTAACAGTTCCTCATTCTGGTCATTTTAAATGAAAGACAACTGCATAAAAACGAAGGTTTCGGTTATTTGAAATGTAAAAAGGTAGGATTTCTGTTCAGTACATTCACTTTTAATGTTGTACCCTTAACGATCGTTAACGGCTTCATTGTCATTTTAAAATAATTTGAAATATTAAAATGATAGCGTATGGCATATTGTAAATGAAATACTGTTAGCGTTATCCAATTTGCCGAATGACTTTTAGTTGTGGTATGCACTACACTTTCTGATACAGGCAGGTTTAGTTCTTATGACTTTGTCTTTTCTTCATAGTAGCCTTTCATGTTTCATAATGCCACATAGTAGTTCTTGTATTTGATGATACAAGCTGGTAGTGCCATGGTACTTTGATACTACTTTGGTCATTTTTTATACTATGGTGAATTATGCGTACCATGTAACTCCAAGCTATGGAACTCCAAGCTATGCCCAAGAATAATGCGGGGTATTAGCCTATTTTATTTAAAGTAGACACAGGCATTAAGTATAATACACTGCACACTAAAATATGTGATTTATATGCATTATTAATGTATGTTTTTGGTTTCTTAAAAAAAGAAAAAAATGATGAAAAAAAAAATGAAGAGCCTCACATTCTTACAGGAAATTACAGGTATTGTACTGTACAGTTGAGGCAGGGTGATGCAGTTTGCAGGCTCTGGGGCCCCACACGTGGGGGCCATGATAGGATTTGTTTTGTATAAGAATGCAGAACTCATATATTTGGCATTTACTGCTAAAGAAAAAAAAAGAGAAGGAAAAAAGCACTGCCCATCTCCAGTGGAGCAGTAGCAGGCGTGATCTAACAGTGTGTGGCAGGTTACTAAACCGCCGTAGGGGTCAGTCAGCAGATTGTGATGTGTTGAGCAGACAGATGGGCAGCCATGAGTGTGTGTCTTCTCTCAGTGGGCTGCAGCTTTCTGCGCTTCCTCCTGTAACATGAACACGCTTGCATGTTTACGCCTGACTTCCTTACACACTCCTGAAGTGCAGCGCTAGGTGAAGCCTGTTGTATTAACACGGACATGCATGGCTGGCTCTAAAATGTTTTAATCGGGTCATATCCTGAGGAATATGTAATGCTTCCTAGAGTCATTGTACTATGAAAACATAGTGGAACTGTCAGAACTCAAAACTTCCTCCCCAGTTAGAAAAACAAAACAAAATGTGGACTTCACTTCCATAAAAACAAATATACACATATGTATAATGAATGCATGATATGGCCCTTTTAATGATTTTACTAATAAACGTAAAAGTAAATGTTACTGTGAATGACTCATTAGAGATGAAATAATACTCCAGAGCAGAGCAGGAAAGAGCATGTGTGTGTGTGTGTGTGATTGAGAGAGCAAATGTGTTTTTTCCCATTAGTTTGAATCTGATTTGTTTGCATGTTTTACTCTAACCTTTTTTGTAAAGTCCACTTGTTTCCTGTGAACTCTTGTGTTTAAGCTCTGTCCATCTAGCACAGTTCTCAAACACTCAAATCAGAACATTCAAATAAATCAATACTAAATTGTTTAATACCTATGCACTTCCGGCAATCCCACAATAATAATGTGGGTTAATAAAGCCTAAAATCATGTCCTAACCAGATGTGACTCAACAACACTGCGACACACAATCAAATATATCTTATCTTTTGTCATCATTTACTTCCCCTTATGTCGTTTCAAACTCGTAAGACTTTCGTTCATTTTCGGAAAACACAAATTAAGATATTTATTAAGAATTTCTGTCCTTCCATTGACTTTGAACTATACCACTTTGATGCTTCAAAAAGTTCATAAAGAGATTGTAAGACTACTCCAAATAAATTGAACATTTTATTCCAAATTTTATGAAGAGACTTGATTGCTTTATGACGATTGTAATGATTATATGACGATTTTATGATGAGATTGAAGTTAGGCTTTTATTCACATTGATCAGTGAACTTAAACAGAAGCTCAACCACGAGAACAAACTTTGTTGGTTCTTGCGAAAGCTCAAATGTGCTGCGTAACACGAGAATGAACCTCATTGGTTCTTGCTGAAGCTCAAACGTAATGTATAACACGAGAATGAACCTCATTGGTTCTCAAACGTCAAGTGAACATGCTTGAGCTTCCGTTTCTGTAAAACCGTAACTGATGTGTGAGTTGATGAATGTTTATATGTGAATAAAAGCCTAAATTAAATCTGTTCATCATATAAAGCGTTCAAGTCTCTTCAGAAAATTCTGACTAAACCGCTCAGTTCATATGGATTTGTTTTATGATCTCTTTATGAACTGTTTGAAGTGTCAAAGTTGTAGTTGCGTAGACTGTCAATGGAGGGACAGAAGTGTACTGATTTTGTGCTTCATTTAATGTTGAAATGGTCTAATGCGAGTTTGAATATAATTTTGCGTCCCCTTTTATAGCCATACTGACAGTGACAATGAATAATTCCCCTCCGCTGCTCAGATTTTGAAAATAAATGAAGGGAAACAAGAACGTTCAAACTATGAGCTCAATGTAAACAAACAAGGGTATTTAATGACAAAGATTGTTTCAGTCACTTGGTAAATGTTTTTAATTATGTTAAATTGGTTTACTATTTACCATTCCCTTGCAAGTGCAGAACACTTGCAGAGAGACTCCACCCACATGCTCTTCTGATTGGCTGTGATATTTGATTGATTTTGTCAGGTCTCGTAGTCTGCTGTGGACAGACAAACTGCTTGTCGCTGGAATCTTGTCACATCTTAATTGAAATAAATTTTAAAAAATAAAGTTTTTTTTAGTATTGCAATTTTCCATAGTTTGAGAACTGCTGATCTAGTAGATCTTATGACCTTCCTCTGACCTCTAGGGAGCTATCCTGGTTTTCTGGATAAAGAGTTTTTAAGACTGCCCTAAAATATGTCAGCACCGAGCCACAGAAAGTGCTGAACTGAGCTCAGCCCAGGTGTGGACTCCTGAGCTCTCTGATCTGCATCTTTATTTGGTTGTGGACTCATGTGAGACTGAACAGAAGCTGAACATGTCTGAGACCCTCCAGCTGCCCGCGCTGCAGATTCAGGGCCCGGCAGACGGGGAGTGTAACGGATCTGTGGTGGATCTGGCCCTGTCCAGCTCGTCTCTGCGGCGCAAGCGCTTTAAAATGCGCCGTATGAAGAACGTGAGCGAGAAAGAGCAGGAACATCTTCAGCGTTCCGGCTCCAAGGAGTACCTGCAGCTTCCGTCCATCGAGATCACGCCGTCCAGCGACGAGGACGCGGCGTGGTCGAGCTGTTCCACACCCAGCGCCTCTCCCCAACGCAGACGCTTCCTCCTGCGCAAGTGGCTGAGAGGAGGAGAGAAAAAAGAGAACGGAAGTGAGAGCAGGTCTGTATGAGCACGAGCCCGAACCGTCCGAATCCAACCCTCGCCAACAAACCCATCCATTCTCCATTCCTGCTGTCCATCATGAGTACTGTGCGTCACTTCATTTGAGTCTTCATGCGGGCTTACACTGGCACATTACATAGCAGACAACCCATGTGTGTGTGTGTGTGTTTTCCGTCTTTTCTGGAGAGTCTCTGCTGGGACATTTATAGGCTGGAGGGAAGAACAAGCGGCCGCCTGTCTGGGGACATCTTAAATATTCACCACTCTTCCTGCCTTTTAATAGACAAAAACACAACATGCAGTATGTCTTTGCTATGACCTTAAATCTGACTTCAGGCAGCATTAACCAATAGCAGAAAGTCTGCTTGAGACTCTTGGGGTGAGGAAAATACTACTAATAAAGATTGAGAAGGTGTGTTAAACTTTTTAATTGGTATACAGGGAATTTATGGTTTAGTAAATAAATTCAGACGTGTTCATGTTTGACATGACTGACATGAATCAGGTGACAGCTGTGTATTGTGAGTGTTCAGGTGTTTGCTGGTAGAAAACTCTTGTAAACACAACAGCGTTCACTAATCTAGGGCTCCGTTATGTTGACCTGTTAGGCTGTTTTATCACCTGCTTCCTTTTCATGCAGTACGCAATAACTCTGCAAACCACTTCTTAAATGCACTAAGTTTTTTTTCTCAAGGCAAGACATTATAAACAACTGGGAGGACTGTGAAGTTATCACACTGCACCTGATAATCATGGCAAGTTTGACTGGTTAAATGGAAATATTGTTGTGTTGATTTAGTTTCTTGTCAATTGGGACACTCTTGCTGCCCTCTAGTGTGGAAGATGAAACTATCCTGAACACAGATGCTTCATGGATGTTTGTTCCTTTTAGTTGTAAGCCCGAGCAACGTTGGACTGTAAAACCATGTGTGTCTTGTTGTTGAATATAATTAAAAGATCACTGTGTGTCCAAACTCACCTTCTGTCATCTGGTTGTGTATTTCTTCTGTTCTGATAGTAATTTGCTGATGTGTGTTACAGCAGTCAGCAGAGCAGTCTGCAGAGCAGTCATGAGGAAGAGTCCACACGCTACCTGAGCCCCAACACCCGCGACGACAGGTACGCCCATACACTGTGGACTTTACATGTCTTTTTGATCGTCAGTGTGTTTAATATGTACGTCTTCCATTTATGCGTTATGCCGCTCTCAATGTAGTTCCCACATGTCCAACAGGGGTCAGACGTTGGTCAGCTCACATCTCTCTGAAGCCTGATTCGTATAATTCTACTGCACTAGTGATGGAAAAATAGTTCGCCTATCACACAGTATGTGATATGTCCTGTGCCACAAGGGGTTGAGATAGATTCAACAAAAGCATATACCATTGATTAACAACCTCATAACTTACAGTAGTTATGTCTTTAAACGTGTATTAGGCATTGTTAAAAATCAATTTCCCTATAGAGAAAAAGGACATAATATCTCACAATTATAAATATTGAATTACACAAATATCGCATTATTTTGGATTTATTGCTCATAATGTGACTTTAAAAATAAAACAGGCTAATCTGGTGTATTTTATATGACATAGTTTGCACATTTGGATTCAGCCTCTGAAAAAGAAAAGAAAACAATAATGTCAAGTGACACTTTCTAACGGCAGACACTGAGAAGCGTGACATGATATGAACTTCCTGTAGGCAGCTGGTTTGAGTCTGAGTGCTGGATCTCAAGTGTGGTTGAGAAGCTTCTGTTTTTAGTGGTTCATGTTTTGCTTTTGAAGTTGTTCTTCTTTCTGTGTCGCGTTCTGCATCTGTTATCTGCGTATGAGTCTGACCACACGGTCTGTGCCAATTACAAAACAACTCTAGTGCGTTTCACTTTCCCATGGCAGGGCTGCATTTTCTCAGATCGTTTGTATTTTGTTGTCATCTCAGAAATTAAACCAGGTGCTGTGCAGGTTGAATCAGCAAAGTTTTTATAGAGAAAGCTCAGATTTTTAGCTGTGCTCAAATGTTCTTGTTGAGCCCAGCTGGGCAAAGAACACTGTGATCCTCGGCTGGAATATCATATGAGCTTTTTTTTTTCCATCTCCAGGCTTCAGGTGCTTGTTTATTTGTGCTTTTATTGGACCTCTTAGAACACGGTGTTCTTTTTCCTGGATTTATGAAATATGGCTTGTGACCACCACTGATCATTAATTATTTTTGGGTTTGTTTGTTGCTTTTATTGTTCATCAGCATTATTTACCAGTGTCTGAAAAGATCTTTATAAACTCCTTTAAGATAACCGTTTGTGTATGTGCATGAGTGTGTGTGTGTGCGCATCTATACACCTGCTAAAGTCAGATAGTATGCGAACGGTTGCCCGTAGCCCAATTTTGTGCACTCAGCAACCTGATTTCAGCTGATTCCTGAGCTTATTTTTAAATCAGTTTTGTGTCGTGACGTAAAAGCAGCTAATGCTCATTAAAGGTGATGAATGTTCAGCCTTCTTGTGTCCCGCTAGGCTGAATGAATCACAGCTCAACTCTCATTTACTCACATACAGGCTCCCTTTCAGTTCATGAGTGTGAATTTGAATTGACTTGGCCACATCTCACATGATGTCGAATTTGAATTTATTTACAAAAATATTTGATGACAAAACAAAGTAGGGCAATTTCAGAGAGACTTGCAATTTCAAGCTAGCTTTGAAAGCATACGATCCTTTTAGAGCGTCTCCAAAGCCATGCCATCTTCAAAACACATGAATGCGTACAGCAGAGTTTGCAAAGCATCATGAGATGAGTGACGCGTTAAACTACCTCATGTCTCAAAGCACATAACATTACAATAATAATCAACGTAAACTACTTACAGAGCTCTTACTTGTACTACCTGATTGCTGCAGATTCATTTCGGCGCTGATAGTGTATAGTGGAATAAAAATAGTGAAAAGCTCGAGGTAGAACGTTGCGGGTTGCCATCTTGTAATTACGGTTACGACATGGCTTGAACACAGCATAAGCTCGTTGGTTTGGTTCTGGAGGAACTGTAAAAGTGGCTGCTGTTTGTTTATGGCGCTCAGTGACTGTCTGTCACAATGACGCTTATGGCGTGTGATGTCTGCGCGAGCAGGTGCTGATCTGAAGTCTCCGTGAGAGGCTGGATACAAACTGGAGCTGACGAACGCTATTTACCTCGAGACTATCGTCCCGAGATAACAGCAGAAAGGCAGATGGGAAATAATTAGCATAGCTGATGTTCATAATATTAATGCATTCGAACTGATTCAGCAGTAGTATAAAAGCAGTAGTATTAAGTGAATGCTTGGTTAAAGAGATGCGTCTTTATGACGCATAAAGAGATGAGTCTCGAACAATATATATATATATATATATATATATAATAATATAATTATATATATATATATAATATAATTAAAAAAAAAAAAAAAGACAAATGACTCAAACCAAATCTAGATACATAATTTAAGTTTGCCAGATTTTAAGTTGTTCATGGTTTCAACCTATAAAAATAAATATTGCAAATATCATCCTACTTGCCAAATTGATTCAAGTTTAGGTCCAGCCGTGCTCATAAATTACACCCAAATCCATTCACCCTATCAGATCTGTGGTTATTAGACTTTTATTTTTGCCCACTAGCACCCAAGCTCTTGTCTGAGACTCTGATGGTTATTTTAGCATCTCTGCTGGTGGTCTGACTCACAGCCACACCTCAGGTGAGGAAACAAGCTGTGCTGATCTACAACACACACACAGAGAAAATGCAGGATCTAGGTTACCGCAGGACAAGACACGGCCCGTGGGAGAGAGAGAGAGAGAGAGAGAGAGAGAGAGAGAGAGAGAGAGAGAGAGAGAGAGAGAGAGAGAGAGAGAGTGAGAGTGAGAGAGAGAGAGAGAGGAGAGGAGGGGGAGCAGGGAGTTCAGTAATGAGGAGTCTTCTTCCCGCTTGGGTGTGTGTGTAAACCGTGTGCAGGTCCACACGAGTAGTGCATCATGGTTCAGAGCAGGACTTTATCATGCACCTCACCCGTCAAACTGGGCTGTCACCCGCGGGTGTCCACGCTCAGGAAAAGACTGCACTTTCGCCGGGATCAGTGAGTACTTTTTCTCTGTTTTTGCCAGGTGTTGTGTACAGACTGTAATTGGCAGGCAGAAATTCATGGTCAGTTGATCCAGTCTGCATTGCTGGAGCAGATACTGTTTCCTGTGATGTATAGAATTACCTTTCAATTTTTTACAGTAGAACGTAAAGAGGACAGAAGGGTGATTAAAACTTATAATTATTCAATATTTTAGTCATGTTTGTGGTTATAATTTGTTCTCCTGCAGTTTTGAACCAAAAGCCCCTGGATATTTGTGCATTATTTGCTTTTATAATGCCTTTTAATTCACATTGTTGTATGTTAAATGTTCTCAAATAACTGTAAAAATCCATTATCACAATTAATTATAATACATACTTAATTTTAGATGCTTTTTAAATGCATTAAATAATGTTGCCAAATATTTTCAATGGAAAGTACCCAAAACCTGCTTAGAAAGTTGCTTAATGTCGCTAGATGACGTAATCTGGCAACTGTCGGCACTTTAAATCTGTTTTCTCTCATAATCTGTGTTCACGTATTTTATTTGAATAGCCGAATGTTCAATAAAGCTGTTTTCATTTACAAATTTTCTGACAGACATCGGAACAAGTATGATATAGTGACTGTCTGACTACATGTTAACCAGTACAGTCCAAAAAGTTGCTGGATTTGTCATGTAGCTTTTTTTGAAAAGTTGCTAAAGGGGTCTGAAAAGTCACTGAAATATAGTGACAAAGTCGCTAGTTGGCAACACTGAGAGGATGCTACATCACCATAAACACAGTAAATACGAGACCATTGGGTGATGAAATTTAAGTTACTTGCTGATAATCTTACCCTCCAGTGAACTATTTACCATTGTTACTAGATCATGGAACCAGTGAGTTGACATTGCAATATGTGATCAAATTAAATTTTGTGAACTGGATCGACTGATCCCGAATCTTATTCAAATGAATGATTTGTATTGAACATTGTTATTTCTCTCGTGAATTCTTATTCTAAAGAAAGCTTGGGCAGATATCAAACTTTTCAGAGAATACCAACTCAAATATGTTCATCATACAAACAAATATAATGCACTATATAATGCACAATACATATGGACTGCTTAAATTATACTTTTTTTTTTTTTGCGGGCATTTTGGAGCTTGACAGCCCAAGTCCTCTTCACTTTCTTTATATTGAAATGAATGGCCAGGGTATTCTTCAAAAATTCAGCTTGTGTTCCACAAAATAAGTTTGGAACAGCATGAGGATGAGTAAACGATGACGGAACATTCGCTTTTGAGTGAACTATCTCTTTAACAAAGTGATGCTAAACTGAACTAACATCTCTCTCTCTCTCTCTCTCTCTCTCTCTCTCTCTCTCTCTCTCTCTCTCTCTCTCTCTCTCTCTCTCTCTCTCTCTCTCTCTCTCTCTCTCTCTCTCTCTCTCTCACACACTCACACTCACACTCACACACACACACACACACACTTGAGTGAGAGGATGAGACAGTGAGAGGATGAGACAGTCAAAGAGTCATGTCATGTTCTTCTGATCGACATGAGCTCAGGGTCATTGTGCCCCTGTCACAGTAACTAGACTAACTAGATCTGTTTCTCTTCAGGCACAAAGCTTTGATGAATGAATGTGTGTGTGTGTGTGTGTGTGTGTGTGTGTGTGTGTGTGTGTGTGTGTGTGTGTGTGTGTGTGTGTGTGTGTGTGTGTGTGTGTGTGTGTGTGTGTGTGTGTGTGTGTGTGTGTGTGTGTGTGTGCGTTAGTGTGCTTGTTCTTAATTAGCAGTTTTTCAAAGCAGACTTATTAACAAAGAAATCACTCTGCCAGCCCCTCCCTCTCTCTCTCTCTCTCTCTCTCTCTCTCTCTCTCTCTCTCTCTCTCTCTCTCTCTCTCTCTCTCTCTCTCTCTCTCTCTCTCTCTCTCTCTCTCTCTCTCTCTCTCTCTCTCTCTCTCTTTCCTCTGTGTATTGAGGTAAGATCAGACCTTGTACATTGGACAGGTTTTTGTTTTGAAATGATCAGCAACATTCTGAGTTGCCCTTTTGCTATAGTTTGTTAGGAGATGCTTACACTGCAAAAGAAAAGTGCAGTGAGCCTATAACAGGAAGCATACATTATTCACTACAACTTGCTATATTTAACGTTTCATATTTCCTAACAATGTCCATGTAGTTTACAGAGACCGGGGCCACAAAAAGTATTTGGATTCCATACTTTTAAAATATCTGAATGTCATTGCATTAACTAGATATCAAACCAACTGACATTTATTTTAATAAAAGCTCGCACTAGCACACTTTTAAAGCCAAACGTTTTACGTAAATAAGTTTCTTAGACTAAAAATATGTAATCAATAGTAATTGAACAAAATAAAGTGAACACAATATGAACACCTGTTTAGACAAATTCTAGTTGTAAAATGTTTTCATGTGAACATGTCCATAGTTAATTGTTAACACATGGTGACTGTTGGAAATGTGTGAACTTGAGGTGTTCACAAAAAAAGCTTAGAAAAGTGAAGTTAATTCTGAGAAAAGCTCATGCATCTTTTGTTTGCTTTACTGAGATACTGTCGTTTGTTTCTGAATATAAAAATGTCAACCCATTGTAAAGTACTCGCTCTGGCCCTCGTTTTGGATGAAGAGATGAACCACGTAGAAAGACAGGACAGACCCGCCGGCCTATGTGGGTTCATGAGATTGATGAGTGACGGTTGGTCTGTGTGTTATTTGTCCCGCCTCGCATCCACTGTGATTGGGCGGCTGGGTAAATAGTGGCAGTGAAAATGAGCCGTTCAGGAATGTGGAATCACATGGGAACAGGCCCCGCCCACGACTGCACTGAATCTGCCCTATTAGCTTAGCTCCTCCCCTGAGTGAGCTGTGCGCAATCCGCCATGTGTATCTCTTCGCCAGAGCATTTAACAGCAGCATTTAAGTAAGAAATGTGTCTTTTATTAAAGCAACTAAAGTTGCTCAATCAAGATCGGTGAGTGATTTTTTGTTTTTCTTTTGTTTTAGGTTTTTTCATGTTAACATCATATACAGCAGTAGGTACTGTATATAGAGTGCCGAAGTTATGACGTCACTTTGTAGGCCAAAACGCGGAAGTGAGTTAGCATTTTAGCACTTCCGGTTCCCTCGCCCTAAAGTCTATGGGTTTTTTGAATGGGTTTTTGCTAAATCACCTGAAATAAGGTCTGTGGTTAACAAAGCCTCTAAATATTTTCACGTTTTGATCTATGCCATAAAACACACCAGTTATAACCTGCGTGTGGTTTTTTAAACTTTATTGTGTCTTAGTTTTATATCTGACGGCTTTATTTAGGCTTCAAAACGTATAAATTTTGGATTCATTTGTAAAGATTTTCTTGATAGACAAAACGTGTAAGGGTCACAACTCTTTGTTGTACACAGATCTTATTTTTTGCGATTTTCCAAAAGTCTATGGGGAAAATGCATAGCTTTTCGATCGAGGGAACCCATGCGCCGCTAACTTCCGAGTTGTCCTACAAAGTGACGTCATAACTTCGGCACTCTATTATGCTGCTTTCACTTTAATACACAGATCTAAATATACACATGTGATTTATTTCCCTGCTGTTTACATTCACAGACATAGTGTGTTTGTCTGTGTTTATGTGAACTTTGTGTTTTTGACATAACCTTGTGTGTATTAGACAGTTTAAGCGCAATAAGTGTGAAAGAGAGCTTAGTTTAATATTCATGTCTGACAGCCAGCTTTCTGTGTGCGTGCTTTGGATGTGTCAAGTCAAGTATATTTATATAGCGCTTTTCACAATATAGATTGTATCAAAGCAGCTTCACAGCATCAATCAAAATAACATAACAATGTTTGTTTCTTAGTGGAAAAAACATCCACGTTAGGTAGGGCTGATCAATGGTATTAATGATTGGTTAATTAATTTGAATATCCCCAACTGAGCAAGCCAAAGGCAACAGTGGCAAGGAACTGAAAAACTCCATCAAGTGACCTACTGGTGTCCTAAAACTCCATCAGGTGACCTAATGGAGAAAAAAAAACCATGGGAGAACCCAGGCTCAGTCGGGGGCCAGTTCTCCTCTGGCGTTTATGAACTAGAGGCCGGATTTACAGTAACTGTAGGGTAAAAATTTATATGACTGCCTGGTTGAAGAGATGAGTCTTTAGTCTAGTTTTAAACTGGGAGAGCGAGTCTGAGCAATGAACAACATCAGGAAGCCTATTCCAGAGCTTTGGAGCTAAATGTGAAAATGCTCTCCCTCCTTTGGTGGATCTGGATATCCTAGGTATAACCAAAAGCCTCAAATTTAGTGATCCTAAAGGTGAACTAAGTAACTTTTTTACCTTAACCGAACAGCTTTGGAGTCATTGTAATGTTTATATTACCGATTTTGTGTTGAATGGTGGTCGTCTCGCCCCCTCTGTTGGCTGTGAGTGGAAAAAAACGCACTTGCAACTTTGAGCCGGCGGCCCGCCGGCCGCAGCACCAGTAAGTGTCGCGTGATATCAGGTCTCGCGATGTAACGAATTGCTTTACAGCAAGAAAGATCTGCTAAAATGAGCATCAAACATACAGACTGCCGACAGTTCATCAGGGCGCGCACAGCTCTTAAAGGGGCCACACCTTATTTCCACTCCTGGCAGCTTTCATCATACTGAACAGGTACCGGTGTACAGGGGGAGGGGATCAGGCTGTGAGTGCAGAGACATCTCTGCGTGCGTGATATTTACGACAGTACAAGTGTCCCACAGCGACTCTAGGGGTCACTGTTTGACAAAAACAGAAATCCTCTATAGTGCTACTTTAAAGAGCGCGATGGATTATAGGGCGATAGAAGATCCGTTAAATAGACTGGAGCTAAACCATTTAGAGCTTCATAAGTCAGTAGCAATACCTTGCAATTAATATGGAACTTTGTGGGTAACCAATGAAGTGATGATAAAATTGGTGTTATATGATCATATTTTCTTGATCTAGTAAGAACTCTAGCGGCTGCATTTTGGACTAACTGTAGCTTGTTTATTGAGGATGCAGGACAACCAGCTAATAAAGCATTACAGTAATCTAGTCTCGAGGTCATGAATGCATGAACTAACTTTTCTGCATCAGAGACTGATAGCATATTACGTAGCTTAGCAATGTTTCTAAGGTGGAAAAAGGCTGTTTTTGTTACATATGAAATATGTTTTTCAAAAGACAGGTTGCAGTCTAATATAACACCCAGACCTTTTACTGTAGAGGATAAAGTAACAGGGCATCCTACTATGTTAAAGTTGTGTTGTGAGAGGTTTTGTGGATGGTTTTTCAAACCGATAAGTAGTGCCTCTGTCTTGTCTGGATTTAATAAAAGAAAATTACGCGTCATCCAATCTTTTATATCTTTAACACAATCTGTCAATTTGGATAATTTAGCGTATTCATCTGGCCGTGATGAAATATATATTTGAGTATCATCAGCATAACAATGGAAACAAATTCCATGTTTCCTTATAATATTTCCAAGTTGCATCATATATATTGAGAATAATAGAGGCCCTAACACAGATCCCTGCGGCTCCATAGTTTACTGAACTTATGATAGATTTTTCTCCATTTAAATAGACAAAATGGTAGCGGTCAGATAAGTATGATCTGAACCAGCTTAATGCTTGTCCTTGAACACCAGTATAATTTTGTAGTCGATCTAAGAGTATTGTGTGATCTATAGTATCGAACGCAGCACTAAGATCAAGTAAAACTAGTATTGAGATACAGCCTTGGTCAGAAGCTAAAAGTAAATCATTAGTGCAGTTTCTGTGCTATGATGTGGCCTGAATCCAGACTGAAACTTTTCATAGATGTCATTTTCTTGCAAGAAAGAGCCCAGTTGAGCGAACACAATTTTTTCTAGTATTTTAGACATAAATGGAAGATTTGAAATGGGTCTGTAATTTGCTAGGTTATTTGGATCTAATTGCGGTTTCTTAATGAGAGGTTTTATTACTGCCAGCTTGAACATTCTTGGAACATGACCTAAAGATAAAGACGAGTTAATAATATTGAGAAGAGGCTCTTCCACTATAGGTAACACTTCTTTCAGTAGTTTAGTTGGTATAGGATCTAAAAAACATGTTGTTGTTTTAGATGAAGTGATAAGTTTAAGTCTTTTTGTTCTATAGTTGTAAAGCATTGGAATTGTTCTTGCGGGGTGATAATTGCGGCTGAATTATAAGGCGCGAGCAAAGATTGAACGTTTACAATTGTGGTTCTGATGCTTTCAATTTTCTCAGTGAAGAAGTTCATGAAATCATTACTACTAAACTGTAATGAGGTATTTTGTTCAGATGACGTCTGTTTATTTGTTAGTCTAGCCACGGTGTTAAATAAAAACCTTGGATTGTTCGATTCTAAAGACCTCTAAATTAGTTTGTTTCCATTTACGCTCTAAATTACGGGTTTCTTTCTTTAGAACATGTGTAGTATTGTTGTACCATGGTGCTATACTTTTCTCTCGGACCTTTTTTAATCTAATGGGTGCAACAATATCCAATGTTCTAGAGAGAATGGTGCCCATAGTGCAGTTAGTTCGTCTAGTTCATCTGTTTGTTTGGGTTCAGGCAGCAGCTGAGACAGATCAGATAAGCTATTTGAGAAATGATCTATGGTGGATGGGAGGATTGTTCTACCTGGTCGATAGCGTGGCGCAGCATGACATATTACAGCAGTACGTAATATGCAAGTTACCATGTAATGGTCAGTGACATCATCACTTTGTGGAATGATATCTATATCTGTTGGATCGGTTCCATATGATATATTGAATCGAGTGTATGATTAAGACGATGAGTGGGACCACTGACATTTTGCTTGACCCCGAAGGAGTTTAGTAAATCGGTAAACACAGCCCCTAACGCATCATTTGAATTATCTACATGTATGTTAAAATCTCCAACAATTAATGCTTTATCGACGTTGACCAATAGATCTGAGAGAAAGTCTGCAAACTCTTTTAGGAAATCAGCATAAGGCCCTGGCAGTCTATATACGGTAGCCAAGGCTGGAGAGAATAGCGATTTCTTTATTACATCTGAGAGCGTAACATTTAGCACAAGTACTTCAAACGAATTAAACCTGTGACCTGTTTTCTGAGTAACATTAAGGATATCTCTATAGATTGTTGCAACACCGCCGCCACGACCGATCAGACGGGGCTCATGCTTATAACAGTATCCTGGTGGAGTAGACTCATTTAGACCGAAATAATCATTTGGTTTAAGCCAGGTTTCAGTAAGGCAAAATACATCGAAGTTATTATCTGTGACTGTTTCATTTACAATAACTGCCTTAGGTGTGAGTGATCTAATGTTTATAAGACCTAGCTTTAGAAATTGTTTTTGTTTTTGTTCACTAATAGAGAGATTTTCTGTTTTAATAACAATTAAATTTTTTCTAGATCCTGCAGGAGATTTATTATTTGATCTCAGTAAACGAGGAATAGACACAGTTTCTATGCAGTGTTCTACCCTAGTATTAATATCAATTAAATTGGTGCAGCAGAGACTTTGATTTGGACTTTTGGTTACTAGTAAAACGGTGTTTAACATCTTGGAGATGTTATCCGACAGAAGATGTGCTCCGATTCTACTTGGGTGTAAGCCACCAGCGCGGAAGAGCCTCAGTCGCTCCCAAAAATAGATTCCAATTATTTACAAAGAGCAGTTTCTGCTCATGACAATAACCATTCATTTAGCGCGAATAATCTACTGAACTTTTCATGCCCTTGTCGGTACGTGGGAAGCGGTCCAGACACTATGATCGGTGTTTCAGACGATGTGCTGCGTACCGTCTCAATCATGCTCCTGAAGTCTTTCTTCAGAACCTCCGTCTGCCGCAGCCTGATGTCGTTCATTCCCACGTGCAGCACAACAGCTTCGATGCGCTCGTCACTGTTCAAGATCTCAGGTACCCGCGCAGCGATATCAAAAACACGAGCACCAGGAAAGCAGTGAAAGCACCTTACTTTTACCTAACGTAGCGTGTCGGACGGTGGAATCGCCGATGATCATAGCATCGCGTTCCGTTTCGCGAAGAGAGGAGAAGCGGTTCTGGGTGGAGATCTCGAAAACCTGGAGGGGCGGAGAGATTCTCGCTCTGCTTCTGGCTCGCGTCTTCCGCGGAACCACCCAGGCTTCGTGGTGGTATGTCGGACTCGTGGCCGGAGTGAATGCAACCATGGCTGATCGTGAACTGGGCGCTCGGGACCAATGCTGAGGAACGGACGGAGACGAGGTCAGGGTCAGCGGGTTACTAACCTTAATCACTGATTTGTGTACATTGGCGCGTGATGTTTCAAGAGCTAGACGCCAGTCACTCAGCTCAGCTTGTCTCTCTAAAAGGTCACGGATCTGCTTCTCTACAGCTTCCAGCTCAGACTGCACCGCGAGCAGCTCAAATTTGTTCTCATCTGCACCAAAAGATATATTCGCCATTTTAACCAATGGACAGTAAGTTAGCAACGATTCTACCAGTGATACTATTAATATTAGTACTAATTTTATGACTGAAGTCTTGGATATAATCCGTTTTTTTTTTTGTGGTAAGGGTGTAATGTAGACGCACAATAGACGAGAAAATATTAGTTTGTAAATGAGTGTAAAGAAGACTCGCTCAGCCGTGACCCACAGGTGTAATCGGACCGGTGTTGGGTCACAACGGCTTGAGACGAGTCTGCTCAACAGTCCAAGTTGTAACTATGAGGTTTGAGCAGCAGTGCTTCTCAGTGAGGAAAAGTAGAAAATGTTCGTTGTAAGTGAGTTTAAAGAGAAAGATCACGGATTATGAATCAAATCGAAGGAGCTCCAAACACAAACAACGCGTTCAAACGATACGCATGCGCAGTAATTCCATGTGTGTGTTGTGTGCACAATGTATTTTATATATATGCATGATCACATTTAATTGCTGTGCTTTCTTTTGTGAGTTGTAGTGATATTTTGTGTGTTGATTGCTGTGTCTTTTTACAAGCAGTATTCCCATAGCCACACCTCTCTTTTTGATAATTAATGAACTAATAAGTGATGGATTTTGGGGTGGAGCAGTAATATGTTCCCCTATAAAAACGTAACAACTGTGACTGAGACTGGTGGTGGCAGCATCGTGCATCCGTAACTGAAGTCAACACAGCAAAAAAGCGAGAAGGAATTACGTTGTGCCTACAGCAGAGAGTGATTGTTTCACTTGCGTTGAGACGGCTTATGGCTATGTGAGATTGCAGCACACTGTTAGACGAATAACCACAAAGGCGGCGGTTTGCGGAGTATCGTCAGAGGAGCAGCGGTGAGACGGGCTGACGACCGGCTGCGAGAGACTACCGTGAGTGCTGAGAGGACGAGTGGAGATAACTGCTGTGGTTCTTCTGTCGTGAACACATTGGACTGGATAGCAGGGTTGCTGTCCAGTCATGCTGTGAGTACGTTCTGACTTCTATCTTGCGGTGCACCTATCAAATCCAGTTATTGCCTTGTAACGGACGAGAACGAACCTGCTTTGCATAAATTTACTTGAGTGACCTTTGAATCGGCCGGTATTTTAAGGAGTTTTTCGTTTGACCTAATAAATTGAAAATGTGCTGACGCCAAGTGATGTGAGTGGGACGTCGTATGCTGGCAGTTTTTCTTTTTTCTGTGTTCCAGCATCGGCTGATGTGTGACTGGAGCGTGAACGGACGTCAGCTGTAATACAGATGCCTAGCAGAGACAAAGTTGAACGGTGACGGCCCTTTGAACTGACGATTGGGACTTTGGACTTGGTTCCCCTTTTTTTATTTAATTGATAATCGTTTGCAACCGATTTTATTGTAATAAAACAGTTTTTTCTACTGCTATTTTTGGTGTTGTTTTCCACTGTTCCCTTCTCCGATAAAGAACCTGTTTTTCATATGGAGTTCCTGGGGTCTCAGTTTTCACTTTAGGTGGCGTAGTCGGCTACAAAATTTAAATATATATCTTATTAGTCATTCGGGCTGCTGACATAAATTGGCGCAGTCGGCAGGGTTGGATACGGGAACGGTGGAACAGCACTTGCTAGAATATTTTTAAAAGTTAAAGAAAAATGATGATGCCAGTGTTTCCTGGTGCCCCTTGGGTGCCCAAGTTTACGGGTACTGATTGTGATTTGAAGTATGGAGACTGGAAAGAACAAATGCAAGGGCTTTTAGAAGCCCAAGAAGTACCTGAAGCAAAGAAAGTTAAGATTGTAATGGGTGCCTTGGGTGGTGATGCAAAGCGGGAAATAAGTGTTTTGGCTGATGGAGATAGGGATAAAGCCAATAAGATTTTTGAGCATTTAGACGCCTTGTATGCTGGAGAAATACCTCTTCCTGTCATTAGGTCACATTTCTTTAGTTGCAGACAGAGGCAAGATGAATCTTTTAAGACGTTTGTGTTGAGATTACGTGAGCTTTATTGCAGGTTGCGGCGACGTAGTCCAGAAGGGGCCCTTGTTGAAGATCAACTGAAGGAGCAGTTGTTGCTGGGGTTGGAGGATGGACCATTTCTGAGAGCCTTGAGAACGTATGCACGCCGAAACCCAGAAGGAACATTCGCAGATTTGCATCAAGAGGCTTTACTGTTGGAAGCAGAATATAGTCAACCAAGGTATGAACTGGCTTGTGCTGCTGTTAGTGGACCTGGTAGGATTGATTCTTGCTCACAGGGGACTGACTGGAAAGCTGAATTAAAGCGAGAAATTCTGGAGGAAGTTAAAGGACAGATGCGAGAACTGACACAGGAAGTGATGAAGGAGCTGAAGTCGTCTAGTTCAGTGGCACAATCAAATCATGCACAACCTAATTATGTACATTTCCAGCCACAAAATGTTTCTTCTAGGCGACGAAGGGGGCAGTCTTCCTCGAATATGTGGGATGCAGAGGGGAGGCCGATTTGCCGGCGCTGTCAACAGTCAGGACATATACTGCCCTACAAAGCAAAAAGGCAGTAACTGCATTTTTGGTCAAAAATGAGTTATTATCATTTTCATGACATTCAAGGCATCCTTTGTTATGTGACAAAACATCTTATCTCAAATGTGTGTCGTTTTGGAAAAAATGGTAGTCGTTTGTACAGTAACTGCAAAAAGCCCTAGTGAAACAAAGCAAGAGTACAGTAACATCCATTACTGTATTCTTGTTATGTTTTACCCCACAAAAAATCACCGTGTTACTAGCGCAGTGTAGTTACTGTTGCCATGGTGAACACACGGGACGGTTTTAACATTTGCAATTTCACCCTTCTAACTTCACACAAATTTTGTTTAAGATGCAGTGTTTTCCCTAATTGTTCCCTACCAAACTAGATCCGCTCTTAAAGTCACTTTGTGAGCATTTAACCGCTTCATTTGAGAAAAACTATCGTCATGTCATAAACACAGAAACTCAAGGTCATCACGGCAACCCGTCAAAATAAAAGTTCGGTTTAACTTGACAGAAATATATTACTGTTGTACAGTAGAATTTATAAATGTCTCAATGTAATAAAACTTCTAACACTAAAACAAATAAATTAAGATTAAAACTTATTTTTTAAAGGAATGATCACAATTTTTCTTCAATGTTTTAATTATAAAAGTAGGCTAAAGCTCATTGTGCAGCATGTTGTTTGACCAAAAATGTTTGTTTAATTTCATATGATTAAAATAAATGTAATTAATATATTAGAATTTCGTATAGTATAAAATATTGTATAAGTTTAATAATAGTTTATAATAAAAGTTTCATGATTTCAATGAATTAGACATGATTTTTGATTACTAAAAATGTACACCACGTATCCGTAACACGCCTGCTCCGCAACACTATTTTGCAACACAAAAATGTTTCCCAAATGGTTCCAATTATTTCAAATACAGTCTAACACACCCAGAGCAAGTTTTGGCTAAATTGTTTTTGGAGAATCTGTAGTTACTGCCTTTTTCCTTGGTAGGGTGCCACATTTTTGGTAAGTAATACAATGCAAGAATACAGTAACTGCAAAATAGGGGTAAAATATCAAATTAAATATGAGGATTGATATGTACAAAGAATAAGCTAATATAAAGTAACAAAACAGCCACATGTCCAATAATCTATCTACAACTACTTAGGCTGGATGACAGGATAACTTTAAAGTCATTTTTTCTCTGTTCTGCACTCTGCGTAGTTACTGCCTTTTTGCTTTGTAGGGCAGTATAGCAAGGTATTGTAAGGAAAGTGTGCTGCCTAATGGAGATTTAAAACTAATTTGCCCTACTGCAGAGGTCCAGGCGGTGGGGCCAGTAAGACCATCAGATAATTCAAGGACCATTTCTTCTTTTATTGGTGGCTGTCCAATGGTGAGTGTCATGATTCAGGATATTGAGTGTACAGGATTGTTGGACACCGGTTCCCAAGTCACTCTGATGCAACAGAGTATGTTTGAGGAGAAGTTCCCTCAGTATAAGTTGGGCCAAGCGCCTGTTTTGACTTTAAGAGCTGCAAATGGCCTCGAAATCCCCTATATTGGATATGCTGTGTTTGATTTTAATGTTGCTGGAGTCCAAGTTCCAGAGCGGGGTGTTGTCATTGTAAAAGATGAATGTTCTACGAACTCTTTAATACTTGGTATGAACGTAATTTCACAATGTTGGAGTGCTCTCTTTCAGAATGACGGACATTCTTCATCATTGTTTCAGAGTACCAGGGAACGACAAGCATGGCAGCAGGTCACGGCAGTTTGTCAACGTGTTGCGGCACGTATTCATGAGGATGGCTCACTGGGAAATGTGTGGCTGGCTAACAGACGAGGTGTACGTATTCCACCAAAGAGTGAAGTCATAGTCTGGGGACGTGCTCGAAGGGGTCTGCGGCAGCGTGATTACTGTGGACTTGTGGAGCCTGTGTCTGAACAACCTGTGGCTGCTGCACGAACAATTGCCATGGTAAAGGATGGTAAGATCCCTGTGAGACTCTGTAATATACACCCATACAGTGTTTTCGTCGGAAAATATCAGAAGCTTGGACGGCTATATGAAGTCAATAGCCCTGATATTTATGGATGCAGAGACCTTGGATTAACGTTGGATACTGAAGGTATTGTGGAGGTGAGTCTTACTGAAGCTAGCCCCCTTGCAGAAGATGCATTGTCTCCTGGTATATGCCAATTTTCTCAAAGATCTGATTTGACCACACAGCAGTGCCAAGATCTTGATGCACTTCTGAGAAAATGGTCTAAAGTTTTTTCAGAGAATGAGGAGGATGTGGGGTACACAGAAGTAGTACAGCATAAAATTCACACTGGAAATGTGCCTCCCATTCGGGAAAGGTTTCGACCATTGCCTCCTATGATGTATCAAGAAATGAAGGCCTTGTTGGCTGACATGTTGAATAAAGGAGTCATTTCTGAGAGTGCTAGTCCATGGGCAGCCCCAGTGGTGATGGTGAGGAAAAAGGATGGGAGTTGGCGATTCTGTGTGGACTATAGAAAATTGAACTCTGTCACCCACAAAGATGCTTTTCCTCTTCCCAGAATTGAGGAGACTCTGACCACTTTGAAGAGGGCTGAGTGGTTCAGTACTCTGGATCTGGCAAGTGGGTACTGGCAGGTGGGTGTAGACCCAGAGGATCGTCCCAAGACTGCCTTCGCCACCCCTTTGGGGCTATACGAATTTCAGCGTATGCCTTTTGGTCTGTGCAATGGACCTGCCACATTTCAGCGATTAATGCAGCGTTGCCTAAGTGGCTATTTAATAGACTTTTCTTTGGTGTACTTGGATGATATTATTGTGTACTCATTAGACTTTTCTACCCATCTTAGCCACCTGGAACAGATATTTCAGCGACTGTCCCATTATGGGTTGAAATTAAGACCTGACAAGTGCCAGCTCTTCCAACAGCAGGTGAAGTTTCTCGGCCATGTGGTGGACAAGGCTGGCGTACATCCGGACCCTGAAAAGACCGCAGCAGTTCAAGGTTGGCCTACCCCTACAACAGTCCGGGAGGTAAGGGCCTTTTTGGGCCTTGCAGGCTACTACAGGCGCTTTATTGCAAATTTTTCTAAAATTGCTCAACCTTTAAATGCTCTCTTGGTTGGCATTCCTGTAGATAAAAAGTCTGGTACACGTCAGATTGAGTGGACTACTACATGCCAGGCTGCATTTGAGACCTTGAAATCGTGTCTAACAAAAGCCCCTGTATTAGCCTATGCGGATTTCGCTCTACCGTTTGTTCTGTATACAGATGCCAGCCACCAAGGTTTAGGTGCTGTCCTGTCACAAGTGCATGATGGAAGGGAGCATGTGATTGCTTATGCTAGCCGAAGCCTTCACCCTGCAGAGAGAAATGATGCAAATTATAGTTCTTTTAAACTAGAGTTATTGGCATTGAAGTGGGCTGTAACAGAAAAATTTAAAGATTACTTGACTGGGTCAAAGTTTACGGTCGTTACGGATAACAACCCTGTGGCTCATTTACAAACAGCTAAGCTCGGGGGCCGTGGAACAACGCTGGGTGGCTCAATTAGCCAGTTATGACTTTATAGTGAAATATCGGGCGGGCGAGAAAATGACAATGCAGACAGTTTGTCCCGATTCCCTGTGCCCCCGACAGAGCAGAACCAGCTTGCAGAGGTCCAGCAGATTGATGTCAACGGAGGTGCCACCGCTCTTGGCACTTTGGGGATCGAGGAGTGGCGAGAGGCACAACAGAGGGATGAGGATCTTCAGGTCGTTATGCGGTATGTAAGGTCTGCCGGTGTACCAACCACTTGTGAGAGAAGAGCATTACCCCTGATTGTACAACAGTTGCTTCGCCATGTATCACGACTTGCAATCCATGATGGGGTGTTATATAAAAAGATGATTGATCCAAATACCCAGGAGTGTCAATTGCAGATTGTTTGTCCAGCTGTCCAGCAAGAAGAGGTGTGGAGGCGATATCATGAAGCATTGGCCCATGCAGGTGTTGAACGTACACTGACCAGAGTGCGGTCCCATTTCTACTGGCCCAAGATGGAGGAGATGGTGCGAGGGTTTCATTCTGGGTGCGTCGCCTGCAGCCTGCAGAAGGGTAGGGATAGTCATAAAGCGCCCCTTAATCCCATCTCAGTGTCTTGTCCGTTAGAAGTGGTGGCTTTGGACTTTTTGTCCTTGGGACGACCTAATGATAGCTACCAAAACTTATTAGTGATGGTAGATATGTTTACACGCTACGCATGGGCAGTTCCAACAAAAGATCAGACTGCCCAGACCACAGTGAGGGCCCTTTGGACTCATGTAGTGCAGACCTTTGGCTGTCCTTTACGTTTCCATTCAGACAGAGGACCAAATTTTGAGTCGGAGTTGGTTCAGGAGTTTTGCCTGTTATATGGAACAGTCAAAAGTCGAACTACTTCCTATCACCCTGCAGGAAATGGTAGGGTAGAACGAGTTAATCAGACATTGTTAAATATGCTCCGTACATTGGAACAAGAGAAACAGGATAGGTGGCCTGACTTCCTCCCTGAGCTAATGCAGGCCTACAATAACACGGTACATAGCGCCACAGGTTTTGCTCCATCATATCTGATGTTTGGGCGTATAGTGAGAATCCCTGTAGATTTGGGGCTGGGTGTAGTGGTTGATCAGCAGAAGTGGGATCATAGAGGGTGGGTCCAAGATCATTACAAAAAGCTAAAGTGGGCCTACTCTGTAGCTAAGAATAAGATGGATCATGCTGCTGAGAAAATGAAACAGACTTATGATCGTGGGGCTAAGGATGTACCCTTGTTAGATGGTCAGCGAGTCTGGGTTAGGGACCGAAACAGGCAAGGCCGTGGAAAGCTGTGTGGCTGGTGGGGTCCAGTGCCCCATGTTGTAATAGGAACATTGGGAGAGACTGGGTTGGTGTATCGGGTAAGACCTGAAAAGGGAGGGAAGGAAAAGGTTTTGCACCGTAATGCACTTAAATTGTGTGCTGCCTCTGAAGTGGATGTTTTGGCACCCCCTAGTACTTCTAATACCACGCCTATAGTCATGGCTCAGGACCCTGTACCATATAGTGTTTGGGTTGCTCCGGCTTCTGAACCTGTAAATATGGGAAATGAGACTGTTAGACGATCTACACGTATAAATGTTGGACAGCGACCTATGAGATATAGAGAGTGAATTGAATGACTTTGGCAGGGACTGCTTATATTTTACTGTGGGGGGGTGTTGTGTGCACAATGTATTTTATATATATGCATGATCACATTTAATTGCTGTGCTTTCTTTTGTGAGTTGTAGTGATATTTTGTGTGTTGATTGCTGTGTCTTTTTACAAGCAGTATTCCCATAGCCACACCTCTCTTTTTGATAATTAATGAACTAATAAGTGATGGATTTTGGGGTGGAGCAGTAATATGTTCCCCTATAAAAACGTAACAACTGTGACTGAGACTGGTGGTGGCAGCATCGTGCATCCGTAACTGAAGTCAACACAGCAAAAAAGCGAGAAGGAATTACGTTGTGCCTACAGCAGAGAGTGATTGTTTTCACTTGCGTTGAGACGGCTTATGGCTATGTGAGATTGCAGCACACTGTTAGACGAATAACCACAAAGGCGGCGGTTTGCGGAGTATCGTCAGAGGAGCAGCGGTGAGACGGGCTGACGACCGGCTGCGAGAGACTACCGTGAGTGCTGAGAGGACGAGTGGAGATAACTGCTGTGGTTCTTCTGTCGTGAACACATTGGACTGGATAGCAGGGTTGCTGTCCAGTCATGCTGTGAGTACGTTCTGACTTCTATCTTGCGGTGCACCTATCAAATCCAGTTATTGCCTTGTAACGGACGAGAACGAACCTGCTTTGCATAAATTTACTTGAGTGACCTTTGAATCGGCCGGTATTTTAAGGAGTTTTTTCGTTTGACCTAATAAATTGAAAATGTGCTGACGCCAAGTGATGTGAGTGGGACGTCGTATGCTGGCAGTTTTTCTTTTTTCTGTGTTCCAGCATCGGCTGATGTGTGACTGGAGCGTGAACGGACGTCAGCTGTAATACAGATGCCTAGCAGAGACAAAGTTGAACGGTGACGGCCCTTTGAACTGACGATTGGGACTTTGGACTTGGTTCCCCTTTTTTTATTTAATTGATAATCGTTTGCAACCGATTTTATTGTAATAAAACAGTTTTTCTACTGCTATTTTTGGTGTTGTTTTCCACTGTTCCCTTCTCCGATAAAGAACCTGTTTTTCATATGGAGTTCCTGGGGTCTCAGTTTTCACTTTAGGTGGCGTAGTCGGCTACAAAATTTAAATATATATCTTATTAGTCATTCGGCTGCTGACATAAATTGGCGCAGTCGGCAGGGTTGGATACGGGAACGGTGGAACAGCACTTGCTAGAATATTTTTAAAAGTTAAAGAAAAATGATGATGCCAGTGTTTCCTGGTGCCCCTTGGGTGCCCAAGTTTACGGGTACTGATTGTGATTTGAAGTATGGAGACTGGAAAGAACAAATGCAAGGGCTTTTAGAAGCCCAAGAAGTACCTGAAGCAAAGAAAGTTAAGATTGTAATGGGTGCCTTGGGTGGTGATGCAAAGCGGGAAATAAGTGTTTTGGCTGATGGAGATAGGGATAAAGCCAATAAGATTTTTGAGCATTTAGACGCCTTGTATGCTGGAGAAATACCTCTTCCTGTCATTAGGTCACATTTCTTTAGTTGCAGACAGAGGCAAGATGAATCTTTTAAGACGTTTGTGTTGAGATTACGTGAGCTTTATTGCAGGTTGCGGCGACGTAGTCCAGAAGGGGCCCTTGTTGAAGATCAACTGAAGGAGCAGTTGTTGCTGGGGTTGGAGGATGGACCATTTCTGAGAGCCTTGAGAACGTATGCACGCCGAAACCCAGAAGGAACATTCGCAGATTTGCATCAAGAGGCTTTACTGTTGGAAGCAGAATATAGTCAACCAAGGTATGAACTGGCTTGTGCTGCTGTTAGTGGACCTGGTAGGATTGATTCTTGCTCACAGGGGACTGACTGGAAAGCTGAATTAAAGCGAGAAATTCTGGAGGAAGTTAAAGGACAGATGCGAGAACTGACACAGGAAGTGATGAAGGAGCTGAAGTCGTCTAGTTCAGTGGCACAATCAAATCATGCACAACCTAATTATGTACATTTCCAGCCACAAAATGTTTCTTCTAGGCGACGAAGGGGGCAGTCTTCCTCGAATATGTGGGATGCAGAGGGGAGGCCGATTTGCCGGCGCTGTCAACAGTCAGGACATATACTGCCCTACAAAGCAAAAAGGCAGTAACTGCATTTTTGGTCAAAAATGAGTTATTATCATTTTCATGACATTCAAGGCATCCTTTGTTATGTGACAAAACATCTTATCTCAAATGTGTGTCGTTTTGGAAAAAATGGTAGTCGTTTGTACAGTAACTGCAAAAAGCCCTAGTGAAACAAAGCAAGAGTACAGTAACATCCATTACTGTATTCTTGTTATGTTTTACCCCACAAAAAATCACCGTGTTACTAGCGCAGTGTAGTTACTGTTGCCATGGTGAACACACGGGACGGTTTTAACATTTGCAATTTCACCCTTCTAACTTCACACAAATTTTGTTTAAGATGCAGTGTTTTCCCTAATTGTTCCCTACCAAACTAGATCCGCTCTTAAAGTCACTTTGTGAGCATTTAACCGCTTCATTTGAGAAAAACTATCGTCATGTCATAAACACAGAAACTCAAGGTCATCACGGCAACCCGTCAAAATAAAAGTTCGGTTTAACTTGACAGAAATATATTACTGTTGTACAGTAGAATTTATAAATGTCTCAATGTAATAAAACTTCTAACACTAAAACAAATAAATTAAGATTAAAACTTATTTTTTAAAGGAATGATCACAATTTTTCTTCAATGTTTTAATTATAAAAGTAGGCTAAAGCTCATTGTGCAGCATGTTGTTTGACCAAAAATGTTTGTTTAATTTCATATGATTAAAATAAATGTAATTAATATATTAGAATTTCGTATAGTATAAAATATTGTATAAGTTTAATAATAGTTTATAATAAAAGTTTCATGATTTCAATGAATTAGACATGATTTTTGATTACTAAAAATGTACACCACGTATCCGTAACACGCCTGCTCCGCAACACTATTTTGCAACACAAAAATGTTTCCCAAATGGTTCCAATTATTTCAAATACAGTCTAACACACCCAGAGCAAGTTTTGGCTAAATTGTTTTTGGAGAATCTGTAGTTACTGCCTTTTTCCTTGGTAGGGTGCCACATTTTTGGTAAGTAATACAATGCAAGAATACAGTAACTGCAAAATAGGGGTAAAATATCAAATTAAATATGAGGATTGATATGTACAAAGAATAAGCTAATATAAAGTAACAAAACAGCCACATGTCCAATAATCTATCTACAACTACTTAGGCTGGATGACAGGATAACTTTAAAGTCATTTTTTCTCTGTTCTGCACTCTGCGTAGTTACTGCCTTTTTGCTTTGTAGGGCAGTATAGCAAGGTATTGTAAGGAAAGTGTGCTGCCTAATGGAGATTTAAAACTAATTTGCCCTACTGCAGAGGTCCAGGCGGTGGGGCCAGTAAGACCATCAGATAATTCAAGGACCATTTCTTCTTTTATTGGTGGCTGTCCAATGGTGAGTGTCATGATTCAGGATATTGAGTGTACAGGATTGTTGGACACCGGTTCCCAAGTCACTCTGATGCAACAGAGTATGTTTGAGGAGAAGTTCCCTCAGTATAAGTTGGGCCAAGCGCCTGTTTTGACTTTAAGAGCTGCAAATGGCCTCGAAATCCCCTATATTGGATATGCTGTGTTTGATTTTAATGTTGCTGGAGTCCAAGTTCCAGAGCGGGGTGTTGTCATTGTAAAAGATGAATGTTCTACGAACTCTTTAATACTTGGTATGAACGTAATTTCACAATGTTGGAGTGCTCTCTTTCAGAATGACGGACATTCTTCATCATTGTTTCAGAGTACCAGGGAACGACAAGCATGGCAGCAGGTCACGGCAGTTTGTCAACGTGTTGCGGCACGTATTCATGAGGATGGCTCACTGGGAAATGTGTGGCTGGCTAACAGACGAGGTGTACGTATTCCACCAAAGAGTGAAGTCATAGTCTGGGGACGTGCTCGAAGGGGTCTGCGGCAGCGTGATTACTGTGGACTTGTGGAGCCTGTGTCTGAACAACCTGTGGCTGCTGCACGAACAATTGCCATGGTAAAGGATGGTAAGATCCCTGTGAGACTCTGTAATATACACCCATACAGTGTTTTCGTCGGAAAATATCAGAAGCTTGGACGGCTATATGAAGTCAATAGCCCTGATATTTATGGATGCAGAGACCTTGGATTAACGTTGGATACTGAAGGTATTGTGGAGGTGAGTCTTACTGAAGCTAGCCCCCTTGCAGAAGATGCATTGTCTCCTGGTATATGCCAATTTTCTCAAAGATCTGATTTGACCACACAGCAGTGCCAAGATCTTGATGCACTTCTGAGAAAATGGTCTAAAGTTTTTTCAGAGAATGAGGAGGATGTGGGGTACACAGAAGTAGTACAGCATAAAATTCACACTGGAAATGTGCCTCCCATTCGGGAAAGGTTTCGACCATTGCCTCCTATGATGTATCAAGAAATGAAGGCCTTGTTGGCTGACATGTTGAATAAAGGAGTCATTTCTGAGAGTGCTAGTCCATGGGCGACCCCAGTGGTGATGGTGAGGAAAAAGGATGGGAGTTGGCGATTCTGTGTGGACTATAGAAAATTGAACTCTGTCACCCACAAAGATGCTTTTCCTCTTCCCAGAATTGAGGAGACTCTGACCACTTTGAAGAGGGCTGAGTGGTTCAGTACTCTGGATCTGGCAAGTGGGTACTGGCAGGTGGGTGTAGACCCAGAGGATCGTCCCAAGACTGCCTTCGCCACCCCTTTGGGGCTATACGAATTTCAGCGTATGCCTTTTGGTCTGTGCAATGGACCTGCCACATTTCAGCGATTAATGCAGCGTTGCCTAAGTGGCTATTTAATAGACTTTTCTTTGGTGTACTTGGATGATATTATTGTGTACTCATTAGACTTTTCTACCCATCTTAGCCACCTGGAACAGATATTTCAGCGACTGTCCCATTATGGGTTGAAATTAAGACCTGACAAGTGCCAGCTCTTCCAACAGCAGGTGAAGTTTCTCGGCCATGTGGTGGACAAGGCTGGCGTACATCCGGACCCTGAAAAGACCGCAGCAGTTCAAGGTTGGCCTACCCCTACAACAGTCCGGGAGGTAAGGGCCTTTTTGGGCCTTGCAGGCTACTACAGGCGCTTTATTGCAAATTTTTCTAAAATTGCTCAACCTTTAAATGCTCTCTTGGTTGGCATTCCTGTAGATAAAAAGTCTGGTACACGTCAGATTGAGTGGACTACTACATGCCAGGCTGCATTTGAGACCTTGAAATCGTGTCTAACAAAAGCCCCTGTATTAGCCTATGCGGATTTCGCTCTACCGTTTGTTCTGTATACAGATGCCAGCCACCAAGGTTTAGGTGCTGTCCTGTCACAAGTGCATGATGGAAGGGAGCATGTGATTGCTTATGCTAGCCGAAGCCTTCACCCTGCAGAGAGAAATGATGCAAATTATAGTTCTTTTAAACTAGAGTTATTGGCATTGAAGTGGGCTGTAACAGAAAAATTTAAAGATTACTTGACTGGGTCAAAGTTTACGGTCGTTACGGATAACAACCCTGTGGCTCATTTACAAACAGCTAAGCTCGGGGCCGTGGAACAACGCTGGGTGGCTCAATTAGCCAGTTATGACTTTATAGTGAAATATCGGGCGGGGCGAGAAAATGACAATGCAGACAGTTTGTCCCGATTCCCTGTGCCCCCGACAGAGCAGAACCAGCTTGCAGAGGTCCAGCAGATTGATGTCAACGGAGGTGCCACCGCTCTTGGCACTTTGGGGATCGAGGAGTGGCGAGAGGCACAACAGAGGGATGAGGATCTTCAGGTCGTTATGCGGTATGTAAGGTCTGCCGGTGTACCAACCACTTGTGAGAGAAGAGCATTACCCCTGATTGTACAACAGTTGCTTCGCCATGTATCACGACTTGCAATCCATGATGGGGTGTTATATAAAAAGATGATTGATCCAAATACCCAGGAGTGTCAATTGCAGATTGTTTGTCCAGCTGTCCAGCAAGAAGAGGTGTGGAGGCGATATCATGAAGCATTGGCCCATGCAGGTGTTGAACGTACACTGACCAGAGTGCGGTCCCATTTCTACTGGCCCAAGATGGAGGAGATGGTGCGAGGGTTTCATTCTGGGTGCGTCGCCTGCAGCCTGCAGAAGGGTAGGGATAGTCATAAAGCGCCCCTTAATCCCATCTCAGTGTCTTGTCCGTTAGAAGTGGTGGCTTTGGACTTTTTGTCCTTGGGACGACCTAATGATAGCTACCAAAACTTATTAGTGATGGTAGATATGTTTACACGCTACGCATGGGCAGTTCCAACAAAAGATCAGACTGCCCAGACCACAGTGAGGGCCCTTTGGACTCATGTAGTGCAGACCTTTGGCTGTCCTTTACGTTTCCATTCAGACAGAGGACCAAATTTTGAGTCGGAGTTGGTTCAGGAGTTTTGCCTGTTATATGGAACAGTCAAAAGTCGAACTACTTCCTATCACCCTGCAGGAAATGGTAGGGTAGAACGAGTTAATCAGACATTGTTAAATATGCTCCGTACATTGGAACAAGAGAAACAGGATAGGTGGCCTGACTTCCTCCCTGAGCTAATGCAGGCCTACAATAACACGGTACATAGCGCCACAGGTTTTGCTCCATCATATCTGATGTTTGGGCGTATAGTGAGAATCCCTGTAGATTTGGGGCTGGGTGTAGTGGTTGATCAGCAGAAGTGGGATCATAGAGGGTGGGTCCAAGATCATTACAAAAAGCTAAAGTGGGCCTACTCTGTAGCTAAGAATAAGATGGATCATGCTGCTGAGAAAATGAAACAGACTTATGATCGTGGGGCTAAGGATGTACCCTTGTTAGATGGTCAGCGAGTCTGGGTTAGGGACCGAAACAGGCAAGGCCGTGGAAAGCTGTGTGGCTGGTGGGGTCCAGTGCCCCATGTTGTAATAGGAACATTGGGAGAGACTGGGTTGGTGTATCGGGTAAGACCTGAAAAGGGGGGAAGGAAAAGGTTTTGCACCGTAATGCACTTAAATTGTGTGCTGCCTCTGAAGTGGATGTTTTGGCACCCCCTAGTACTTCTAATACCACGCCTATAGTCATGGCTCAGGACCCTGTACCATATAGTGTTTGGGTTGCTCCGGCTTCTGAACCTGTAAATATGGGAAATGAGACTGTTAGACGATCTACACGTATAAATGTTGGACAGCGACCTATGAGATATAGAGAGTGAATTGAATGACTTTGGCAGGGACTGCTTATATTTTACTGTGGGGGGGTGTTGTGTGCACAATGTATTTTATATATATGCATGATCACATTTAATTGCTGTGCTTTCTTTTGTGAGTTGTAGTGATATTTTGTGTGTTGATTGCTGTGTCTTTTTACAAGCAGTATTCCCATAGCCACACCTCTCTTTTTGATAATTAATGAACTAATAAGTGATGGATTTTGGGGTGGAGCAGTAATATGTTCCCCTATAAAAACGTAACAACTGTGACTGAGACTGGTGGTGGCAGCATCGTGCATCCGTAACTGAAGTCAACACAGCAAAAAAGCGAGAAGGAATTACGTTGTGCCTACAGCAGAGAGTGATTGTTTTCACTTGCGTTGAGACGGCTTATGGCTATGTGAGATTGCAGCACACTGTTAGACGAATAACCACAAAGGCGGCGGTTTGCGGAGTATCGTCAGAGGAGCAGCGGTGAGACGGGCTGACGACCGGCTGCGAGAGACTACCGTGAGTGCTGAGAGGACGAGTGGAGATAACTGCTGTGGTTCTTCTGTCGTGAACACATTGGACTGGATAGCAGGGTTGCTGTCCAGTCATGCTGTGAGTACGTTCTGACTTCTATCTTGCGGTGCACCTATCAAATCCAGTTATTGCCTTGTAACGGACGAGAACGAACCTGCTTTGCATAAATTTACTTGAGTGACCTTTGAATCGGCCGGTATTTTAAGGAGTTTTTTCGTTTGACCTAATAAATTGAAAATGTGCTGACGCCAAGTGATGTGAGTGGGACGTCGTATGCTGGCAGTTTTTCTTTTTTCTGTGTTCCAGCATCGGCTGATGTGTGACTGGAGCGTGAACGGACGTCAGCTGTAATACAGATGCCTAGCAGAGACAAAGTTGAACGGTGACGGCCCTTTGAACTGACGATTGGGACTTTGGACTTGGTTCCCCTTTTTTTATTTAATTGATAATCGTTTGCAACCGATTTTATTGTAATAAAACAGTTTTTCTACTGCTATTTTTGGTGTTGTTTTCCACTGTTCCCTTCTCCGATAAAGAACCTGTTTTTCATATGGAGTTCCTGGGGTCTCAGTTTTCACTTTAGGTGGCGTAGTCGGCTACAAAATTTAAATATATATCTTATTAGTCATTCGGCTGCTGACATGTGCGTGCTTCGGATGTGTGCACTCAGAAAAACTTTCCCCCGTTTCACAGACGAGACTTAAAGGGTACCTATCATGGAATTTTGAAAATTGCCCTTCATGTAGTGTGTAACATAGATCTAAGTGAACGAAAACATCCTGCAAAGTTTTAAATATGAAAGTTCACCGTATACAAAGTTATTGTCTCTCAAAAGTAAGAGTCGACTCTGAGTCGCTGATATGAATCGATAGACGAACGATGCATTTTCTCTAACTTTCGTACGTCACTTGTACAAATTATTTGAATAAGACACGCCCACTCATTGCGCGCGCCAGACACCAGTGAAAACCTCATGTCGACGAGCTGTTCTGAAGTGCGAATCAAAAGCGAACTTTTTTTTTCACTGCCCAGGGACGAGCATGTGAAGAATCTGGCTAGAGTTTATATTTACAACTATACCACACAAGTATAGCCACCTTGAGCTGTGTTCGCGTCATTTTAATGGGGATTCCTTTACAAACATAAATGCTTTCAAGTCGCATTCGCGAGTCGGTTGATACTGAAGGAACGTTTAGTACCAAGTTTATTTGGATCGGCTTCCTCCTCCGAATCACAACCTGTAAGTACTGTTAATAATTGTTGCTTTTAATGGGTTTTGTAGCATGCTCAATGTGTTTGTGTGTGTGTGTGTGTGTGTGTGTGTGTGTGTGTGTGTGTCAGGGGGTTTGTTGTATACTGCGCGCATACATAGCGAGCGCACGGGAGAGAGCGAGAGACACTCGCAAGGTCTCTCGCTCTCTCCCTTTCTACCGTGCTTACGTGCGCGCGCCGCGCTATGTTTGTTATCCGCGCAGTATGTTCTGTCTCGCACGCGCCGCGCGTTATAGATTCCGGGAGATTTGAACTAATTCGCGGGCATCAGGGAGACGCTATCAATATGCGGGATACTCCCGGAACTTCCGGGAGACTTGGGATGTCTGTGTATGTGTGTCAGTTACGCTTTCGCAGCTTAGGTCAAGCTGTGTGTGTGTGTGTGTGTGTGTGTTTTGAAATATGTAAAATGTTTGTCGTTGTTATTGGAGTTGTCATAAAGAATAGAGCGTATTGTAGTACTGCAGTGCTTTATCAATATGTTTAAGCTTTGGGTTAAGGCGAAAAATAACTGACTGGGTCGTCTGACCAATCACGGCAGATTAGCGTCACGCAAAGGCGGGTTTGAAAAATGAGTCGTCAAACGAATCATTAGGGAGTCGGTGAGCAAATCAGGTAAAAATAAATGCATATTATAAGACAACAAAAGTGTTTTTTTGTCATTGCATGCATGTAAAACTGTTGTTGGGGACTCCCAGAACAATATTAGGAACATTTTAAATGCCATAATAGGTACCCTTTAAACCTAGTCCCAGAGTAAAATTCATGTTTGAACTGTTCTAACTGAAAGCAACTTGCACTGGCAGATCTTAAAATATGCCAGTGCCAAGTTTAAACTGATATAGCTTTAAAGGTTCTCTAAGCGATCCTGGGTGACGTCACTTCTTGTTGACGTTCGAACTACTGTCAAACAAAACGGAGGCTAGCTAGACCCTCCCTCCTCCTCATCCGCGCACTAACCCCTCAAACCCGCCCCCAAACACTTCTTGTCGGTTATTGGCTGGAACAGTTTGTTATGTTTCTTAGAGCGGTCGCTAGAGTTTGTTTTTGTAGCCGTTTGTGGAGCCTGGGGTGTGTGAAGAGACTGCGTTTTTTTACAGTGTGTTCAGGGGACAGGCAGCTAGCGGATCGTGAGTAGATGTTTGCTGTATGTGACAAAAAATGTTTTGGCCATAAAAACGCGTGACATCGCTTAGAGCACCTTTAAAAACACATAGAAATTATAAATTTAATACTTAGTAAAGACAATTGATGGGTTGTCAATACAATATAGGGTATGATTTTACCCCTGAATTCAGCATATTGACACAAAAATGATAACTGCAAATCCACCTTTTGCTGCCTAAAGTCCAGTTGTTTCTATGAATTGCAGCGATCCATTTGCATCTCTGGTCTGTGGCTTTCGGCAGTCTGTAAAAATATACCTCATATTTCTTGTCAAATCTAATTGTACAGTCAATCGCACAGCTCTTTCCCGTTTTAGATGTGTTTGTGTGTTTTTTGCGGCATTCACGCTGAAAACCAATGCTGCGCCTGTCTTTTTGCCACTCAGTTTGCGTAACCGCAGTCCACTCCGCCGACGGTGACACACACCGATTCTGATCTGAAACTTCACAGACACATTATGGGGAAACTGAGACTTATATTGCATCTTGTAAAAAGAGTCCCCTTTAAATTAAGCTTGTTTCAACAAGATAGTGGCCATCAAAATGATGTGTAACAAGATGTGTAAGCACATTATTGCTTGACTTGTTCCTGTAATCATTTTCGGGGTGCTCAACATGCTTGGGTTGCCTCGTTTGATCTTGTGTTCTTATTAATTGTCCAGATCCCTATGAAAGATGTGCAGGCCATCTTTCAGCTGCGATTACACAGAAGCCTGCAGCAGCAGTGTCCTGTTACCAGAGCTGATGATTCATCACAGAACTGCAGACTGATGTTATCTAACACCTCAATCAGATACCTCTCTCTCACGCACTCTCTTTCTTTTCCACTGAGCTGTAAACAGAATCCCTTCTCTCATAGTAGTCCACGTGCACTTATGACTTCCTGTTAAACGGACTATTTCCTCAGCCATATGTAAAGTGAATCCTCTCTGGACTTCTGTCTGTCTGTGAGCACAGAGTCGTTTTACTTGCAGATTGAACTAACTCTCAGAGTCCTCGGGGTCTCTGTCAGGAAGAGTGGGCCGTATAGAGCCAGTAAAAGTAGGTCATGAGCGAATGATTGAGTTCTCCTTCCTGTGTGGGATTCACCAGTGCTGCTGTATAATTCTCAGTAAAGCACCCGAGACCTGTGTTTGCATCATGAATCATCTCCTCAGTGATCGTGAGGTATCAGTAGATCTGCATGGGATCTGCAGCCACTGAACACCACACAAAGCTTTGCAGATTCGAGCAGAATTCATTCATAAACCTGTACATATCTTTTATTAAACATTTAAGTGAATCTGATCATAATAGTTATACATAAGCATGCATACTGTTGAAGTCAATTAGATATTTTAGGGTGTAACAATACATCGATATGGATCGATTCATCGATCAAAAGTCTAACGATACGATGCATTGATGCCACACATAAAATATCGATTATACGGTACCTTTATTTTGACACTCTCCACATCCTCACGTAACTTTTCTCAGCTGAAATAGACGCCTGACAAGATTGACAGAATCCTTGTCACAAAAGCCGGTATTTTCCACTGTCAAGGCATCGCGAGTTTATCTTTACAGCAGAAACGACAAGCACCCTTGTTTGTGAAATCAACCCGAAAAGTCTGTGTTAGCGAATCAGTGCGCAGTATTTCAGGTCAGATGACACGGCTGCTAGTCACTTTGAAAAGACGCGCTAGCTGAGAGGAGTTTCGTCAAAGCTGATTAAAAGTGATCGAGGATGGATTTCAACGAACTTGATGAACCCGTGATATCTTCTTCATTGCGTAAAAGGAAAATAAGATCTGAAACTTTTTCATGGAATCTTGCTAAATCAGCAGGTTAGTGGTGAGGGAACAGCTCTCTGTATCGCGTGTACGTTATTCACAACAGCAAAGTTTGACAGGCGTCTAGATGTCAGCTGAGGAGATTTACGTTACAACGATTAAAGGTGGGGTATGTGATTTGCAAAACGGCCGGCAGATTTTGAAAATATACAACACATAAGGTCCTACCTTCTCTTCTCCAACGCTGGCCCTGACTCCACCCATTCGAAAAACATGGACGCGCAATCAAGCACGAGCGAAAACTCAGGTGCACTCTCTCTCTCTCTCTTTCTCACTCTCTGTACCGGGGCGACTTGCACTTCCTGTGACTGGGTCACGAGCTTTGAGTATGCGCACGAACGGTACAACCTTTTGAGTGACGCATTTTCTGTCCAATGATTCTAGACGGTCTTGAAAATGATTGCCTGGAGTTTTTCGAGTCCAGCCCGTTCCACAGATGATTAAATTGCTTAATTTTCATTTCAGTGCTTCTAATTTACAGCCAGTAAGTGGGTTAGGAATAGGATTTCAAGTGATTTTGAAAAAATGGTCAAAAAAGAAAATCACATACCCCACCTTTAAGTGTTTTATTAAGTATCATAGCAATTACTAGGCTTTGTTTAACTCTGAAACATGAAATGTGGAGTTATTTGCTTTTGCCACACAGACAATATATATATATATCTTTTAATGCACTTTAATTTTATAATTTACCTGGATTTTTTAAAGTTATTATTACTTAATCATAACAACCTCTTCTGTTATAGTTCATTTGCAAAAACAGATAACTCCGTTCTTGTTTATTTTCATGTTTTTTTTTTTTTTTACTTGTAACTTGTAACAAACAACTTGTAAATGTCCCATTTGGGAGAAGGTGTGCAATTTTCAAAGAGTTTATTTAAGCTTTCATAAATTTTTGGATGCATTTGTGAGTTAATAAACGTAACTGGTTGTGTAAACTTGGCACATAATATCTAAATATCGATAAATCGATTGATAACCCTGAATCGAATCGAATCGTAATCGTAATCGCAGAATTTTTTGAGGTATCGCAATAATCGTATCGCTGGCTGAGAGAATCGATATGTATCGTATTGTATCGTGATGAACGTGTGTGGAGTGTGAGTGGAGTGAGAGAAGAGAGAGAGTAGAGAGAGAGAGAGAGAGAGAGAGAGAGAGAGAGAGAGAGAGGAGAGAGGAGAGAGAGAGAGAGAGAGATTTTCAGCAGAGAAAGCACGAAAAGCTCCACAGATTCACACATCATTACACATATAATATTTACGAATTATATCTATATCTTCCAAACTCTGTTAGTTTATTTTTATATTTTTTATTATAATAATTTTTTTTTAAATACATTTGAATGTATTTAATATTTATTCTATCTTATCAAAATGCAATTATACATTATGATTTTGAAGGATTTTTGAATAAATATATTTTAACTACTAATTAGCGTGCATTTTACCATAGTTATTCATAGTTACCCAACAATCCGTTACAAAAAAAACTATATTTAACATCAGCATAAGCTAATAAAACATCTGTTTCAGATTTGTTAATGCATAACACAATTTAAGTAAATATTGTATAAAATAAGTGTTTATTCAAACCGCTTTGCTCTCATATTAACATTATATCTGGCACTCCCTCTTTTGGAAAAACCGTCGACAACTAGTTATGAGTAATATCATCTGATCCCTCTGAGCTCTTTTTAGTGGTATAACAATCTGTGTTGTTTTTGCCTGTCAGGGTTGTGTGTGTGTGTGTGTGTGTGTGTGTGTGTGTGTGTGTGTGTGTGTGTGTGTGTGTGTGTGTGTGTGTGTGTGTGTGTGTGTGTGTGTGTGTGTGTGTGTGTGTGTGTGTGTGTGTGTGTTGTTTGTGCACGCAGGGATTAGCTGCCTCACTTCACTTCTCCAGTTCGCTCTTTAACCAAGCCTGACAGTCACCTCATCACCTGACTCTCTCACGCTCTCTTCTCATTGGCTGGCTCCCTTCAGCCTCCATGTGGCAGTGAGCTCAGGGATGCTGCGGGGGCGGGGCTGTGTAGCAGCTCTTGCTGGCTGTTGGGCCACAGGACATATCAGGACTGAATCCACAGAAATAAACTCCAGCCTTCATTGGCCAGGTTCGACAGGCCCGCTGGAGCCAGAGTTGCTCATCTGCTCTTCCCCACTCAGACCCCCGAGACCCAGCAAGGGCAAAGGAACATGTTGACGTAATGGATTACATGTCCAATGCTGATATTTCACATCAGTACTGGACGCTGTAAAATTGTAGGAGTGCTGCTGATTAAATTATATGATATAGAGTTTTTCATATTTGAAACTGCATTTGCATTTTCTTTAATTGGACTTCACTTTGGCACAAGTAACATCTCATAACCTATCATATAAGAATCAGAATATTTCATACAAATTGTACCACATTATATAATTTAATCCCACGCTGCACTGAATTTTGTCTAAAAAGTCCAAACTGAACTAGTCTCAGATAAAATATTTATTCATACATCATGCATGCATTCACATTCAGAGCCTGTGATGGAGCTGTCCATTCAGCACCACTGTGACATGCACACACTCTGATTGGCCAGTGCTTTTACAGGGACTCATTCTGATTGGCCAGTCCTCTGTGGCCAGCATCGTGCTGAGAATTTATTGGCTACTTGTGTATTATCCTAGCTTGTTTGATATAAAAATGAGAAACATATGACCATATTTGGGGTTTAATGGATGTGGGTTTTTTACCAGTCTGTGTTGTAAGTGTGCTGGTCATTTAAGAAGTTTTGAAATAGTAGTCAGGTTTTCAGAGGTGTCCTCTCTCTCTTTATGTGTGTGTGTGTGTGTGTGTGTGTGTGTGTGTGTGTGTGTGTGTGTGTGTGTGTGTGTGTGTGTGTGTGTGTGTGTGTGTGTGTGTTGTGTGTGTGTGTGTGTTGTGTGTGTGTGTGTGTGTAAATGGGTGCATCACTGTTTGGTCGACTCTTCCTCTTTTTGTGGCAGGAATTGATGTACTTTGCTGCTAGTTAAATGCAGTCTCTTTTTTACACCAAGAAAATATTGAGCTTGTGCATCATTCTTCAAATTTTTTTAAATTGGGACAAATAATTTCAAATTTGGAAAGCAGTTTTTTTTTTAATTTCATGATGGTTAGGCCAGGTGGTTAGGAGGTGCAGCTCTGTTTCTATTTCTCCTTGGCTACACTGCTCTCTCTGCATCCAGCTCTGTCTGTATCTGCCCTTCTCTAAAGCCAGGCTGTGGTCGCTCAGTCCGTCATGTTTTTCTTCAGTTTGTGATCTCTGACTGTGCTCAGGTATTCTGCTAATCTCTGTTTAGGGCCAGATAACATTGTAGTTTGCTATGTTTTGTGTTGTTTCATTCCAATAAACTAGTTTTCCTTGTGTGCAACTGTGCATTAATCATTTGGTTGGGCTCTGTTGATTCTGTGGATGAGGGTTGTCAGTGTCCTGAGGCTGATTATTGTTAGTCATATTAAATGTGTTAGTGAGTTAGTCTGTTTATGGAGCCTCAGTACCGGCTGAATGAGGGGACTCTTCTCATCGTTTATTTCATGGATTTAAAGGGCTTTAAAATGATAAGAGTTGGGGTCACACTATTTTAGATGTTTCCAAAATTTGATGCCTATTTTCTCAACGTGTGTATAGTGGGCATTGGCCTGATTCTGCCCTGCGTGCATTATTAGGTGTGTTTCTCTGAGTTCATACAAAACTCTGTATGCAGGGCTTCAATCAGATTTTTTTCCCATTTGTCAAATTAGTGATTTAGGAGAGAACCCCAACCTTCGCTGCCAGATAGTGCAATATGTTCTATGATTGATTGGAATATTTTGAGTCAGATTCTTTTTGGTATTTCAAGTTTATTTGTATTGAATTTCAAACCAAGGTATGAGTAGTTTGTGGCATGATCAATTTTGATCATACCAAGGGTGAAATTGTTTTGAAACTGGTTCTGCTGTAGATCCTTTACTGTTGGAGACAGCAGGACCAGATCATCTGCATAGAGGACTAACTTTATAGTGTAGAATTGATCATGTAGTCATGTTGAGGCCAGGTGCTGATGATTGTTCTAGCAGTTTATCAGATTCATTGATGTATTGAAGAGCATTGGTGAAAGTGGGCAGCCCTCACACCCATCCTTGAGTGAAGGTAAGTTTTTATTGCTAATATTTATTGCACATTTATTGTTTGAATACGTCATTCTTATGATGTTGTATGTTTTGCTCCCAATTTCTGAAAGTAAGACTCAAAGGCATTCTGAAATCTACAAGCATGCAAATATTTTGGTTTTGTTTTGGTTGATGTATTTATCAATCAGGACATATGATGTGTGAAGAAATGGACTGATGTTTTAAAATTTGGTAAGAATCCAATTTGACTTTTGCTTAAGGCATTATGTTCGGTAAGGAAGTGAACGAGTCTTGTGTGGATAATGCTGCAAAACATCACTGCTCACACAGATGCCTCTGTAATTGTAATCTAATTTGTCTCCACTTTTGAAAATGGGCGTTATGAGTCCTCTATTCCAGGTGTTCTTTCTCTCAGATGTGTCCCAGACCCCAGTCCACATTTACATGTTATAGGCTATTCAATGTAAAACAGGCATGCATTGCGTTTTTTGAGGAGCAGTTGCATAACCAATAAAAAATGATGTATTGTAGGTGCGTTGACACTGACAGCGATTAAATCACAGGAAGTTGCTGTCCTGTTGGTTGCTACTGGATGACAATCATGCAAGCTTCACGGTCTGTGCTTCCATTTGCCATATTGCATCACTGTGCATGGTGTTATAACAGTGCATTTTTGTTATAACTGTTGTTTTCCCTCATGTGGCCTTAAAGCACTAACTCTCATTGAAACAAACTTATGGTCATTTTGATTCTTGAAATCACGGTCAGTGTGAACACTTCTCATATATTTTTGTTAATGTTTGACTATGATTTTGCCAAGTAGGATTTATTCATACGAGAAGTCTTTGCCATTTTTTGTAAGCTTTATGTTGTGTAGTGCGTTCACACCTAACCCCTAAAATCTGAGGAAAATGACAAGTTAGAATGCTATTCATACCCCAAAACATAACCCTAATGTATTATTGGTTGAGGATGACAGGGATTTAAGTGAATTTGAGGACAGTGACTCAGAATTGTCTTGCTGTTATACCCAGTCAAATCTGAATGACGTTTGAGTCTGTAGTGAACACTTCCTGTTGCTCTTTACTGACAAATTTGGCCCTCTTTTTTTCAGCGCACACATTGAAAACACACTTTAACAGACGTTAATGTGTTCAGGCAGCTTGTGGGTGTTTCAGTGACCTGTGTGTCCACGGGATCAGAGAAGCACTGCTATGGCCTGTACACGTGACTATACAATTGCAGTAATATCAACTGTGTGTGTAACTGCAATAGAACAAGACACCAAGCAATATATTTCTCTCATCCTTATACACACTCTATTCACAGTGTTTACCGTCCATCTGTATTAAGGGATTAGAGGACCAGCTGTCGACAGCCCCATAGTCCCTCACACACACAGCAGCAGTGAGACCGGACAGGAATTTCTTTGAGTCAGGAAGGAAGCAGGGGGGGGGGGGAGTGGCCTAGAGGATCTGAGCATGCTCAGTGAGCACCAGATTGAGCCGAGAGCCGCTCATGCCCTCATCTGCAGGAAGAGAGAGGGAGAGAGAGGCTGCTGCATTTCAGAGGTGCACATGAGTGCTTCACACACTCAGGATGTGGAAGTATGGCTCGCCGGACACTTTCATGTTGAATGAGGCATTCTGAGTCGGGCCGATCGCCCGTGCTTGGGATCACCAGAACCGACTTGGATTAACATCTCGCTCGGGATGCCTTGGGAAAGGCGGCCCGTGAAATGGGAAGATGACACTGTGGGATCAGGACAGCCTGCACTGCACTAATGAAAGGCTTCAAGCTTGCCTGGTAAGATGGACAGACGGCCCTGTGTGATGCCAACCGCTCTGTCATGGGCTTCTTCTCTCTCTGCAGTATTGCTTTGTGTGTTTACTTCTTATTTTAATGTCGCAGGAAAGAGATTTTGACTCCATGTCCTCATCTTAAACACCTGCATTGTACAGTACGGTAGGAATTCGCTCTCTGTCGCTTTGTGTCTGTCGCTGTCAGAGATCTGCAGTGACGTATTAGTGCCCACTTTTATACATCAACCATGTACAGCGTTGACTTGGTCTGATGACTGATTTGGTTCTCCGTAGCTCTAAACAATGGGCGGTCACACAGCTGAGGCCAAGATGGTGGACTTTAATGATAAACTTTTAATGGTTATGTAACAGTGCCCTCTTAGATGGCAGAATGATTCTTCCCTGTTGGGTGGTGGAAGCTGATTTTAGAGGCACTGAGTTCAGGACTTATGCAGATTAGTGAAGGAAGAGTGACAGTGCAGTTTTCATGTAATAATTTCATATTCTTTTTGGACAGTCGTTTTCCCCTTTTCTCAGTTCATATAATCTACTGTGTGTCAGCAAGGCAAAATGTAGCAGTTTCCTCATAAGTCGAAGTTATCTGTGGTTAAGGTGCTTTCTGGTTGGGAGAATTTTTAGAAATGAGGAAACAGATAAAAGTAGCTCATATGATGTGTTCTATTATGAACTAATCACTTGGTTAAAGACTTGTATTTATTTTTGGTCAGGCAAAGATTTTTTGTCATTTGCCAGGCAGTACTGTGTGTTTCAAGTCTGATAAGCATGCTAAATGCAAACGTTTGGCAATTATATTGTAATGCAAATCTGTTTCATCAGATGATGATGCAGGTTGTGTTTATGAAGGACTGGGTGTTGATATGTCTTATATGATAGAACGAGTGTATTGCTCTTGTAGTCTTGAGACATTGAGGCCACATGAACATGACTTTTATCTATGTCTCAGATAAAACCTAGAGTCTATTTTTACCATATCAAAGGTGATAACCTCAAGCATGGGTCAGCCGTGAAGTCATCACCATACAGAGAATTTGCAAAAATACTGTTGCAGTATTTGTCTGTCTGTCATTCTGTCATTAAAAACATATTTATGCTCTAGTTTATTAAAATGACAGCCTGGTTCTTGGACCATTAGGTTGTTGGTCTGGATCTTGGCCTTAAGAAGTCTAGTCCTTGTCTAAACTTTCCCATATATATTCTATATACCATGGTATTGAATCATTTCTATAATATTGTATTTCATGGAATTAGCATAGACATGTCGAAAAAAGATATGACCATTGTACACGTGACAAAAACATGAAATACTGTCTTTTAAAGGTGTGTTTGTAGGTACCGTGGTTCTGCTCAGAAGCCGTTCTGCGATAACAGTGTGGACAGTCTCAGCATCTGTGTGCTGTGTTGTCTAGCAGGACTCTCGCTCCCAGCGCTGTTAAATGAGCACTGCAGAGTGCAGAGCGCGTCCTTGGACCAGATCACTCTCTGTGTCCATCTGTGTGTGTTTACTGCAGTGGACACTAAGAGATACATGTTATAATTATGAGTCCCTCTGAAAACACATCCCAGATTTACTGCTTTTCTTGCCATTTTGTTTACTTTTATATGATTTCCTTAAATAATCCTGTTTTATAATCCAGATTTATAATGTCTGATTACAGTATAAAGAGGATGTACTTCTTAAGGCAGATGTGGTCACATGAGCAGCTCCCTCTCTAGTGCAGTCTGTCTCAGACACGTAGCATTCCAGTATGTTTAAGTTATACCACATGCTGCTGTTTAAAGTGCCCGTATTATGCTTTTTCATGTGTAATAAAGCAATATTTGAATGTGAAAGGTCTGCAAAGTTTAAGTCTGCACTGAAATGAATCGTCAGTGATTCCAGTCTTACTTCCTGCACTTGCCTAAGTAGGTTTTATCAAATCTGCATAATGCCAGCATATGCTCTTCATTGGCTGCCCACAAACAACATCTACTTTTTTGACCCGCCCTAAAACAGTGTAGTTGTAGCAGAGGCCTGGAAGAGTTTGGTTCACGTTGTCGTCATGCCGAGAAGACGCTGTTTTCCGTGCTGCAAATCCACTTTGGATGGAACTCGGGCTCGAGTTGATACGGTAAAATCGATGCCATCTTTTACTGTTTGTATTACTGTGTATACTAGTGCTGATTGAGGCTTCTGGAGCTAAAATTCATACGAGTATGTAGACATTTGTTTTCCAACGCACATTGTAAGAGGTAGACCAATCACAACAGACTGGGCCAACTGACCAGAGTATAGAGCAGAGCGGTTTAGAGGGACCGAATCTTCAAACAAACTGGTTTCAGACACTGTGTGAAATGAAGTGATGTGCAATGTATGGTATGAGAAAATTTAAGTGTGTTTTTTTTTTTTTTTTTTTACCTCGGATGCATGTTAACCTATTGTACGAGACCTCCGAAAGAAAATTAGGAACCATTAAAATAGCATAATAGGGGTACTTTTTTTTCTCGAAGGCATTCCAGAGTTAAATGCAACAGTGACTGATAGCTGGACAGTAAAGATAGGCTGTTTGTTCCAGACATTGCCATGTATTACACCGTCCTGAGCAGATTACAGGTCTATTTTAAGCAGAGATATGCTCTCTCTCTCTCTCTCTCTCTCTCTCTCTCTCTCTCTCTCTCTCCTCTCTCTCTCTCTCTCTCTCTCTCTCTCTCTCTCTCTCTCCCCTCTCTCTCTCTCTCTCTGTATAAATCAACAGATTGATTCACAAATTATATTGGGGATTGTGAATTTCACAAAGTTCCATATCTGGGGTGTGTTTCCCAAAGCATCGTTAGCCAACTATGGTCGCAAGTTGGTCGCAATTTCCATTGAACTCTATTGGAAACGACGGAACTTGCGACCATAGTTGGCTAACGATGCTTTCGGGAAACGCACCCCAGATCTCTGATCCAACTCTGAATTTGATTTTAATCTAATTTCACTCAAATCTAAATTGTGATCTTATCAAACTCTGACTAATTTGCGACTGATCTGAGTCTGATCCAATTGGACCTTTATCTGATCTTACTCATATGATATGATTGGACTGTGATCAAATCTGGTTATGACAATCTGACTGTAATCTGATCCTGATCTGAATTCATTTCGATCTCATCTGACAATAATTTGAGTGATCTAATTAAACCCTGATCTGATCTTATATTTATTATCAGATCATGATTTGATCACATCTGATCTGATCCAGTTTTATCAGACCGATTTTGAACAGATTTAAACAAACCTGTCTGATCTTATAGACTATCATCTAAACATTATCTAAACTGCTCTTATTTTTATCAGACTCTAAACTAATAAATTATGTATGTATGTAAAGAAGTATTTTATGCTCACCATGGCTGCATTTATTTAATGAAAAATACTGAAATACTATTAAATTTAAAGTAACTGTCTTCCATTTGAATATATTTTAAAATGTAATTTATTCCTGAGATGGCAAAGCTGAATTTTCAGCATCATTACACTAGTCATAAGTGTCACATCATCCTTCAGAAATCAAAGTGATATGTTGATTTGTTGTAAAAGGTGCATTTCTTATTATATTATGATATTATTATATATGTTTTTGCTGCATAATATTGTTGTGGAAACCATGAGACTGATATTGAAAGGTTTGGGGTAAGGGAGATTAAAATAAAAAAAAGAAGAAAATAATACATTTATTCAGCCAAGATGCATTTCAAAAGTGAGACTAAAATTATTTATTACAAAATATTTCTATTTCAAATAATCCTGATTAAAATCATGATTAAAAAAAAAATTATCAGCTTCTGCCAAAAAATTATACAATGTTTTCAAAATTGATAATAAATAAGAATCATTGTTTAAAAATTGAGCACCAATAATAATTGAGTACCAGATTGAATTCTGAAGGATCATGTGACACTGAAGACTGGAGTAATGATGCTGAGAATTCAGCTTTGCATCACAAGAACTCATAAAACTCAGCTCTCTCCTTAAATGTAAATATATGTGATGTTTTTGCCTCTTTTTATCATCCATCATCCAGGTAGAAATTATAAGCCTGATAGTTAAAAAAAAAAAGTGCTTCAACAAGACACATGATTTGAGGTATCATTCACACAAGTTCAAGCTTACTTATTCACATAAGTAAAAGCTATCCAGAGTGTTTTTGTAAAATGTCTGTGATTATTTTGAGTCATTATTTTCATTATCACTGTAAAGCTGCTTTGACACAATCTGAAACAATAAAGGTGAGTTGACTTGACTGGGTAGGATTTGATGGCATATACATCAGGAGTGAACAGAGCGAGCATGAGTGAGTGAGGAGGAGGGGGAGGGAGGGAGGGATGTGATTGGACAGGGGGAGGGGTAGAGAGCCAGAGACTGCTGACGTGAGTGGCTTCATTCAAGAAACCCATGAATATTAAACCCCTGCACAGCAGCCGCTTTTCACACCAGCTCGACAGAATGATAGTGAAGAACTAACAGAACAGAAGAGGAAGCATGTAGAAGAGCGAAGAAATGAGGAAGCTTGCATTAGAACATGGATGCTGAGACGATAAGCTCCGCCTCCTCTCTTCCTCCTCTCTCCTCACACTGCAGCCGCACTGAATGAATGAAGCAGAGCCGAACGCTTTCGTGTAGCCCCTCATGGCCACCAGGTTTGTCAATGTGTGATTTTTGCATTAACATCGTGAAGGGAAGTCATTTGCATGATGGGACTGTCACACTTGACATGTCCATTAGCTACAATTTCCACCCTAACCCTTATTTATGCTTTTGCCACCTTGTAATAGGTAATAGAATCATGGATTTTTCCAGCAAGTAAATCCGTATTTCATCCAATTTTCATCCTAATTGTATGTTTTTTAGAAGAGATATGCATCTGTGAACTTTGGTCAGAATAATGCATTGCATTTGCTGCATGTACCGAGCGATTGTTTTTTTTTTTTTTTTTTTTGCATCACAGGAGTGTTTTCACCCCTTCAATGAGTGTGAAAAAGATGTTTGTGTCTGCCTATTGCTCTCTGTGACTCAAGCTAGCGTGAGAGAGCAATATCTTCCGACTGGTATGAAAAAATTGTTTATACCATGTATGTTAATTTTTTGGTTTTAGCCTTTAAGCAGAAGTGTGAAAAACTGCATTCACACATACACATGTGTGGCCTGTCATTACGGCTCTTATAAGCGCAGATATGACAGATGAGATACAGATACATCCATCCACAATACAAGCTTTTTTTTTTCTCTAGAGTTTTTGATAAAAACCTTTGATCACTTTATAGGTGTGGAGAGTGAGAAAGTGTTTGGCGCTTGTGTTCTCAAAGCTACACCCTAATGTCAGTTGCTATCTCAGGAGAGACAATGCTTTTGTATAATGTCTGGAATGGAATACTAGCTCACTGCTTATTGGATACTGTGCTGTATGTACTATAGACGGTCTGCTTTTTTTAATAATGCACATAATTTACACAGGATATATACTATGTACACAAATAGTGAGTATAGCACAGAAGTATGTGGGAATGCACAATATATTGGTACCTTATTGGCTAATTATGTATTTTTACTATATTTTTACATTTAGATTGCCTTTACTGCCTTTTCATTATAATGTTGTCAAGTCAAGTCACCTTTATTTATACAGCACTACAATACAGATTCAAAGCAGCTTTACAGTGATAACAGGAAAACAATGCAGCAAAGTTTGTGTCAGTTACAGCAGATCTAGAAGGAAATAGTGTCATAGTCCAGCCTAAGTCAGTTCAGTGATGTTCATTTTTGTTGTAAAAAAATAAAAAAAAGTTATTAAGTTTATACAGCATTTGTCTATACAGCTGCTCAGGAGAAAACAGTGATGTCATCGTCCAGCTCAGTTCAGTTCTCATATAATAGTGTCAATAGATCAATAATATTGTTGAATATTAAGTGTTGTGATGCCTAAATTTTGTTGTGACATTTAAAGTGACTTAGACTATTCATTTAGACAAAATAATATGGAATATTGTGCTGCTCACCCTCTTTTTGTATATTGAATGAGATGATGTACAAGAAAAGATTTAAGCAGCTGATCTAACAGATTCTTGACAGCGTGATAGATGTAGATCTATGCACTGGTAATTTGATGCCACTGTTTCTGTGAAGGTCTTATCCGCAGTGATTTATTTGCCGTCAGAAGCTTCTAGAACACGTGGACTTGTGTTCTAGTATGGAACGGCTGCTCGAGTGCTTGAGTGTTGCTGCATGGATAAAATCATAAGTGCATTAGATTGAATGAACCCAGAGAGGTTGTGAGGTGTTTTATCAGTTGCTTTATTTTATTTGCTCTCTCTCTCTCTCTCTCTCTCTCTCTCTCTCTCTCTCTCTCTCTCTCTCTCTCTCTCTCTCTCTCTCCTCTCTCTCTCTCTCTCTCTCTCTCTCTCTCTCTCTCTCTCTCTCTCTCTCTCTCTCTCTCTCTCTCTCTCTCTCTCTTTTGTCACACTGTTTGTTTTTCCAGACGGGCAGCTCTTAGCTCAGGTACAGAACATTAATAATTAAGATAGAACCTGGTGGCCTTTCTGAGGGACAGATGAAGGGCTGGCTGCAGGAAGAAGGAGGATTGCTGCGTCGAGAGATTGAGGCAAAGATAGATGGCTAGAGAAGAGTTTCTTCATCTGATTGAAGAAGGCTTTTCATCTTCTGTATTATCTATATCATCTTGACCTTTGTAAGCAAATGAAGTCTGATTGAGAGATTCTCTGTCTTTTAGGTCAGCTAGTGTTGTTGTAATGGTTCTTCTCAGAAGATTTTACTCTTTCTTAGCTTAGAAGAATGAATGAAGTTTTCAGTTGTTTTATTTGAAGTATCTATTTTGTTTGAGATGTTTCTCCTAAAAGCTCTTAGGAGACTTGTTGACACAGTTAGAGAACAGAGCTACAAAATTAACATGCACACCATAACTCAGATCATTTGGGGTATAGTAACACAAAAAGACCCAAAAATGAAAAATGTCATCATTTACTCACCCTCAAGTTGTTCCAAATCTATATGAGTTTCTTCTTCTGTTGAACACAAAAAGATATATTGAAGAAGGTTGGTAACAAGACGGTTGACTGTAGCCATTGACTTCCATGGTATTTTTTTTTTCCTACTATGGAAGTCAATGGCTACCGCCAACTGTTTGATTACCAACATTCTTCAAAATACCTTCTTTTGGGTTCAGCAAAAGAAAGAAACGTATACATGTTTGAAACAATTTGAGAGTGAGAGAGTTTTCCTCAGCCTTTTTATTTTATTTTTATTTTACAGAGTTTCAGTTTTGTGCTTCAAAAAGATCATCAGATGTTCAGTTCCTGTATTTTAACCGATCTTGGTTTTTCTGTGTGTGATTTTTATCAGTGATGTGGAAATTCCCACCAGAACTACAGCGCTTTAGCGATGTGACCACCGCTGCTGTGTTTTTGCTCAGAGTTGTAAGATGTCAGTCTGATGTACATTCCTGGAAGCTGACAGGGCAGAGGTGAAAGCCAATGAATGGCCTGCCGGGAGGATTTGTGTGTGTACACAAGTGGTTTGGTGGGGACTTTTCCGTTGACATCTGTTGTTGTTATTCTGAGCCAATGACTATATTTATTCCCTTGACCTTTACAGAAAACCTTTTTCATTTGTACATTTTCATTGTACATTAGTTTAGTATAGCCTTTTGATGGTTTACACGAAACTCAATCCTGCATCTCCCACATGAGCACCACACGTTTGTAACTGTCCAGCCAAGGCTCAAACAACCATTTGCATTCTTTTTGTGAAGTGTAACATCTATTCTGTTTTATGGTTATTTATTGTATATTTGTTTTGTTTCTGTAGCACTGCCAGTAACTCGAACCGCAGCACGCCGGCCTGCTCACCCGTCCTGCGTAAACGCTCGCGCTCCCCAACGCCCCAGAGTCCAGAGGGAGAGAACATGGTGGAAAAGAACTCCGATCATTCATCCGATAAATCCCCTTCCACCCCGGAACAAGCCGTCCAGCGCACTTACAGCCAGTCGCTTCACAACACCCGCACCGGAGGAAAGAACTCCAAGGTAAATGTGTGACTGACTCTACTTCTGCTCTCACCGTCTTCATATACTGCGTGTCTGGCACATCTATTCCAACTGTGGGGTCAAGTGCAGGCTTGTAAACTCAATTCTGAGCACTGCAGGTGATTTATATCTGTAGAGAAGATTTGCATACAACACACCAATGTTTAGTGTTTTCCAGTAACTTTACTTAAAAACCTAGTGAGCTGCCTATTCAGGGAACAGTTTAGTCATCATACACACAAAAAAAGTCATCATACACACACAGTGTGTGTGTGTGTGTGTGTGTGTGTGTGTGTGTGTGTGTGTGTGTGTGTGTGTGTGTGTGTGTGTGTGTGTGTGTGTGTGTGTGTGTGTGTGTGAAAGAGGCAGCTCACTAGTTTTTGAAATACTCTAGACTAGAACTCTTGCTTTCTTTTTCCTATCATTGCATCTTTTGAAGGATTGCATTTGCAAGGTAAAAGATTAAGCTCTCCCTTTCTTTGAGAAGAACATGCTTCATAAAAAATATTGTGAATGTCACAAAGTGAATCACATTTAAGTCTAATCTGAAGTCCGTCAAGTCGTTGCATTATCATTTCATGACCATCAGCACCTCATTTACCAGAATGATTTACAGAACATCTCTTCTGCTTTGATACTGTACGTGGTGAAGCTTTGCCGCCCAACAGTGTTTTTTTATTTGTCTGCACATAATTCATAGTTTTCTTTTTGTTTTTGTTTGTTTTCTGATATCTGTTCTTTCTCTCATGCATGCTAGTCCCACAAGAGACTGTCTAAAGTAAGCATCACTCTTTTCTGCTCTACCGTACCTCCACCCTGCACGTGACCCATCCCATAATGCTTTGCATCACCTGTCTGTGCTAACCTAGTAAATGCTAAGCAAACCCTGTGCAAGACTAGCTAGTAATGCCAAGTTAAATGTTTTGAACTTTCTGATACACACTTGCCCTTTCACACATACAGTCTTTACTGGTAAATTACTATTAAGAGATCATGTGTGAACACGACCTTTCCAAAAGTACCAGTAAGTTCTGACAATTTCCCGGTATGAGTAGTTGTAACATTAGTAAATTACCGTTATGATTCTGTGTGTAAACAAAGAACAGGATTACGTGTATGAGCACATGTCGAGGTCAGAACACGGTCTCTTATGCATTGAGCCAATCAAATGCTCTGTCCGTTTATGGTAAGTTCCGCTGCTTTTAATAGTTTTTCTCTGTAAACATGCGCTAGACGGACTTCTGACCATTGCGCCACGTCTCATGATCGAGGACCTTGATGTGCAATCACCATATCCCTAAATACACTGTAAAAATTTAGCAATTTAGTTATTTCAACTATTTTTTAACTACAACACAAGAAATTTAAGTTCTGTCCAATTTAGAAATATTAGTTAACTAAAAAAACATGCAAAAGATACTAAATAGATTAACTTTTTCGGTAGGCATATTTGAAGGACAGCCATTTGTAGTGGGGTCCGAAACCATAGTGTATGTTATCCGAGTGCACTCATTAATCCCAAATGCACCGCAATAACGAGTGTACAATCGATTTATGCTCAACAGCAAATATTGCACTGTGAAGAGTCTCGTGTCGAATGAATTCCCGCGGCTCACCAGAAGATGGCGCCCACAGCTTAATCATCATCATCCATCCATCGTTTTCCAAACCGTGGTTCATGTGCTACAGCACATATCACACAGGTTTTTTTATATGTGATATATATATGATATATAAATTCTATTTTAATTCATTATTATATTGTTTAGTTAATGTTTATACATGCTATTAGTTTCCATGACAGAGTTTAAGAGAAATCTTTTTATCACTACTGAAGCTGCCAGTTTGCAAAAGTTTCAAATAATAGTCATAAAACGAACTATGCAGAGACTCAAATTCCTCACTCGTTTTTGTTCAAGTGAACTATATTAGTGGTCTAATATAGGCAATAGTGAACGAGTCTATTGCCTTCTTTTCCATTAATCCACGCGGCTCTGCAGTTATTGCGTATGCGTATTATAGTAACTGCAATACTACAGTAACTTTTATTCGCCTCCTGTTTTTAGGAGCAAAATCGCATTCTGTGTGAACCTTACGCATGTCACTTATATGTAGTCAAATTGGACAGATAGTGAAACTAAAGCGCTTCTTGTCCAGGTAGATAAAGAAAAAGATGTGTTTAAAGGTAATTTCCAATAATTTACATTTACAGAGTTTACCGGTAAAGTCATTTCTGGTAATTTGATGGTAATTTACTGGGATTGCTGTGTGAACAGGGCTATAAAAAAGATGTTAACTTCTATTTGACACCAAAAGGTGTCGATGCAGCATCACAAAAGCAGAAGTTTTCAGTATGCCATAGTAGAAACTATTGTGTCACAATCAGTTTATTTTCTAAAGACAGATATAGAAGGATAAATACACACCTGACCTCTCTTGATGAACTTTCTCTCCAGTATGACAGACTAAACCTGATTAAAGTAAGAAATCAGTGTTTGTGCCCTTGAGCTCAGACCCATCCTTTGAGAAGAAACCACAGTAGAGTAATGTAGAGTCCCAGTGTGTGTGTGAAAAGATCTGTCCAGTGCTCGCATTACACTTCTTTCGCCATTATTTTAGGTCTTTATATTTGTGTATATGAACCATAAACTTGTATCACAATCACTGTTAAGACATTTTTATGATAGTTGTGGTTTTATAGATCTGTCTTGTCCTTGTCTAAAATGCATTATACGTTTGGTAATGTTTAACAAGAGTTTAATTTAGTGTAAAGACTGCCCCTTGTGGTAGCTTTGGTTTTGTGAATGTGCTATGATACAAGCACAGATGAAATATCCTATATACAAACAGAGCCTTCCCCTAATCTCTTGTTTTATGATATATCTTATACCTGTGCTGATCAAACATTCATGAATGATGGATGGATGAGAGATAGAAATATTATGCATTTTCTGGGGTTGAAGGTTCCGGTGTATCCTACGTGACAAAATGTCCTTTTCAATCCTTGTCATTGTGGGGAAATTTTTTGGTACTCATGAGGAAAACAGCTTATAAATCATATTAAATAATCTTTTGAAAATGTAAAAATGCAGAAAGTTTTCTGTGATGGGATGGGTTAGGGGATAGTATAAGTTTATTTAGGCTACAATAAAAAATTATTTGTTATGGAATGTCCCCATAAAACGTATGTGTGTCTGTGTTTGTGTGTGTGATAATGTATATAGCCACAAAATAAGTGTCTGTGTATATTGAATCACTCAGGAGCCTTAAAAACCCCACTCTAATGTTTATCTCTTCCTCTTTTGTCTCTTTTACCATCAAAATCGGATTCTTCAAACTCACAGAAAAGTCAAAGCTGGTATAACGTAAGTTTTTTTCTTCATTACTTTTCATGTTGAATGCCGTGTGTTTACACAATATTGTGTACAATATTGGCAGGCTGGGGTTCTTTAGAAACTGGATTCTGTTTTTTATTATTTAAATATTTTTTTATTGCTCATCTACATGCTATGTCATGTGAATCTCAGAGGGTGTCGCTTGCCTACGGAGCCCCTAAAGGGACGTGGTGGTGGAAAAAAATTTAGGATGGGAGAATTTTTTTTTTTTAATCTTTTGCGTTCCCTCGCAAAACTTTTGCGTTCCCCCGAGAAACTTTGCGTTCCCTCGCAAAAGTTTTGCGTTCCCTCGCAAAGTTATTTGCGTTCCCACGCAAAAGTTTTGCGTTCCCTCGCAAAGTTATTTGCGTTCCCACGCAAAAGTTTTGCGTTCCCTCGCAAAGTTATTTGCGTTCGCACGCAAAACCTGTTGTGAGCTCGGACAGACACTTCCTGTTTAATGTCCCGCTGGCAGTGCTTCAGAGCTCCGTACTTTAATGGAGCGTTTCATAGTGTTTGAACTTGGACTCGAATATAAAGAAATGCGGTCAAGGAGTTCAGTGAAGCTGGCAATATATTCAAATAGGCTATTCGAACTTCCTGGATCAATATTCTTGAGCTAAACGTTGTTAAAACACAAATGACACCTATTTACAATCACAGTAACGGTTACTGAGTAACCTAGACAACGAGCTACAACCCAATTCTCCTCAAAACGAGCTTTATAATATAGGCTAAATTGATCTTTATGTGCATGCGGCTGAGAGACAAGTCAAGTGCTAGAGGTCCATCTGCAAAGTGCAATATTGCCCAAAAAACGACTACAGCATCAACTCATATTCAAAAATACAAAAATAGTCATTAACTTTAATGTTGCAAACTGTAGTGCCACCCAATTCAGCTTACACATCAATGGTGGCCCACTGGTCATACTACACTGCTTTTGCACATTTTTTATTATGAAAAAATTCAAAACTTCACTGTAACACACTAAATTTAGTTCACACATCACTGCTCTAATATTGGTTATACAACAGTTACTTTTACAGTTATTATGCATTTGGAAGACACTAATATCCAAAGGTACACATTTACATATGAGTTCTTGCTTTTCCCTGGGAATCAAAGGTCATGTGACCTTGGCATTGCAAGCGCTCTACTGTTTGAGCTACAGGAAAACTAGTATGGGAAGTAATTGCACATAAAAAAACAAGTAGGCCTAGTATTTACACAAATTATATTGCTACTGTGCGCAGCTAACATAATAGTTGCAATCATAGCTTATGCATTATATTTGCTTACTGAATTTCAATGGCGTATAACAGTGAAGTTATTGATTTTATTTCATAATAAAAAATCATAAGAATTATATGATTTTTTTTTTTAAATCAAACTAAGTATTGTAGTATAACCAGCAGGATAGCAGTGATGTGTGAACTAAATTTGGCGATAGTAGCTACAGTGTGTCATAGTGAAGCTATAGAATATGTTTAATAATATAAAATGTGCAGAAGGGTTTAGGGATTTGCACTTTGCAGACGGTCCCTTATTTGGACTTGTCTCTCAATCGGCTGTTTAGAGATACATTTATATTATAAAGCTCGTTTTGAGGAGAATTAGCTCGTTGTCTAGGTTACTGTGATTGTAAATAGGTGTCGTTTGTGTTTTAACAACGTTTAGCTCAAGAATATTGATCCGGGAAGTTCGAATAGCCTATTTGAATATTGCCAACTTCACTGCTCCTTGACCGCATTTCTTTATTTGAGTCCAAGTTCAAACACTATGAAACGCTCCATTAACGTACGGAGCTCTGAAGCACTGCCAGCGGGACATTAAACAGGAAGTGTCTGTCCGAGCTCACAACAGGTTTTGCGTGCGAACGCAAATATCTTCGCGAGGGAACGCAAAACTTTTGCGTGGGAACGCAAATAACTTTGCGAGGGAACGCAAAACTTTTGCGTGGGAACGCAAATAACTTTGCGAGGGAACGCAAAACTTTTGCGAGGGAACGCAAAGTTTCTCGGGGGAACGCAAAAGTTTTGCGGGGGAACGCAAAAGATTAAAAAAAAAAAAAATTCTCCCATCCTAAATTTTTTTCCACCACCACGTCCCTTTAGGGGCTCCGTACTTGCCAGAGTTAAACTGCCTTCACAGACATTTCATGTAGGAAATGATTACCTCTTTCTTCTGTAAGGCTGAATGTTTGGCCTGACATTTGTTTTCCAGTGGGAAAGAATCCATTTTTATTTCAGGTCAGCTTGTACTTAATGACATTTTTTCATCATTTTACAAGTGCCTTTGTGATGTTTTGTCAATGTGTTATTGTTGGTCATAACCTCTGGCCACTCCGATGAAAGTGCACTGCAGAACGTCAGAACAAAGAGCGCAGTGTTCTTTCTCTCAAATAAACAGTGTTTCCATTTCTGCCATGGATCAGAATGTGCCACTGTTACTGCTCACACATACTACATCTAAAATATATAGTATAGCACAGATCATTTGGTTCACATTGAAATCTCAGACTTTTGATTTGATTTTGAGATCTCTTCTGAAACTTATTTAATTTAATGTGCAAATCCTGATTATATATATATATATATATATATATATATATATATATATATATATATATATATATATATATATATATATATATATATATATATATATATTACTTCACTGCCATAACAACAGCCATATCACCCTGTTGCCCAAGATTGGTTGCCCACTGAAGCTAGCTGGGTTGAGCCTGGTCAGTACCTGGATGGGAGACCTCCTGAAAACACTAGGTTGCTGCTGGAAGAGGTGTTAGTGAAGCTCACCCTGTGGCCTGTGTGGGTCCTAATTTAAGGTCTGCAATCCCACGGGACCCAACAGAGTACTCTGTGGGACAAGTTTTGAATTGCTGAGTGTGAATGCGGGAGGGAAGTAAGTTACTGAAAAATGTGTGGGAAGCAGGATAAAGAAATTACTTGTGGGCTCCTCAAAAATATAATTATCTAATAATAACAGCATGAAGAAGTCTGTAACTGGAGATCTCAAGCATTGTGTGTAGAAATTGGAAAAAGAAATTATACCAAACCGGGACAGAATCTAACCAGACTGGGACTGAAAAATCAGCATAGACAACTTCCTACGGGCTTATTCAGGCGGGAATGGGAAAAAACATGAAAGTTTCGGGTGGGAACGGTATAAAATCTAGCAGTCAGGAGCGGGATTAAAAAATCAGACCTCTAGTCCCAGTTTAGTCATGGGGACACTATACTGTAACAAGCACCATCCTCTGGATGAGACGTTAAACCGAGGTCCTGATTCTCTGGTCATTTAAAAATCCCACGGCACATCTCTTTAAGAGTAGGGGTGTAACCACGGTGTCCTGGACAAATTCCCTCCATTTGCCCTTATCAGTCATGGGCTCCTAAAAATTCCCATCCATTAAACTGGCTCTATGACTCTCTCTCTTCTCCAGCTATAGCTGGTGTGTGGTGAGCACCTAACCCCCAATCACTTCCCGGGTGCCACAGCAAAATTAATTACTCTGGGTGTGTGTGTCCATAGTTTGCAGCACTGTGTGTGTATTCACTACTCACTACTCCCAGTGTGTGTGTGCACTATCTTGGATGGGTTAAATGCATAGGACAAATTCCAAGTATTGGTTAACAATTGCCTTCATATGCCACTTTCATATAAAGCCTCATTCATTCATTCATCATTCATTCCTTGGAATAGATAGTCATACAACAATGAATTTTCAGTTTAAAGCAAATGATCTGCACTCAATTAAATTGATAAATTTTGACATGCAAATAGATTCTTGAACACTTTAACCTGAATTATTTTTAAATATAGATATTTTTCCTCTTTTTTGGAGCTACGTTGTCATTTTGGGTCAGGAGTCCATTATCCAAGACTGTTTCAATCAACTCGGTACAGCTGATAGGCAGCTGCTTGAAAAGTTCCAATAGCATATTTATGTTCACACTGTCAAAGCTTATATTACAACGTGGTTTGTACATTGAGCATTATTTCCAATCGTGCTGAATTTAAGTATTTGACAGCTTCAGTGATTATATAAGGATGGCCCTTTGCTCGCTTTCTGTATGTAGTCTATTCAGAATTTGAAAAAAAAAAATTAATAATTTATGCTGCTAGGAGGACCAACAGCCACGTATAAACTGCAGAGTTTCAGGAGAGATGACCGTATTTTAATGTGGGTGCAGTTTGGGTCACGGTCTCTGTCAAAAGGGTCGGGTATGGAATTCAATTAGTGTTGCTGTCGGATAACAGGTCGGGTGTTCTGTTAAGTAGTGTGGGTGCGGGTTTATAAACAGAGGAAAACCAATGTGTGGACACCAGCATCTGTGTGGAGATAACAGTCAGTGTTTATAAAGACCAGCAGGAAACAATGATGCTGGGACTCTCTCCAAGCGTGAACTTATCAGAAAATTGTATACTTTGCTCATTTTTGTGTATCTTGGGTGGGCAGATAACCGCAAGCTGTTGAAAAATGTGCTCAGTTGTAAGATGGCAGCTGTAAACATTCTAAATACAGAGAGTAAAAGAGAAGCTTTTTTTGGAAATAATCACATTCCCTGTCAGGGACGGTCAAGTCATTTTTATTTGTATAGCGCATTTACAAGCCATGTTGTTTCAAAGAAGCTTTACAGAAAATCATGTATTAATGTCTTAAGCTTTAAATGTGAACAAGTGAAGAGTAAGAGTAAGGAAAAAACGCCACAAGATGTTGAGAGAAGTGAAAAGTTCTCAGAAATTCTGAGATAGCCTAAAGTACAGTATGAATGGGAATATAGTGTTATTCTGTTTGTAATTTGTAGTGGTGCCATTAATCATGGAAATATAATTCTACTTCAATTAATGTTTATATTTTAGTTACAATTTTTCCCTCATATTTACCAATAGGACCTAGATTTGACATTGGACAACTAGACATGTAGTCCTAACATGTTTTATTGTACAAAAAAAGAGACTTCCTTAGGACTTCCAAAGAAAAGAGATGGTTCTACCGTGCTCTTGCTCCTGAGCTGAACAATGTGTCTGGCTCAACAGTGGCCTCAGATGTTTAGCTTGAGAGGGGATTGGAGGAGAGGCCAGAGAGAGAGAGAGAGAGAGATGATTCACCCATTTGGCATCCCCTCAACGCCCCCCTTTCCTCCAGCCCAGGAAGTTAACTAGAGTTCGTTCACCCCGTGAGAGTGCAAGAACGAAGGGGAAAAGGAAGACTGGGGCGTTGTCCTTGGCCGTGTCTCAACACTAACACCATAAAATGACTTGTGCACAATGGGGGCCTCTGTGATTCTCTCAAACACTTTTTATCTCTCTGTCCTCTACTTTCTCCAACTTTTTGATCTCTTTCTCCCACTTCGTGAAATAAAAAAACCTGCTGCTTTTGCTGAAAACAAATGTGTGAAGCGTCTTGTTCAGGAACCGAACCCTTCAGGGACTTCAGGAAACTGACAACAGCAGCTGTCACAGGAGTATAAGTTTTTTTTGTAACATTTCCAGAGAGACATTGAATCAAGTTTGACCTGGGGTGGGGGTGTAATGACAGTCCTAGGAAAAGCATATAAATCTCCCAGCTCTTCGATCATGAGTGAGAAAAATGTACTGCCTGAAGCAAAGAGCTCACTACATCTGGCACAGCCCCTCCTCTCTCTTCTTCTTTGCATTCTATTGGCCAGCTGGCTTCCCTAGCTCCTCCTCCTCCCTCTTTCTCACACACAAACATTCTCTCAGGCCCCTCCCACTCCTCTTGGCAGAAATGTTTTGTAGAAAGTCTTAGTGAGAACTCTTTCCTGTTGTAGTAAAGGGCTGCTTCAGCTCAAGAGAGTCTCTCTGTGAGATTAAATGAGACATATTTTGCATCCTCCAGGAAGATATACTCTAAAGGACGTGGCGCAGATGAACTAATCTTGACTTGCAAGGATATTAATGCTTGTATTTTGACTATTTTTATCCATGCTAAAGAACATGAAAAAGATTTTTTTTGATCTGAAGAGAAACTGCATTTTATTAACAGGTGGATGTTTTTTTTGGGATTCCTCAAGCAGTCTAGCACTTTTCAGTTTTTGAATTTGTGTAAAGAGATGTTTGTTTTGGGATAGTTCTTGGACGATTTTGTTTTTCTTGGCAAACATTTAGGATATGCAATATCCTAAATATATGCTTTCATCAGATAACCGTAGCTGAAAACCTTCATGAACACTTTGAATCTAGAATATTGTAAAGTGGCAACGTACTTCAATGTTTCTGGCTGGATCTGAACTATTTCTTGTATTTTGTAAATTTGTTGGATCTGCAGGCATAAACCCTCAAACAAAAAGATAATTTGCCGCAGCCTTTCAAAGCAGACCACTGACAGTCTTCTGTGTCTTGTAAAAGTTTGACTCATTTCCTGAGGAAACCATGCTCCGTTTCATTGTCAAGATTGATATTTCTCTCTTATAAATGTGAGGAGTTCTCCTGCTGTATGTGGAGGATTGTTTGGCTGGTGTTTAGGTGCTGAGACTCAGGCTGAACTACTTAAAAAACAAACCCGGTAATGCCAAAGGACGAGTGCAGAGGTTACTCCAGGTCATTTCAGAGCATGACCTGCTGAAGCTGGTATTGAGCTCAACCTGCATATCGTGAAGCATTGCACCGCCAGCAGGAGCTGAGGCAATAAGTGGGAACGTCTCCTCAAACGGACGAGTGATGGAAGTCCTCAGCTTTGATGCAGAGTCTGATTGGCTCTACGACTGGGAGGCTGTCCAACAGCCTGAAGTGCCCCTGTGTGATTGGATGGACTGGGACTGGGATTCAGAGAGTGTTCCTGCTGTAAGCAACCAATCAGAGAGCAGATGAGAAGGGAGTTGTCTCCTTTTTTAGTTTGGCTTGTTGATGTTAGATCATGAGCATCTCATTATTTTTCAGTGGAGAGACATGACTACAGAGAGTTACTATTGTGCGCTTATAGACCTGCTTAGGATAGATGCCATGCACTTTTGCTGTGAATGCAATGATTGCAAGGGACCGCAGTGGTTTTTCATACATTCAGTTGTGTACCTTGATGTAGATAATTCGGCTGACAGAGTATTGAAAAAAAATATATATATATATATATATATATATATATAAAAAAATATATATATATATATATATATATATATATATATATATATATATATATATATATATATATATACATATATATATATATGTGAACCAAACTGCCTTTTCCAGACTGATGAAATGATTTTTAAAGTAATATATGTAAAATATTAAATGCTTAATCAGACATTTAAAACACAGATATAATGTGTTTTAGGGTTAATAAACTGCATTATGCAAAACTTAAATTTAAATTTTCCATATATTAATTCCCACAGAAAGTGTTAATGGAAACAGGGTGACAGCTTTACAAATTAATTTGAGAATTTAATGCTGATATTTCTTTCCATTTTTCTCGTCTACTATACAAAACCATGGTAACCAGGTATACATTATAAGGTTTTTTTTATAAAATTATTTATAAAAAAATTTCGGTGTATTAAGCTGCTGTTAAAAGAGAAAATATGCTGAGGACACAAAAAGCCTTTATAATATCATTTTTAAATTAGTTTTTTCTTCTAAAATCATAAAATATATAGAAAGAGAATGAAGAGAAAATTCTAGGTTTTATTGCATTTACAGGGGTGTGAACAGGCCAAAAAATCTTAATCTCATAAATATACTTACTGATTTTTTTTAATTATTTTTTTTTTTTGGTTATTGTAGGTAAGACAAAAAATTGGGTATCTATATATGAGGATACAAATGGCACTCGTTTTGTAGAATGACCCTTTTAGAGTTTATCTCCAAAAAAACAATGTACAGTATGAGGTCTTTGTTCCTTCTTAAGAATGCTGAGTGTTTTAACTGTCTCTGTGTATGTGTGTTTATCTGTACTGTAAATAGCTGGTCTCATTCTCTCTCTCTCTCTCTCTCTCTCTCTCTCTCTCTCTCCTCTCTCTCTCTCTCTCTCTCTCTCTCTCTCTCTCTCTCTCTCTCTCTCTCTCTCTCCTCTTGTCACTCAGGTTTTGAGCCCCACATACAAGCAGCGAAATGAAGACTTCAGGAAGCTCTTCAAGCAGCTGCCCGACACGGAGCGCCTCATTGTGGGTGAGTCTCACAGTATGTTTAATCTTTACATAATGAAGGCAGCTACAATATAATAAGCCGTCTAGTAGCATACATGTTATCATTTACCATACAACCTGAAATTACTGCATTGATTTGTTGTTGTTGATTTGGTTAGCCCAAAAAAGGTTAAGACATGTTTGGTTGTAAACAATATGTATAAAACGTGGAAAGGTTTTATGTATGAAAGTGGAGGATGCATCTTAACATCCATGACCTTTGAACTCTGACCTCTCACCTCATCCTGACAGACTACTCCTGTGCCCTGCAGAGAGATATCCTCCTGCAGGGCCGCCTCTACCTCTCCGAAAACTGGATCTGTTTCTATAGCAACATATTCCGCTGGGAAACGCTGGTGAGTTGAAATATTACTTTCATCTCTGAGTGCATCAGTCTCTCGTGCCATTTTCTTCCACAGCTGGGAGGAGAAACAGCGTATTCTGCGCGGAATTGACATTTCTGCCTCTTTTTAGCTCCGAAAAAACTGATATCCAGTGAATGTACTGTTGCTTCAGCAGGTTTGTTGAGTTTGTGTTGTCATTAGGGTGGAACGGTACACATAAGTCACGGTTCGGTTCATACCTCGGTTCAGACGTCACGGTTCGGTACGATTTCGGTACAATGGAGTGAAAAGCAAAACAAAAATGCAGAAGGCATTTTTATAAATGTCTTAAGCCTTGTATTTTTTAAATAAGTTTTATTAATAAAGGCATAGAACCAGTTTATTTGTAGTGCACTGACAGGAGTTTTATATAATTAGTTTATTTATTAAATTATTAAAAAGATGAAAAGACCTTGAGATATGTTTGGTAATTGTACCTGAATGAATTTAAAATTAATTTGCTCTTTCAGATCAATATATTTGTTTTCCTTCATTTTTAGTTAACCCTAACTTTATTCTCATCTGAATTATAAATAATTGATTTCCGTATAAAATAATACTACCTTTAAAAACTTTTGTTAACATTTGTAGGTTACAGTTTGACAAGAGTTTAGAGTGTAACAAAAGCACAATGTTGTGTTTTATTGCAAGTGTACACAAAAGTAAACAGTAAACACTTTGCAGTTTTAATGATGTCCTGTATGAAAAAATGACGGAGTATGTTTCCACTGTTGGATCGCGCACGAGAGATCTCGCACGCGCGCAAACACACACACACACACACACACACACACACACACACACACACACACACTGACTGTTCATCGCGCCTCTCTCTCTCTCTCTCTCTCTCTCTCTCTCTCTCTCTCTCTCTCTCTCTCTCTCTCTCTCTCTCTCTCTCTCTCTCCTCTCTCTCTCTCTCTCTCGCGTTTTTGTACCGTGTATTCTACGTGCAAATTCGTGCACCGAACCGTGACGCCCGTACCGTTTCGGTTCGATACGAATACATGTACCGTTCCACCCCTAGTTGTCATCTCTCTCTGTTTGTGTGTGTGTAGCTGACCGTGAAGTTGAAAGATGTTTGTTCCATGACGAAGGAGAAAACGGCTAGACTCATCCCCAACGCCATCCAGCTGTGCACAGACAATGAAAAGGTAAACAGAGGTCTTTGACTTTGTGCATAACACCAGTGTACCAAACTCTGTCGAACATACTGAACATTTGCATATTCTCCTTTAGCACTTTTTTACCTCATTCGGGGCGAGAGATCGGACGTACATGATGATGTTCAGACTCTGGCAGAATGCTCTACTAGAAAAGGTTTGACAGGATATGTCATTATTCCCAGGGATCCTTTGAAAACAAATAATTGGTGGCCATGTTAGCCCACAAAGTCTCTATGTCTCTCATATTTATCTAGCCATTGTGTCCCAAAGAGCTGTGGCATTTTGTCCATCAGTGTTATGGGAATGAGCTGGGTCTGACAAGTGACGATGAAGATTATGTACCTCCTGATGATGACTTCAACACCATGGGGTGAGTCTTCCCCCATCCTGAATGTTGAATCATTAAGGTGATTCATAATTTACAAATCTGCACCCTCTCTCACAGCTTGGTTTGAAGAGGTCCAGGAAACAGATTTTCAATTGCAAGTTTAGGAATATCTGGTATTGGGTTATTTTGTTTAGTCACAATAGTGGTTTTGTGCCCCTTTCCCAGCTTCTAGTACACTCAGATTTACAGATTTAGTCTTGTTTTAGGTCTGAACTCAAGAAGCTATTTTAGCACAAAATAGTACTTTTATTCAGCAAAGATGCATTATTAATAGGGATGTCACAAAATATCGCATTAAAAAACTGCAACAATATGTATCGTGGTCGTGGATGGTGACAATCTATATTTATATGGTGTATAATTCACCCAAAATAAAAATACGTTAAACTTATATATATATATATATATATATATATATATATATATATATATATATATAATATATATTATATATATATATATATATACCGTATATACCGTATATTATATATATATATATATATATATATATATATATATATATATATATATATATACTTTAGTTTAATTATATATATATATATATATATATATATATATATATATATATATATATATATATATATATATATATATATATATATAAAATGTTGAATATAATGTATAATAATGCAATGGGGGAATATTTGTGGGTCATGATAATGCCAAATGTTACCAGTAAAAAGTGGCCTACATTATTTTATTTTATGTTATCTTATTTATATATTATCTAGTCAGTGACACAGTGCAAGCATATTCGTCTAAAATAATTCTGTATTTTCAGCTTCAGAATCATGAATATGTTTATTCTGGAGTTTCCATGATACATAATACTGTATTGTGAGTTCAGTATCGTGATATGTATAGAATCATGGCATGAGGGAATCGTTACACCCCTAATTATTAATTAAAAGTGGCAGTAAAAACATTTATAATGTTACAAAAGATTTCTACTTCAAATAAATGCTGTTTTTTCCTTTCTATTTATCAAAGAATCCTGAAAAAAAGTGTCACGGTTTCCACAAAAACAATAAGCAGCACTATTTTTTAACATTGATATTAATTAGAAACATTTCTGGATCACCAAATCAGCATATTAGAATGATTTGACCATGTGACACTGAAGAATGACCAATCAGATATACATCAGTCAGACTACAGCGGTACATCCAATATTCAGATGGCAAATTATCATCGATTTGCTGTAGACAATCTTCACATCTCCTTTTCTCCCGCTGTCTATCAATCCGTCTTATTGCTATCTGTGGTAGAGGGTCTATTTTGCTGCCCGAGCTGGTAATCTTGACCTGCAGCTGTTGCCCCTCTCCCTGGTGCAGGTACTGTGAGGAGATTCCCGCTGAAGACAACGAGGCCATTGACAGCTGTCCCAAAACCCAAGACGCCAAAATGGACATCAGCCCTCAGCTCCACAGGAAGGTTTTCCTCAATAGCAGTCTCAATTCCACAGACAGCACAGACGCTCCGGTCAATGTAAGAACTGGTTCACGTTCACAAAACACATACAGTAACTGTGTTACAGTGGGAATACACATGCAGAATTGATTATTTCTGGTAATTTATGGTAATTTATACAAGACATAAATGGTTAAGATGGCCATACCTTATCAGTACATAATCAATCTTTCTATCCTTGTAGTTTGATGTGCCCCCAGTGGAGGACTTTACTGGCTGCGTCCCAGAAGACCTCCTGCCCCTGCCTTTACCTGACAACATGCTGTCAGAGACCAGTGGCTCTCCCCATGTCCCCGCCCCATCCCCCTCCCTTGATTTCAACGACAACGAGGACCTCCCCACTGAACTAGCGACTCCTCAGAAACACACGATGAGGGTTGTATGCAAAATCCATTTCTATTTATTGTGCCACAACTTTAGTCTGACTGTTTCTGTGCAGTGTGTGTTTTTCTCAGCTGGGGAAGTGCAGGCCTTCCAGGAAGATCTGAATGGGAAACTGTACATTAATGAAGTGTATATGTTCAGTGTGGAAAAACTGCACGACATCCTCTTCACTGAATCCCAGTTCATGAGAGAGTTTCTGGAGCAGAGGCGCTTCTCAGGTTGAGCAATATGGGTTATCTATCTATCTATCTATCTATCTTACCCCCTATCTATCTATCTATCTATCTATCTATATTATCTACTATATATTTTACTATCTTCTCTCTATCTATCTATTGCGATGTGGTTATCCCCCTGAGGATTATGATTTACACGTCTCTCTATAATCAGGTTAGCCATGTGGTCCTTCAACCCCTGGGAAAGAGGCCACAGTCCAGAGACACAGGAGTAAAGGTGAATAAACAAGCCTCATCACACTCTGGGCCGTTAAATACAACTAGTCAAGATGAACCAGTTGGCATTTATTGCAACACCAGAAGATAAACAAGCAACAGTCTGGGCATGTTATTATATAATAAAAAATAAAGTATTAAAATTGTTCCCTTCTTTATATGCAAACCATTTTGTCCAGCGCTTATTATATATGTGTCCTTAAAGATATGTAAAAAGTATCATGTCATCATCTTCTCCATTGAGTGTATCTCCTCCACTATTTCTTTCCATTGTTCTGTCTGAGGTGGCTCAATCTTTAGCCAAGACCGAGTGATAGCCTTTTTACATGCAATCATTAGAATTTTAAAAAGATAAATGTCATCTTTTTGGACCACCTCACTAGGTAGTAGACCTACCAAGAAAAACATAGAGTCTTTAGGGATGACATGACCCATTATCCTCCCAGTAATTAAAAATATACTGCCCCAGAATTGTTCTAACTTTGAGCACGTCCAAAATATATGAGAATGATTGGCGTTCCGATGTCCACACTGTCGCCAGCATTGCTGTTGTTCACCCCTTTGGTTATTAATAATATGAGGTGTAATGAAAAATCTGACCAGACTCTTCCACCCAAATTCCCTTCATCTTTTAGAGCTAGTAGCTCTGGGGCATGTTTAAAGTAGTCTTTGTCTTCATGATGATGGTATGAAAAGCTTTAGTTTTTTTGTTTTTCTTGTAGACTTTGCACAAGGCCAGTCAAGTGAGTGAGTGCTACATCATCGACGCAGAGGTGATTGCTCACGATGTCCCATATCACGATTACTTTTACACGCTCAACCGCTACATGCTCACTAGGGTCGCCAAGAACAAGTGCCGTCTGAGGTAAAGTCTGCGCTCTATTTGAATCCAATAAATATCATTTAATGTGTATTGCTTGGTGCTATACAAAAAAAAAAACATTTTGTCACATGTAAGAGGAATACAATGCTGTGGTTTTTGCTTATGAATCTAAAAGAGTATCAGCTGAACTGCGCTACAAGAAGCAGCCGTGGGGATTGGTCAAGGGCTTTATTGAGAGAAACTTCTGGAGTGGCCTGGATGAATATTTTAGGTATTTAGGTAAGTTTTAAAAAAATGATTGAAAATTAAATATTAATTTAGAACATTAAATATTTCATTTACATTCAGAGTGAAAGTTTAAGAAAAAAATAGAATACATATAATATAGCCTATAATAAAATAACAAATTAAAATAGAGAATAAAAGATGAAAATAATCTCTGTATCTCTCTTTGCTGTGTGTGTGTGTGTTTAGAGCTAGAGTTGAGTAAGCTGGTGCTTTCTGAACCTCACAAACAGTCTCCCAGATCCAAAGCGTTACACACAGCTGCAGTGAGGCGGAGGAAGCGGCCCATGACACACATGAGGCAGCAGCACATGGACGAGGCGCTCAGCCCCGTCACCACACCTGAGGATGAGAAGAGTGTCATCCGTCGCATCAAACATGTGGCAGGTGTGACATCAGCCAACTCTCCTCCTGAGATACTTTAATGAACTGAACATGGGCAGGAATATAGTTTTAGTTGTATTTTTCTGTTTTCCTCTGTGTTGATTGAGTATAATGTTTCTGCTGTCGCAGGATCCACACAGACCAGACACATCCCGGACCACGGATCTGAAGGCCTGGCTCTCTACAGCGTTTCCAAACTCCTGCTCATCATCAGCTCTGTGTGGGTATTCTCAATGAGAAATGAAAACAAAGACATCACAGGAATTAAACAGCAAAATGGAGCTTATTTTCTCCCAAATTGCTCATTTTAGCAAACCCAGATTGACGCATGCAGATAACTTCTTGAAATAAAATAATTTAATGTTTACATTTTCTAACATGGCACTAAAGTGTAGAATTGGCCAGTTTCATGTCCTCACTGCATGTTTCATTCAGTGTCTACGTTGGTCTGTTTTCAGTCTTCTAACTTTGTCAGTCACTCACACTGTTACATTATTAGAGGATAAAAAGTTTCAGAGTTACTGTTCAAGTTACTCACATTGTTGGTCAGCAGGAATTCATTATGGTCCGTTGTTCTTTGGCATCATGTCTTTTCTCTCTCCTGTTTTCATTGCATCCTGCAGGATTTGTGTAAGGTATTCAATGTTTCCATCTGTATGCTGTCAAAACATTTTCAGCTGCTGTGATTGATTTGATGTAGCTGATATAGAGCGGTTCATGAGCTTATCTGGGCTTGTTCTCTTCTCTTCCTCAGTCTGGTGCTGCTGGTCTTTTTAAACATGATGCTGTTTTATAAGCTATGGATGCTGGAATACACAGCCCAGAGTTTGACCTCGTGGCAGGGTCTCAGGTCTCCGGAAAGGTAACTAGACCCTTGAATGTGTTGATTTGTTATTTTTATGAGAAGGAATGTGAGGTTTTTCAAAACACCTAAACGAAATGTAAAAGTTGGCACGTAACTGTTAGCACACTGTAAAAAATAATTTTATTAATAGGCTATGTATTTTTGTTTAGTTTTTAGGTAAAAATGTAAAAACGCTTATAACAAGCAGTATTGCATAAGATGGAAGTTTATTTTTTCTTAAATTATTGCCCTATTGTTTTTTCCTTGTTTTACACATATATCTGAAGTGAGGTTGATGCAAGAAAAAATGGCAATGTGGCAAGAAAAATAAACCTAATTCAATATATATTTTCTGAAAACATTTTGCTTTTCAAGTCTAAAAAAGAAATACTGATTAATAGACTGATTTCTGCTGCATATAAACACATGAATGATATTTGCATGTGGAATGTTTTTCACTCTTCTGTGTGTGTGTGTGTGTGTGTGTGTGTGTGTGTGTGTGTGTGTGTGTGTGTGTGTGTGTGTGTGTGTGGTGTGTGTGTGTGTGTGTGTGTGTGTGTGTGTGTGTGTGTGTGTGTGTGTGTGTTGCAGCAAACTTCCGCAAACACAGATTGAATGGGCTCAACTTTTGGAGTCTATGCAGCGTTACCATGAAAACGAGCTGGAGAAATGGCGGGAAATAATAAAGTCATCTGTGCTGTTGTTAGATGAGGTACGATCAAGTTTGAAAAATGTGAGAATTTCATAGCTGTATAATATTGAGAAATAATAAACAGTATTAAACAATAAAGTGGTCCAGGGATGACGTCAAAACCCGGAAGACTAATTCGTCACTGGTTCCCTTGGGATTTTCCTATGGGATGCCTGTGGTATATATCTTGACGATGCTTTGACATTTTGTTCTACACACACACCCATAGCGAAAACGCACATTTTGAAGTGTATATTTCTAGTAACAAGATAAGACAGTTTGGGGTGTGAGTGTGTGTGTGTAATTTATGTTGTATAACAAAATGGCAAGCATCGTCAAGTTATGTTTACCATAGGCTTTATTTTACTCATAAATTGAAAAAACCCATAGGAAACAAGAAACCAGCATTAGTCTTCCGGGTTCATGATGTCATCCCTGCATCACTCTATAAGGAAGAAAGGAACTCAAAGGGATAGTTCAACCAAAATGAAAATTCTGTCATCATTTACTCATTTTCATGTCATTGTAAATCCATATGACTTGCTTTCTTTAGTGGAACACAAAAGGAGAAAAGAACTTTACTTGTTGCTCTTGAAAAGGATGCAAAAGCATCATGAAATTGGTTCGTATGATTATATTCCAAATCTTTTGGGTGAACTATTCCTTTGAACTGCAATCACTGCAGGATTTCAATGATACATTTGTGTGTTTACAGATGAGAGACTCTCTAATGAAACTACAGAAAGGTATCGGGTTAAAAGACTATGATTCAGACAGTGAAGAAAGGAGAAGTCGCTATCACTGACGCACAGAGTCCCGGTTCAGTGAATGTAATGAACATCTCCACACGTAAGCGGTCAGATGAGCTTGGATGGGGGCGGGGCATTGTTAGTGGGCGGCGCTGACTGAACGGTTCTCACACTCGCGGTTCTGGCTACAGCACAGTGAGGCCTTTCTGACAGCAGACACTGAAGGAAACCCAGTACTTTCATTTCTCCGTCTTTAGAGGCAAAATGCAGCTCGGAGGAATGATGGTGAAATCGGTCCGTTCACCCAGGGCTAAAACAACTCAACTGTCACTGCAAAAACAGACACCGACTCTCTGGTTTAAGCACTCGGAAAACTCGAGCATCCCTTTTCTAAACCTTTTGGAGTCTGGGACCAGATAAAGAAAATATGGAGTTACTATCAACAAGTGTTATGTGGACATGTACACATTTATTTATAAAAACAAAATATGGAATTGAATGATATTATGATAGACATGAAAAATATATAATTTCTATGTAGAGCTATATTTGTTGCCAGAGTTCATTTGTAACAGGCTTCCATGGAGAATCAAGGCTGGTTCCTTGATAGCTTGCGCCATGGTACATCAACTATATGCAACTGGTTTATCCTCCTCTGTTCGAAATGATTTTCCTCTGGTTGATTGATTTGCGTTGGCAAAAGAGCCACGGTAGAATCATCTTCTGAGCGTCATCGGCTGCATTCCAGTGTTCATACTACTACTGCATATAAATAGGACATGGTTAAGTTCCAGGTAGACTTCATTTTCCATGTTCCACTCCATCTTGCGCACAGTTGAGCGTACAAGCTTTTCAAAGTATACTCCTTTTACCGTGAGCGCGGATGGATGTGTTTGGCAGGTGTGGGCCTTTCTATTCAAGCACTCAAATCACTCTTACATGCGCTGTTGTTGTGTACAAGTTGGTATGGATGCAAAATTCAGGACATTATTATTTGAAAGCTTTTAATGTGAAGAGTCAATTATAAAAAATCCAAAGGATTATTTTCCTGAAAAGTGAAATACTGTGGCTCTGTGGTGCTATCAAAACATCTCAACCAGCTTGGCACGACAACCAACGGCTAGAGTTTGGGGCGGGACTACTTGTTTGGCTGATCAATGATAGGCGGCACACACTTATCTATGCTAATAGTGTAGTGCATCAGTGGCATATTTTTGTAGGCAAAACCTGGAAACAAGTTAGCATTTTAGCACTTCCAGCTCCATCCCGAAGTCAGTGGGTTTTTTGGCTAAATGGGGTTTGGGTTAAACTCAAGCTCAAGATATTTTCACATTTTATTCTACAATGAAAAATTCATCAGTAATATCCCCTTGTGAGTTTTGTTTAAAGCTTTTACTTGTCTTAAATAAGTTGGTGGCCAACAAGTGGCTAAATGGGACTACAAAGGGTTATCAGGACGTTAACATCATCAGCTAATCTTAACATTTTTGAGTAAAAGCTATAAGAGTTGTTGGTTGATGATGCTTCGTGATGATGACGTTGAAGTCACGCGACTGTGGTGTAGTTCGTTTATAGACTAACTTTAGATTTTTTACTTTTGCCGATTGTATTTAGACTTCAAAATTGACAAAAGTTGTTCATTTATGAAGACTGACAACTTGGTAACTTAAGAATCATACATTTTTGTTGGTCAGAGATAAAATTGCCAGTTGAAAATTTTTTTTTTTTTTTGTTCAAGGCAACCAGGATGATGCCAAATTCTGGGTTGGCCTACAAAAATACATGACCTCAGCGCACTATTATGAGGTGTAGTATGAGAACTGGGATGCAGCCAGCTAGCCTGTGGTCAACCAAACCTCTCATGTAGTAATGGTTGTGGTATATTACTGGTTAACCACAGCAGGTCCACTCCAGCCAATGGCATCCATTCAAATGTGAATGAGTTATTGTTACATGAATGTGTTTCTTTTTTCCCTCAGGGTTCATTTATATCCTGCGGGCAGCTGTAAACAACTTCATTTTGCCAAGCTTTGTTTTTAAAGCCACTTCATGATATTTTTTTTCCATATTGTATGTTGTCCTTGTGTTTTGATGCTGAACCAGCTGCTGGACGGGTGAGAGATGCACATTGATTTGAGAAAGTATTTAACGTGGCTTTAATAGTGTAGTGGAGCTGGACAGACTTTTTTCTTGATGCTTTCTAAAGAGAGACCAGCAGTGGGGTTGTTAAGACTAAACTGTGAAAAATCCAGGTTATGCTTGAATTATCAAAAAGAAACTGAGCAGTAATCGGAACATTTGGCAATATAATAAACGTTCAACCTCATGATGAAGTTCAAATTAACTGTAACCTCTTGAGGTGCCAGATGCAGAGTTGCGTTTTCTCATGCAAACTCTCACACGCACAAGTGGGAAATGTATTTCTAGTTGGAGCTGCGGTCCTAGATTGGCTTCTAGTGATACTGAGTTTTGGTGCTCATGTGGGCGACACGGATTCAAGTCTTGTTTTATTTCCTGATCCTGTTTCCCATCAAGAATAGTTCCAAAAGGCCAAAATCTAGAATTAGAAATGTGTTTACTGGAATTGATCTATTTCTAAGCAGCAAATTTACAATCTAAAGTTGGTTCTGATTTGTATATTTAAATATCAGGTGAAGAACAATGTATGAACTGATGAAAAGACTAGAGACAGAGAGCTGATGGCTTAGTCCAGAACATGTGACAGATGTGAAACTGTCTCAGATGGACTGGTCTAATCTGGTCACTATGAACCAGTCCCATTTGTTCAAGGCACCTGTATCTTATGTAGATGGTCATTTTGTCCTTAGAGCTAGATCATAGTCCTGTGAGATGCTGGACACGTGTCTTTTGGAGCCTATGCATTGCCCTGTTGGCTTTATTGACAAACCCCTTGTCCTATTTTAAGCAACAAGGGCAATTAGGAAACATTACTAGACTAAAAATAGCATCTGCAGGTCTTAGTGATCAGCTTGCACTGTTTATGCTAAAGGATCAGTTAGCTTTCAAGAATGGTCCACCCACAAAATGTATTTTTCATTATGATTATGTTCCTAAAAATCAACCCAGAACAGGGACTACAGAATCTATTTCTGTATTCATCCTCATAGTCATTAAACCAATATGCAGTATTTAATGTGCAATGTGTGTTCAAGTAGAGTAAGTATCACTGAAACTGCACATGAACCGTCTATGAGAATGTATTTTCTAGCTGAAAGACGATCCTTTATTTGGACGTTTTTTTGAAGCACGGGTGATTTAGATGGTGTAATGACTTTAGATGTCAAGCATTGGGAAGCCACAGCAGTTCTGCCACATTCCTCACAGGCCCTAAAAAATATTTTTCAGCATTTTGCAGTTCTTTTCTTTCAGCATTTTACAGTATTATGTCTGTGTGCACTGACAGGATGGTTGCTTTCCTATGGGCATGACTGTTCTGGTCCAGGTGAATTGAAAATTCATATATGATGTTTTTTTTTTAGGGCATGTCAATGTTAGGAGCAAAATACTGAGGTAGAAAAACACTGGTCCCCTCACCCCCCAAAAAAACACCCATGGAAAGAAAGAAAAAAATTAATATGTATTTTAATTACAACATTGAGTTTTAAAATGCTTTTTTATTATTATTTAAAATGTTTCTTTACAAAATGTATATACATGTGTTACTGCAATGTATATGTTTATGTTGTGTACAGTGCACATCCTACATGCGCTGGTTGCACTGTGGGATCCCTGAGAAACGTTCAGAAAAAAATATAACTAAATTTGTGTTGTCAAGAAATAGGCGGAATGAATAAAAGTATTTGAAGACGATTTCCACTGCCTTTTGTTATTACTTACTTTTCTGCATTTTAACTTTTATTTGTATTATTTTAACAGGCATCATTTGGAGACTTTTATTTCACATACATTGAATTATGTATTGAGAATTATGAGTTATGTATGCAAATTATAGCAAATGGACTGTCGTTTTATTGCTTGAATTCTGTAAGTGTTTGTCTTCACATGTGGCTGTTAGCAGATTGTGCACTTTTAAAATGTAGGTTTATTAGGAACATTAGGAACAATCTGTAAACTGGACTACTTTTGACAGTTACCATAATGTCAAAAGTGTCCTAATTTACAAATTACAAAATATCAAATTAACTCCACATTTTTTATATTTATACAACATTGTTCCTCCCATTGTTCCCAACTTTCTTTAAATGCTTCAATTAATCTCCGTTTTTCAGGGAGTATAATTCTCTGGGACTCACCAAATTATAACCAAAGGTGAGAATCTAATTAATTTAGGAATAAAGTGATGTTAGACAAGTCAAGTGGCAAGGTTTTCATTCTCCATAATTCACCTCCAACTAAGTGTCATTCAAACAATCTTTATTGGCAGAACACAGTACCGTATGTTTTCAGCGCCGCGCTCATTGTGCTGTCTTCCAGTTTGTATTTCCACAGCATGAAAGGTAAGATCTTACGGATTAATGAATGAACAGCTCATTTTAAAACCTTCTCACTCTTCTGACATTTATGACGTCTATTTCAAACCTTACAATGCTCATGATAAGTTTTGTTAACTCTATAATAAGTAAATCCACTTAAAGGTAGACTAAGCATTTTTCAGAGAGGCTAGCAATAGCGAGCTAGCTTTAAAGCATAAGATCCTACCCTCCGTTCAGAGCGTCTCCAAATCCACGCCTCCTTCAAAAAACATGGACGCATACAGCAGGGAGCAAAGCAAACAAAAGCACCACAAGAGGGCGTTAAACTATACCTCATGTCTCAAAGCACACAAAATTACAATAATAATGAACATAAACAACTTAAAGAGCACTGACCTGTAGGACCTGACTGCTGCAGGTTCATTTCAGCGTTGATAGTGTTGCCATTGAAACATAAATCCGAGTCACAAACCGCTCCAAGTATAATGTCACAGGTTTCTATCTCTTCCAAGTTACATGGCGTGAATGCATAAGCTCATTGTTTGAAAAACTCAAACTCTGAATCACATGAAACACACTGATGACACGTGATGTCTGCACAAGCAGGTGCGCACTGCAGAGGTATGAAAATACATACGTTGACCATAGTTGTCAACCCTCCCGGGTTTCTCACGTATTTTAGCTCTTTTCCCGCTGTCTTCCTGTTTTAGTATTTTCCCGTAAAATATCCCATATTTTTACGGCCTGAATTGTGTGAGACGTACAAGCTCGGGCAGATTCAGCTTGAAGTTGTTCATTCGGATGTGGCGCCGTGCGCGCAGTTTCAAAAAAGCTGTGCACATAGCCAAGCGAAATGAGGTCTTGCCGGTCTTGCGCACCCAACTCGTCATTTTTGCGTGTGGACGCGTGATATAAACAAGGGGGTAATCCATTAGCCGGAAGTTGAAGCCTAGTGGGAGCCGCCATTGTAGCAGAAATTCACCTGCTGTTAGCATTCCATTGACTCCCATTCATTTTGGCGTCACTTTGACAGCGAATAACTTTACATCTGAGGCGTCCAAAGACTTCATTTGTCCATTATTTATTTCTAAAGAAACACGACAATGTATAAAGGCTCCATTACTTTGTATCTTACGTTATGGCCCCGTAGAAGCCGTTTTTGTAAAAAATAGGCTAACGATTGCATCATAACCACGCGACTTTCTGGCGCACAATAGAGACATTACCGTATAGACAGGAGGAGAAGCTCGCATGCAATCTTTTACTGTCTATGAGGCAATCGGGGGACATAGAGGCATAAAGTCAAGGGAGAAGCCCATAGATAGAGAGTCCATAAAAGCAATGGGACAAAACATTTCAACAACGTTTTTGAGGAATTAGGTGATTCAGATTTGGCTTACCACCGCTACTAGAAGATTTACAACTGTCAGACTGTCGTCACGCTCAGTTTGAGCCTGCGCAGTTGCTCAGCCATCAGACAGGAAGTGCAATAATTGGGCTTCAAGTCTTCTCCGTTGAAATCAATGGGGTCGCGCTGTCCATTTCTTTTACTGTCTATATGGATATAAACAAGGCTTTTTGTATAAACAAGGCTTTACGCCGTGTCAGCGCGCGCTCTGATCGGTAAAGGTGCACAGACCTCTCCTGCATCATCTCCAGCAGTAGCAGAAGCACCACTATCTCCGCCTCCATTTCCCTCGTAAGCTGATATTAGTATTTAAACATTCTCTATGATAAAAAATGTTTAAAAAATGACACTCTCTCTCTCTCTCTCTCTCTCCACACACACACACACACACACACACACACACACACACACACACACACACACACACACACACACACACACACACACACACACACACACACACACACACACACACACACACACATAAACTCTAAAAATAAAGCACTAATCATTAAAAGTCTAAAGTTTGTGGGTAAGAAAAAAAATCCCTTATTTTGGGGATGGATTCCGGGAAATCTCCCTTATGTTCAATGTTGACAGCTATGACGTTGACAGGCTGGTAGGGCAGTGTATTGGACAAACATTTTATGGTCCTACACCTTTCACAGGCTATATAGCCATATATCAGTCATGACAACTCTCGGAGTGAATAAATTTCAACAGCATTTGGTTGCATAGAGCATGGAATACAGTACATAGGCTTGATTTTGGCGGACGAGATCTGCTACTCTGCTGCTGCTGCTGAGCAAAAACACTAATTTGTTCAGAATAGTCAAAAATAACAATCAAAAGAAATGCAGCTGCAAGAAATGGTAGAACCCCATAGCAGATCTCTACAGGTGAGGCTGGAGAAGAGGAGGGATAACAGAAGCTTTCATATCGTGCAGTGTACCGATACAGGCTAGAGTAAGATATATAAATGATTATGTGGATTTGGAAGTGCTTCTGATTGGCTCGTGCCGCAGCGTTGAAAGAACCAATCACCGTTTGTTAAAGTTTTATGCCTAAACTTTGTATGGCTATATACATTTAGACCACTTAACTTAGTGATTGTTATCAGGATGTGAAGAGACTTTTAACCAGCAAGCATAACAAAAAAAAATTCTGGAACAAATCACCTACCCTGCATGCCTTCAACAACCATCTACTCTTCAACATCGGTGCCATAGATGTTGGAGACTGACACAGAAGAGAAGAAATTCATCAATAATGTTGTTATTATTATTATTTGCACACAAAAAGTATTATCGTTGCTTCATAACATTAAGGTTGAACCATTGGAGTCACATGGACTATTTTAACGATGTCTTTATACCTTTCTGGGCCTTGAAAGTGGCCGTTGCGTTGCTGTCTGGAGAGGTTAGAAAGCGCTTGTATTTTATATCTTCATTTTTGTTCTGAAGATGATTGAAGGTCTTATGGGTTTGGAACGACATGAGGGTGAGTAATTCATGACAGAAATTTCATTTTGGGGTGAACTAACCTTTTAAAGGGGTCATATAGTACATGCACTTTTTCAAGTTGATTGTACTGAAATGTGTGTTGGCAGTGCCTGTACACAACCATCATATAATGATAAAAATATATCCAGTGTTTTTGTTTTAATCTCCTTATATGCTTTTCCCAGTCTCAAATCGAGCCGTTCGACCGTGTGACGTCACACGGTCGGACGCCCCTCCCACTATTGTTGATTGACAGCAGCGTTTCAACACAGACCTGCCCTGATCGAGCTGTCATCATTGTTGATACACTGTAGTGATGTTACGTTCGTGAACGAATCGTTCTTTTAGAACGAATCTTTTAGGTGAACGAATCATTCTCGTTCACGTTATCCATTGACTCATATTTCTCGTTCACTGAAATTCCTCCCTCCACCACTGCGCGCCGCTATTGCGCGCATGCGCAGCTCAATGAACCGTGTAGCTTTGTGGACCGTATCATCCATAGAAATCATGATGACTATGGTATCATCTGTCAAAGACAAAGAGTGACTAAACCTCGAGCCAATAGCCTTCGAGTATGATACGAGGACGGAGCATGTGATTTGTTGAATCTAGTGAACGGATACGCCCTTTATTGAGTTGCTTTGAGTTTGAACGAGTCAAATGAACTGTTACATCTCGTTCGTGAATGAAAGAACCAGTCTGTTTTGAGTCTGAACGAGAGAGAGATCTCCCGTTCGTGAACGAATTGAACGAACTGGTTGCTATACCCTGTTCGTGTACCAGGTCGGTCATTCTGTCAATCTAGTTAATCAATCAGCAGAAAGTGAATGCAAAGCGCAGGTATCCGTACTGTGCACGCGCAATTCATATCTTACATACAGAACATAACTCCTCGTTTAACTCCTTCTGACCAAACAAATAAAATGTTAACTAGTAGCCTGCCTAGTATGCAAACAAATTAAAAAACACTTGTGATTTGGTCATCCGAAAAGAGTGTAATTTAAAAGATAAAAAGAGTGTAAAGACTTTGATCGCTTATTTAAACTTATTTTATCCATTTAATGAGTAGGACACCAAATGAACTGTTACACACATCTCGTTCGTGAATGAAAGAACCAGTGTTTTGAGTCTGAACGAGAGAGAGATCTCCCGTTCGTGAACGAATTGAACGAACTGGTTGCTATACGTTCGTGTACCAGGTCGGTCATTCTGTCAATCTAGTTCATCAATCAGCAGAAAGTGAATGCACAGCGCGGGTATACGTACTGTGCACGCGCAATTCATATCTTACTGTACATACAGAACATAACTCCTCGTTTAACTCGTTCTGACCAAACAAATAAAATGTTAACTAGTAGCTTGCCTAGTATGCAAACAAATTAAAAAACACTTGTGATTTGGTCATCCGAAAAGAGTGTAATTTAAAAGATGAAAAGAGCTAAGACTTTGATCGCTTATTTAAACTTATTTATCCATTTAATGAGTAGGACACCATTTTTAATAAAGTCAAATCAGTTTTTATTTTGTAACAAGTAAATACGTTAGTTGAACAACACATTTTGCCGCACCTGCCCCAGATAGCAAGCACAGTCGGGCCGATTCCGGCTGAAATGCGTCACTGTCGGCTCACTGTCGGCATCGGTGAACAGACAATGGGCCAGATCCGTGCCGACTGTGCATAACGCATCTGGCTGACTGACGGCTTTTTCTGTATGGGCCAGTATCGGCTGAAAGCAGTTGTACTGGTGTCAGGTCCATACTCGTTGTAGCTGCGTGTATTTACCATCGGCCCGAGTTCGTTTTGTCACAAGCGGGCCACTACTAGAATTAAGGAACTCAGCCGCCGGAAAAAAGGTTTTGGCGGTTAATTTAAATCCTGAGGAGGATCCTGCAGACGCAGTCAGAACATCGCTTTCGAGAGGAATCATTCATCTGAAAAAACGAGTAAGTAATTGAATTCATTTATTGTTCTAGTGTTGTTTGATGTTTAAACTGTCAAGATAAAAATATTTTTTTTTAATATAGATGTTTGCGATGATTATTGGGCTCATTCGGTCGCGGAGAGTGTTGATGAGAAGGCCTAACGTTACCGTATACGGTCTCTTTTTAGGATGGTTGTGTTTGTGCTGTGATGGACACAGTGCACTGTAATGTTAGCTAATGCAATGATACTGAGTTATATTCATGGTTCGAATTACGTGGGAGCCAGTGGGAGCTGAGCTCCCATAGAGAGAGGATGAGCTCCCATGAAAGCAGTAAAATCCTACACCTGTGGGGGCTCTAAAAATCATCAGCACCATCATTTTAAATTACATATAGGCCTAAAGCACTTTTTCCTTCAATAATCGAGGCATATTTGTTAACCCTTTCGCACGTACGTTCACAGCGGTGTGATTAGAACAGTCAGTGCATCACGTGATCAACTGCTAAATTCAAAAGTGCTTTCGCGCGTGCCAACACCGCAGCCAACGCGCGAAATATATCACAAATATATCGCATATTGCCGATAGTGCTGCGCGGGTCGGGCGAGCCAAATAATAAAAAAATTAGCCTACATTCAAATTAATCGAGGATGGATGACAGATAAATCATTAGGCCTATAATGTGTTGATTTTAATAAAGACACGGAACTCTCATCATGGTAAAACGCAATGAGCGCCACTCTTTTACTTTCGTTTTCAACAACGTAATTCTCTTTAGAGAAAATCAATCAAGGAAAACATATCAGGGCATTTGGGCTACTACAGTTGTAATTTTTCAATGTAAATTATTTAATTTGATTGTAACAGCCTACTGTCTTATTATTCTTATTTAATGTATTGATCAAATTAAGGAATATTTTAAAAGAAAGATGGAGCATAGGCTACATAAAATTAGAGTGGAAAATGCCTTTTTTTAAAGGTAAAAAAAATATTCTGATAAGAGTGTTTGCCAATGATGTAAAGAAACATTGTCAATTTAACTTTGAAGGGAGTAAAAACCCTCTGTTTAGGGTATTAAGGAAATGTAATTTTGGCCAAAGAATAACTTTTAATTTTAATAAATGTTTATTTTAAATCAGCCCACTTCAGTGTGATATTTTACCATATGCTTAACATTGAGAATTTAAAAAAATTGTAATGATGATCAGATGCAGATCTAAATCAAAGAATATCATATGTTTGGGCGGTTGGATTATTTTTAACAGCGGATTTGGGTGACTCAAAGTGCACCAGATTAATGAATTTATCTTTTAAAATGTACAAAATTTTCTTCCTGGGGGGCATGCCCCCAGACCCCCCTAGAGGTAACAAACTACACCCAAATATTCTCTATTCCTGTATTAATAAACGTACGTTGAACTCAAAATAATGAAGTGTGCAGTATTTAGCTATTTATTTATCACATACACCACGCCTGCTCATGGGTTACTTTTTTTATTGCTTTTTTTAAAGAGACCCCCACAAAGATGAAATCATAATTCGAACCCTGGTTATATTCAATTTTGTTTGCTAAAATTTAGTCAGTCAACTCGTCTTTTTCAACGAGTGATGATCGAATCAAAGGAGTCGGACAACGCTCTCGGCGCCGCATTTCTCTATACAGGCGACTCTTTCTGATTTGATTCACTTACCTTTCAAAAGAGTCTTTTATTTATGAATCGAACTACACGACCACGCTGTTGCTGCATTACACCCGCGGAGACAACGTGTATAATCTGAAATTAAATATGTATTTTGTTTTAACACTCCTGTGGGGAACTCCGAAACAGATAACGTTACGTTAGCTACATAAGAGAAGCTGCCAAATAAGTGCAGCTTCTTGATTCATCGTCTTGTGTTCTTGAATGTAACGTTAACGTAATCTGCTTTAGAGCAGGCACTTTACGTGAAAGAAAAATATTAAAGCGAATATATCTCTGTATAATGTTATTAAAATGGTAGTTAATTTTTTTACTGCAGTGGGGATGTTAACGGTTCTATGATTGAGCGAACGCACTGTTTGGAATCTGACACCAACACTTTACAGATATTTTGGTAACACTACAATAAGGTTTCATTCGTTAATATCAGATGACTATGTTACATTAGTTAACATGGACTAAGAATGCACATTTACTAACTAATACATTTTTAAAATTAAAAGTGAACACTAGTTGTATTTTGTATGTAACTAATGTTAACAAAGATTAATAAATACGGTAACAAATGTATTGTTCAATGTTAATTTTAGTTAACACATTAACTAGCATAATTTTAACAAATGAGACCTTATTGTAAAATGTTACCAATATTTTAAACTGCTGCGTAAACTCTGGCAACAACATTTGTCAAACCTATGTGCTTAAACTAATGCTTAAGAATGCCTCACAATATCTATTCCTTTATTTAAAAGATGCAGTTCAGAGAAACCCTCATGGCTAATGTTGCTGAAATGGAGATCGAGGATCCATGAACTGGCAGCAGATCGAGGGGCAGACACAAGATAAGTTTAAATCTATATTAAAAATACACCTCTTTAACCTAGCATAAACATTACACACTCACATTTCTGTAATTCTCATCCGTTAAAGGTAGCTACACCGAATGTACTTGTTACATTGTAGGAAGAATGGCAGGAAGAATGGCATCTACGCTAATGTTAGTCTCTCTGTCTCATTCTTATCCCAAGGTTAGGCTACTGTAGTCAGCCTGATCTAGACCGCATCCAGACCAGATGGTGGACCTGCACCCTGAGATGACCACAACAGCCTGAATGCCAGACGAGAACATCACAACTAGACGAGACCTAGAAACAAACATCTGTGAAGACCTTGTTGACACAACAGTCCTCGGCACAGTCATCGGATCATCGGATCAGATCCACGAGAACCAGACCAGTTCTCCACACAGACCCAACGGCCAGCTTCAACTCCCCTCCCACCAACGCCGGCGTGATCTCATGAAGGTAAAAGAGTAGCAAAACTGGAACATAGATGTGAATTGGAGAACTTGTACAATAAATATTTGTACTTGAAAACCTGTTAAATGTTGAGATTTTAACTCGCAGACAATAGTCACAAACCTGTATTCTGAATTTGAAGCTGCAGACAAGTAGTCACAAATGTGTAAAATGCCATTCACAGAAATACAATGACAGACAAAAACTTGTATTTGTTCATTCATATTCGCAGTACAACCTCAATTAGGCATTTGCAACTTCTCAAATCTGCCATTGCTATTTCAAATCTTCACGCATTGACTTTGCAACTATTTTAGCTATATATTAGATGCATAAATAACTTGTGCATTTGTAAACTGAGTGGCGTGAGAGAGAAAGGAGGGGCAATTAAAAAAATTACAATGACAGATTTGAGAAGTTGCAAATGCCTAATTGAGGTTTTCACATTGAAGCTGTGAGTGTACATTTTATTGTACAAGTACAAATATTTATTGTACAAGTTCTCAAATTCATATCTACATGCTCTCGAGTTTTGCTACTCTTTTACCTTGAAGTAAATCTTTTCCAATCTCCAAGCAAAAGGAGCTGAATAAAATACTCTGAATATCATCAATCCACAATCTGACTTGTGAAGCAGCCTGAACCCTAACACACACCGTGTGCGTTGTTTGGCCAGAGGAGAACTGCCCCCCTGACTGAGCCTGGTTTTTCTTTCTTCGTTTTGTCTCTGATGGAGTTTGGGTTCTTACCACTGTCGCCTCTGGCTTTCTTAGTTGGGGACACTCATTCTTAATAATATTGATCTGCCTGCATTGACACCATTATATGAGAACTGAACTGAGCTGGACGATGACATCACTGTTTTCTGCAGAGCTGCTTAATAATGAAAATTGACTCTTTTTATAATTGATATACTTTATACAGTTATTGAACACAACTGAATCAACACCGTTGAATTCAGATGAACAATGACACTATTTTCTTTTTAGAGCAGCTTTACAGCCAAATTGATTATTTTCCTGTTTAACCCTGTAAAGCCGCTTTGAAACAGTCATTACTGTATATAGCGCTTTATATTTAATGGTGACTTGACATTTGCAAAAGGAATTTATTTAGTGTTAAAGAGAGTGAAAGAGAGTTTGTGTGTGAAAGACAATGATGTTTTTCTTTTAATCATATACAATAAATATAATTTACTTATTATTTTGTGGTTTAAAATTTGTTTTGTTAATAAATGTTAAATTGTATTTTGTTCATTGTTAATACATGTTTATATTAAAGTGTATTTGTTAATTTTATAATAAAAACCCTTTTTAAATGGTTGAATTTGTGTTTCACTGTTTGCCAGTTTCTGGGCCACATCTGGCCCGGGGACCCAGCCGACTCTCAGCCAGATCCGTCTTACAGTGCTTGGGCCAGACGTGGGCCATATCAATAAATAAAAGTCATTATACAGTGCCTGGGCCAGACCTGGGCCATATCAATAAATAAAAGTCATTATACAGTGCCTGGGCCACATCTGGGCCAGGGGAAGTTGTTTGAGTCCGTTTTCAGTGTGTTGGGCCAGTTTTGGGCCGGGGACCCAGCCGGAACTGGGCCAGAATTGAAGCAAGGATGAGGCCCAGAGGTGGGCCAGACAAATTTTGCTATCTGGGGCTGCTGACGTATTTGTGTAATATGAAAAAAAAACAACTGAACGAATCAGTGAACGAATCTGAACGAATCATTTTGGTGAACGAACTAAAAATGAACGAGTCTCTGAAAAGAATCAAAATTTCCACCACTAATACACTGGAGCTGAATTGCGTCTAAGCGATTGTGGTGTTCTGTTCTTGGGTGTAATAACGAACACAGCATTCATTTTGATGTTCCTAAATCCGAATCGCTGAAGACGCAGTGGCTGAGTTTTGTTTTAGGGAATATTCCCCACGAGCAACGTCAATGGTTTCATGTTTGCGCGATTCGCGAATCATTTCTCACCAGACTATTTTATAAACGAGGATCAGTATAAAGCTGGTTTTGCTAAGAAGCTGCTCCTGAAAAAACGAATCGGTTCCAACTATTCATGTCCCTGCTGCACCTCCAGAAGAAGTGAGTGTAAAATTTTCTTAACCTTTATATTCATATTTAATCTTTGCAAACCAGGGTACATTACGGCATGTTTTCTATGTTCGAAGTTCTCAAGATAATTCATAATCCCACGTTTATAATGAACAACGCGTTATGGTTAATGTGTTATTACAAAACTGAGAACATATACATCAGTAAACACATAGCGTTCGTACATCACACTAAGTTACTCTAACGCTACCCTGTCGGTACATACAAAAATAGATCAAAGATGTTAACCAACCATTCAGAAACGTCCTATTCGAGCCTTAATTGTCGAACTTCTTTGCGGCTGTCATCTTGTTCCGGGTCCGACTCGTGATACGATTGCACAGATGTGTCCTCAGAGACTCCAGCTGCCATTTTTTCTCCAAAATATACCCTAAACTAGAACAGAGGGGCGGAGAGAGCAAAGCTCATTATCATTTAAAGGCATATGCACTGAAACGGCGTGCTGAAAACAGAGCTATTTTTTACCAGGTAAAATTAGTGTTTTCTTACAATACTAATGAGAATTTTTAATTAAAGTATATTACAAACTTTTCATTTAGACCCTAAAGAATCAAATTAACTTGTATGAAAATCGCATGACCCCTTTAAGTTAGGTGGCATATTCATTGTGATTGGTTGATCAGAGACCAATGAGTGACAGGCATTACTCATATTACAAAAACATAACATTTTATTGGTTTAAACCAAAAACCACATGATGTCCATTCCAATGGCTGCGGGGCCTGAAGGGGTTAATGTGTTTATAGGGTCAGAAATTAACCAGGGGATAAACCCACAACAAGTGACTGACAAATCCTCCAGATATTTGAAAGGTCAATTCCTCTCCTTTTCTCTCGTTAAAGTACTCTCTCACGAAGGTAAAACGAAAAGTAACACGACGCGACGAACCAGCACGCTATTGGTCAGTTATTAAATGGGAGCGTTCGGTGCTGGTCGCGTCGCGGTGTCATGTTGAAGAACACACCCGCCCATGACTGCTGAGATCTCTCCTCCTCTTCCAGGAAGTAAAAAAGGCGTCAAATAAGGAGGAACAAGGGAAAACACGTCCTCCCCACATCTGCCTCTCTCCCTCATTAATGTGTTAAGCACATTAATGTTTTAACGTTAGTTTGTCGTTTAAAGCAGCTGTATGATGTCCATTAGAGCGCGAAACAGAGAGGTCTGCGCAGACTGCAGCTCGACCGGTAAGACAAACAAAACAAACATGAAACAAACGCAAACAGACAGTGAGACTATGAGATCTTGTAGGGGTTTATTCAGACAGATGTTTATAAACTGAATTTATTTGAGATTATTCTCAAGCCTTAGCCAACACAATAATAATACTCACGGATTACACGGATAGCAGCTACTGGTTTCTGAATAAAACATAACGCGGTTAAAGGTCAGTCCCGATATTCCCATTGGAAAATATCGCTAACTGATGATGGTCAGGCCCTCGTTTTTACAAACTAATTTTTACATTCACATATCAATCAATAAACTCTAGTTTCCCATTTTTTTACTTGGAGGTAAAGACGTATCTTTAATTCATTAAGCAGGGAAGACCTAACGTTAACAAAGATATAACGTTACCATGTAACCATAGTTTCCACCGGAATCCCTAGTTTCTGTTATCATAACGGTTTATGTTCTTTATTATAATAAAACACTGAACTTAAATAACCCCCCCCCCCCCCCCCCGTCCAAAAATTTCTTACAATGTAGTGATAGACCAATATGTTAAAAGCAGTGGCATTTAATGTTTCTAATAATTTTAGTCTATAAGGAAATAAGTGTTTATTCATTTATTTATTCCTTATATATATGTATATACACATTATTTTTATTTGTAAGTGTTCCGGTAATCAATATCCAGAACTTGTTATTTGTTTTGATTTTATTAGTATATTTTGACACAATAATAATATTATATAATAGCATATACCTAAATATAATATCAAATTTATTTGTATTTTTGTTGTAGATTCATTATTGTTTTATAGTTATTCTTTTGTCTATTATATTTATGTACTGTTGTTTTGTGATCCAATTGGTCTAAATTATGTAGCTACATTAATTTACTATTTTGGATTTATCTGACAATTAAGTTTAAAATGCTGTTTGTTGTTCACCTGAAAATGAATGGCTGTAAAAAGCCAAAACTTTTTTTGACAATGCAATAAGTTACTTTTCCTCCTTTGCTTCAATGACAGTAATACTTGCATTCTGATGAGCATTGAAAATGATCTTGAGAGCGTCTTCCATGCTTCCATGGAAACTAGCACATCTGGCCATTTGTACAAAGGAGTCACATGCTCAGTGTTAAAGATGAACTGAACAGAAATTTGAAAAAATGTGATATTATAACAGATGTATTTAATTTATTTTCATTTGTACAATTATTAAAATGGCAGAATTTGTTAAAAGGGATAAAACTGTACGTTGAAAATGTTTTTTTTTTTACACGGGCGCCGCCATGTTGGATTTCAACATTCGGCTACGTCACTGGCATGGTAGGCTACTCCGTTGGCTGAGTAATGAATTGTATAGGGTAAGGCAGCTGGGTTACGATACATTTTCACAGGCTACCTTTGACGAGGAAACCAGCCCTCAAGTCATGGCTAACTGCCTTAAAACTGTCTAGCCCTCTCCGACACGTTGGAAGAACTTTTGTCTAACTCTACAAGCTAGCCATCACTCCGACCATATTAAACTGTATAAATAAATGACTCCACGATATCACAGATCGATAATAATGCATTTACTAGGCTAGCTGCTAACTAAACCACAACAGGTCTGTAAATGTCCCTCTCTACTCACCCTGAAGCTGGCTGATGTTCATCGTCTCAGGGCATATTGTTGATGCAGAGGGAGTTCAACTCGCAGAAATATCTGCCAGTTCCATAGTAAGAGGTTTCTGTGCAGTATCTGTCCGTGCAGTATTTTGTTTTAACATTTTGCATGCAACTAACTTAACAAGCGATCCCATTGGATGAATTCGTCCAATCACATTTTCCATTTATCTGCCTCGATTTTCTAAAACGCACACGACCTCAACCATGTTTTTGTATTTTCTCTAAATGCACACTACATAAGCAGTCTATTTCCTAAAATGCATAAACTGATCCTCCATGTGGTGGTGGTAGTCAGAAACTACTGGACTGTCCCTCTGACGGTTCAAATGCGTAACCCATGCCGTTAAAAAAGTGCTCATTTTCGTCTGTGTATATAGGACCTGCAGCGGTTGCCTATGCACCTTTGCGTGTCCTACCATGCCAGTGACGTCATCGAAGCTGCCAGCGTTCTTATACTAACAAGAGCAATTTTTGTGTTGCTTAAAAAAAGCACGTTATCAATTTTTTTTCGATTTTTTTCAGTTCAGTTCATCTTTAAGGCCCGTTCACACCAAGAACGATAACTATAAATAAACCGATAAAGATATAGTTCTAAAAATCGTTCTCATTATTAAAGAATGCAGAGTAAACGCCACAGCTATAACGATAACGGCACAGAGAAACAATATAGTTGGAATCACTTTCAGAACGATTTTATCCAGCTAATGAACGATAAAAGCATTGACAGCCAATCAGAATCCTGCTATAACGAGCTTGAGTATTTAAAGCGGCAGACAAGCACAGCGCGTAGAATTAGCAGAACGATATCATCCTCTGGTTTTGACACTTAATATAGGCCTAGTTGTCTTTAGTTATCGCTGTTGGTGTGAATAGGCCTTTGTACATTTGTCATAGATTTGGCAAGTTTTTGACAGTAGGTGGGTAAGGAGGAAGAAAGTATAATGTCGAGATCTGCCTTTTGAGGGGAATTTGCAATACCTGAGTCGCAAAGCTTTTCTTTTCTCTTTCTTAGATCCTCGTTGGGCCTCGATCAATCGTGGAGTTCTGATCTGCGATGAATGCTGCAGTATTCACAGAGGCCTGGGCCGCCACAGCTCTCAGGTCCGTCACCTGACCCAAACTCTGTGGCCCTCCTCACAGCTACAGGTGAGACTCATTCTGCATGCTCTAATATGGAGCCGCTTTGCTTTGCATGTTTCCTGAGGTTCATTAAAAGGAAATGAGGCATTGTATCTCAGTTCCTCAAACAGAAATAGAATGAAGTGGTCTGCATATTTTCTCTCGTCGGCCTTCTGCACCACACCGCAAGACAATGAGCATGTTTACATGTACAACCAATACGCCGATAACTCCCAAAAATCAGATTCTTGAAGTAACCTCTTGGGTTTACATGCAAACCAATAACCTGATAATGCAAGTAAACCGTGTTTACATGACTTTGTTAAAAAATCTGTCATTGGTTTTTGCTTAAAGGAAGAGTTCACCCAAAAATAAAAAATCTGTCATTGTTTACTCGCCCTCGAGTCGTTCCAAACCTCTATGAATTTCTTTCTTCTGTTGAACACACAAGATATTTTGAACAATGTCAGTAACCAGACAGTTGATTGGCCTAATCACTTCCGTAGTCTTCTCTTCTTCTTCTTCTTCTTCTTCTTCTTCTTCTTCTCTCTTCTTCTTCTTCTTCTTTCTTCTTCTTCTTCTTCTTCTTCTTCTTCTTCTTCTTCTTCTTCTTCTTCTTCTTCTTCTTTCTTCTTCTTCTTCTTCATTGAAGTGTCTAGACACGGCTCATGTGTCTTGCTGACGTTAGAGTCACAGGATCACAGGTCACAGGATTCATTTCTTATCTCAAGTGAAAGTTGAGGTAAAGTGTTTGGTGTTTATCCATAGATGGTGAAGTCCCTGTACAATAATGGAGCAAATTCAATCTGGGAACACAGCCTTCTGGATCCATCTTCCATCATGAGTGGAAAACGCAAAGCCAATCCTCAGGACAAAGTCCAGTGAGTCCCATATATCACGACATTGAGTCTCTCAGCTTAAACGTGCTCACTTAATCATTTACTTCTCTCTCAGCCCTAACAAAACAGATTTCATAAAGGCTAAATATCAAATGTTGGCGTTTGTTCATCGAATGCCATGTAGAGAAGATGATAGTGTCACTGCCAAAGACCTCAGCAAGGTAAGAATGTTACTTAATAAAAATGAATGAACTGGACTGGACAATAGTCTCTGAGATGAAAATGAGACTCAAACAAGGCCTATTAAAGATTACAGCTGGTGTGTTCTTCAAAGATCTTGAGACCAAAACCACAAAATAAACCATGAATTCACTCCTGTTTGTTTTATTTAGCAACTTCACTCTAGTGTGAGAACTGGCAATTTGGAAACGTGTCTGAGGCTGTTGTCGCTTGGAGCACAGGCTAACTTTTTCCATCCAGTAAGTTTCAAAGACCATAAAGATATTGATCAATTTTTAAAATGCTAAAGTTCTAGTTTATGTATTATAAAAAATAGCTATCTACTCATGACGTGCAAATTAAAGAACGCAGACGCGCCGGATCATTTCCATAATGACCAACGCAATCTACCAAGACTAGCGCAAATTAGCATCTGGTTTAATTAAGACATGTTTTTTTGGGGTTGAAAATAATGGCGCAAAAAACAGTACATTTTCGAGCTCAAACCAAAAGTGTAAATACTGTGTTATGCACGGCAGTATACGTGGATGCCTTCATGTCGATCCACCGCTAAAGTGGAATAAGATATCATTATTTAGCTTTCTTTGCTATTTATTCCATGTGCACCATAGCAGGAGCTAAGCGTTATTGTCCCTGACTGAATCACTCTAATGAATGTCATTTGTTTTCTTCAGGAGAAAGGAAATACTCCATTACACGTGGCAGCTAAAGCAGGTCAGCTGCTACAGGCAGAGCTGCTTACTGTTTATGGAGCCGATCCCGGAGCACAAGACAGTTCTGGGAAGACTCCTGTTGACTACGCCAGGTGAGAGAGATGCGGATTTGAGGGATCAGTACAAAGATGAATAATGTTCAGTGGTGTTTTATGTTCTGTTATCTGTCATGTCTCACTATAGGCAGGCAGGACACCAGGACCTCGCAGACAGACTGGTGGAGATCCAGTTTGAGCTGACAGACAGACTAGCGTTCTATCTGTGTGGAAGAAAGCCAGGTCAGTCAGCAGTTTCTCTGTAATGACAGCACAGCATGTACCTCAAAGATTTGAGATCCTGGAAAGAAAATGGCTTCTTGTTCTCCTCAGATCATAAAAGCGGGCAACACTTTATAATTCCTCATATAGCAGACAGGTAGGATAAGCTCTCTTTTGTATAATGCCTATAGTTTATTCAAATACTTAATTGCATAATTTGTTTTCGTTGCTGGCTTCATATGGATAAGAAATGTGTGAGTATGAAAATGGCTCTTGCTTGTCTTCCTAGAGTAAGTTATGATCAGATGATAATGGCTGTCTTCATTTTATTTCACATACAGCAGTCTTGACTTGTCAGAACTGGCCAAAGCAGCAAAGAAGAAGCTTCAGTCTGTAAGTTGTACAGTAGTTTACGTTTTTTGTAAACTGAACCGTAGTTTGTCTCCATGCATGTTGGGGTTGCTCATTACATTTTTATTCCAACACCTATTTTGACACCTAAAATTAGCTGTATACAGCAAAATAACCTTGCTGTGGTGCTTTCAGCTCAGTAATCATCAGTTTGAAGAACTAGCCATGGATGTGTACGATGAAGTTGACAGAAGGGAAACAGATGCAGGTTAGAGAAGCGTAATAGCCTGATATCTGTCCATTTTTCTCTAAAGTACAAATTTCTAACATTTTGAATGGTGTCATTCTTTTGCTATTGTAGTCTGGCTTGCAACGCAGAACCACAGCACTTTGGTAACTGACACCACGGTGGTTCCTTTCCTCCCTGTCAACCCTGAATATTCTTCCACTCGGAATCAGGTACATTGACACAGATGCGCACACACCTTTTAAAATGATTGAGTTGATTTGATCATGTTTGAGTTTCCCTCTGTTTGTGGTATTTATGTTGCAGGGACGCCAGAAACTCGCAAGGTTCAATGCACATGAGTTTGCCACGCTGGTTATTGATATTTTAACTGATGCCAAACGCCGTCAGCAAGGAAATTCTCCTGATAATGTCAAAGGTGATGAAAGGTCTTGGGTTTGTCATGAACAAATGATGATGCATAAAGTACAACTTCCACCCTTTGTTTCTTCCCAGATAATGTGGAGTTAATTCTGAAGGACATTGGGAACCGTCATGGCAGTGAAAGTCCTGAGATGGACCAGCCTGATTATGACAGTGTAGCATCAGATGAGGATACTGAGCAAGAACCAACATCTGGAAAAGATGAGAGGACCAAGGTAAATTGTTGAGTTTCTCCGGGTGTGTAATAGAAATATTGTCCCAGGAATAATTGCGAATAACGATATTGAAATCGATATTGGAAATTATATAATGAAATATGATGTCATTTTAAGACAATTTTATGCCACTAAAATTGGTACATACTTCCAAATAACAGAGGACTTTTGATTCTTAAGAATATTTAGATACTAAAAATTATATTCTAAATAAGTAAAACTTTTGCAAAGTAACAAAAAGCAAAAAAATATATATATATGTTTGACAGTGTCAGACTTTTAAAGTACATAACAAAAAGGCACTTGTGTGGAGATTTTCCATCTACAGACCTTTTCTCAGTAAAGTGGGGTGCACACTATTGCTTAAAAACACAAACCCTATTTAGCAGCCCGATGTCCATATGAACAAAAGCACAAATCTCTCAACAGACTAGTATTTTTCTAGAGCATTTTTTTTTTAAAAATTTAAAACTTGAGCTTTTAACTTGAACGCTGTGTATTTATAAAGCCGCATTGTCCCACGAAAAGCTGCAAAAGATGCAAGCCCAACTTTTTAAAAGCGTTTTGTTTTGTGCACGTTTACATAAAAAAAAATATCCCACCTGTCAGTTTTTCCTGCTCTGTGTGGGAGGAGGAGCTGCCTAAGCCTGCTTTCACCTCCGACGAGAGAGCAGAAAGATGGCGATCGGCTAAAATGTTGGCGGGGTTTCCATGTTTTTTGAAAGTACTTAAATTTTTCAGCCCACAGGGATTAAGAACCGGAAAGTTTTAAAAAAAAACATAGGTTTTTAAAAGTGTTTAAATTTAAAACATGTACAAATTTTGTTATAGATTTAACAGGGTTGCTGCCAAAGCCAGAGCGAAACAGCACTACTGAAATTTGGGGGGAAAGCGGAAAACCCGAAAAAAACAGCGTTTAGTGGATGGATGCTGATCCATGAGGCAGCCCTACATGCCCAGTTCTCTATCAGGGAAGTGCAAAAAAAATGGTTGGCTCAGTATTGAAATTTCATAAAAATTGGTTGATCAAAATTTCCCAAAAAAATAATGCCTAAAAAAGTAGAGTTTATAAACGCAGGCTGCCCTTTTTGTACAGCCCGGGGTAATGGGTTTAAAACCCTTTTATTTATGCTGTTCTATAAGCACAACCTACTTTTAGGGGTTGGGGGGAAATTTAGCGTTTTCTGTCAAATTTTTTTTTTATTTAAAATTGTCTGGTATTTTGACACTTTTCTTGCAGAGTTGTTTAAAAGTAAAAGGTGGATTTAAAAAAAAGTCTCGTTTCTTTCAAAAATGAAGGGAAAAATATGGTATCTCGTAGAGCTGTCAAAATGGTGAAAAGCTAAAATTTGAATTTCTTTCTTAAATGCTAGCAA